>CAKAJA020000129.1:0-600000 GCA_916610235.2 Lasioglossum morio | reverse complement strand
ATACGTTGTACGTTATTCGTTATACGTTACACGTTGTACGTTGTACGTTATACGTTGTACGTTATACGTTGTACGTTATACGTTATACGTTGTACGTTATACGTTGTATGTTATACGTTATACGCTGTACGTTAAACGCTGTACGTTATACGTTATACGTTATACGTTACACGTTGTACGTTGTACGTTATACCTTGTACGTTATACGTTATACGCTGTACGTTATACGTTATACATTATACGTTATACGTTATACGTTATACGTTGTACGGTATATGTTGTACGTTATATGTTATACGTTACACGTTGTACGATGTACGTTATACGTTATACGTTATACGTTATACGTTATACGTTATACTTTATACGGTATACGGTATACGTTATACGTTGTACGTTATACGTTATACGTTATACGTTATACGTTATACGTTATACGTTATACGTTATACGTTATACGTTATACGTTATACGTTATACGTTATACGTTATACGTTATACGTTATACGTTATACGTTATACGTTATACGTTATAGGCTGTACGTTATACGCTGTACGTTATACGCTGTACGTTATACGTTATACGTTATACGTTATAGGCTGTACGTTATACGCTGTACGTTATACGCTGTACGTTATACGCTGTACGTTATACGTTGTACGTTATACGTTATACGTTATACGTTATACGTTACACGTTGTACGTTGTACGTTATACGTTACACGTTGTACGTTGTACGTTATACGTTATACGTTATACGTTATACGTTATACGTTATACGTTATACGTTATACGTTATACGTTTTACGTTATACGTTATACGTTATACGTTATACGTTATACGTTACACGTTGTACGTTATACGTTATACGTTATACGTTACACGTTGTACGTTGTACGTTATACGTTGTATGTTATACGTTATACGCTGTACGTTATACATTGTACGTTATACGTTGTATGTTATACATTATACGTTGTACGTTATACGTTGTATGTTATACGTTATACGCTGTACGTTATACGTTATACGTTGTACGTTATACGTTATACGTTATACGTTATATGCTGTACGTTATACGTTATACGTTATACGTTATACGTTATACGTTTTACGTTATACGTTATACGTTATACGTTATACGTTATACGTTACACGTTGTACGTTGTACGTTATGCGTTGTATGTTATACGTTATACGCTGTACGTTATACATTGTACGTTATACGTTATACGTTGTACGGTATATGTTGTACGTTATATGTTATACGTTACACGTTGTACGATGTACGTTATACGTTATACGTTATACGTTATACGTTATACTTTATACGGTATACGGTATACGTTATACGTTGTACGTTATACGTTATACGTTATACGTTATACGTTATACGTTATACGTTATACGTTATACGTTATACGTTATACGTTATACGTTATACGTTATACGTTATACGTTATACGTTATACGTTATACGTTATACGTTATACGTTATACGTTATACGTTATACGTTATACGTTATACGTTATACGTTATACGTTATACGTTATACGTTATAGGCTGTACGTTATACGCTGTACGTTATACGCTGTACGTTATACGCTGTACGTTATACGTTGTACGTTATACGTTATACGTTATACGTTATACGTTACACGTTGTACGTTGTACGTTATACGTTACACGTTGTACGTTGTACGTTGTACGTTATACGTTATACGTTATACGTTATACGTTATACGTTATACGTTATACGTTATACGTTATACGTTTTACGTCATACGCTATACGTTATACGTTATACGTTATACGTTACACGTTGTACGTTATACGTTATACGTTATACGTTACACGTTGTACGTTGTACGTTATACGTTGTATGTTATACGTTATACGCTGTACGTTATACATTGTACGTTATACGTTGTATGTTATACGTTATACGTTGTACGTTATACGTTGTATGTTATACGTTATACGCTGTACGTTATACGTTATACGTTGTACGTTATACGTTATACGTTATACGTTATATGCTGTACGTTATACGTTATACGCTGTACGTTATACGTTATACGTTATATGTTATACGTTATACGTTATACGTTATACGTTATACGTTATACGTTATACGTTATACGTTATACGTTATACGTTATACGTTATACGTTATACGTTATACGTTATACGTTATACGTTATACGTTTTACGTTATACGTTATACGTTATACGTTATACGTTATACGTTATACGTTACACGTTGTACGTTGTACGTTATGCGTTGTATGTTATACGTTATACGCTGTACGTTATACATTGTACGTTATACGTTGTATGTTATACGTTATACGTTGTACGTTATACGTTGTATGTTATACGTTATACGCTGTACGTTATACGTTATACGTTGTACGTTATACGTTATACGTTATACGTTATATGCTGTACGTTATACGTTATACGCTGTACGTTATACGTTATACGTTATACGTTATACGTTGTACGTTATACGTTATACGCTGTACGTTATACGTTATACGTTATATGTTATACGTTATACGTTATACGTTATGCGTTATACGTTATACGTTATACGTTATACGTTATACGTTATACGTTATACGTTATACGTTAAACGTTATACGTTTTACGTTATACGTTATACGTTATACGTTATACGTTATACGTTATACGTTATACGTTGTACGTTGTACGTTATACGTTGTATGTTATACGTTATACGCTGTACGTTATACATTGTACGTTATACGTTGTATGTTATACGTTATACGTTGTACGTTATACGTTGTATGTTATACGTTATACGCTGTACGTTATACGTTATACGTTGTACGTTATACGTTATACGTTATACGTTATACGTTATACGTTATACGTTATACGTTATACGTTATACGTTATACGTTATACGTTATACGTTATACGTTATACGTTATACGTTATACGTTATACGTTATACGTTATACGTTATACGTTATACGTTATACGTTATACGTTATACGTTATACGTTATACGTTATACGTTATAGGCTGTACGTTATACGCTGTACGTTATACGCTGTACGTTATACGTTGTACGTTATACGTTATACGTTATACGTTATACGTTACACGTTGTACGTTGTACGTTATACGTTACACGTTGTACGTTGTACGTTATACGTTGTACGTTATACGTTGTACGTTATACGTTATACGTTATACGTTATACGTTGTACGGTATATGTTGTACGTTATATGTTATACGTTACACGTTGTACGATGTACGTTATACGTTATACGTTATACGTTATACGTTATACGTTATACGTTATACTTTATACGGTATACGCTGTACGTTAAACGCTGTACGTTATACGTTATACGTTATACGTTACACGTTGTACGTTGTACGTTATACGTTGTACGTTATACGTTATACGCTGTACGTTATACGTTATACATTATACGTTATACGTTATACGTTATACGTTGTACGGTATATGTTGTACGTTATATGTTATACGTTACACGTTGTACGATGTACGTTATACGTTATACGTTATACGTTATACGTTATACGTTATACTTTATACGGTATACGGTATACGTTATACGTTGTACGTTATACGTTATACGTTATACGTTATACGTTATACGTTATACGTTATACGTTATACGTTATACGTTATACGTTATACGTTATACGTTATACGTTATACGTTATACGTTATACGTTATACGTTATACGTTATACGTTATACGTTATACGTTATACGTTATACGTTATACGTTATACGTTATACGTTATACGTTATAGGCTGTACGTTATACGCTGTACGTTATACGCTGTACGTTATACGCTGTACGTTATACGTTGTACGTTATACGTTATACGTTATACGTTATACGTTACACGTTGTACGTTGTACGTTATACGTTACACGTTGTACGTTGTACGTTATACGTTATACGTTATACGTTATACGTTATACGTTATACGTTATACGTTATACGTTATACGTTTTACGTTATACGTTATACGTTATACGTTATACGTTATACGTTACACGTTGTACGTTATACGTTATACGTTATACGTTACACGTTGTACGTTGTACGTTATACGTTGTATGTTATACGTTATACGCTGTACGTTATACATTGTACGTTATACGTTGTATGTTATACGTTATACGTTGTACGTTATACGTTGTATGTTATACGTTATACGCTGTACGTTATACGTTATACGTTGTACGTTATACGTTATACGTTATACGTTATATGCTGTACGTTATACGTTATACGCTGTACGTTATACGTTATACGTTATATGTTATACGTTATACGTTATACGTTATACGTTATACGTTATACGTTATACGTTATACGTTATACGTTATACGTTATACGTTATACGTTATACGTTATACGTTATACGTTATACGTTATACGTTATACGTTATACGTTTTACGTTATACGTTATACGTTATACGTTATACGTTATACGTTATACGTTACACGTTGTACGTTGTACGTTATGCGTTGTATGTTATACGTTATACGCTGTACGTTATACATTGTACGTTATACGTTATACGTTGTACGGTATATGTTGTACGTTATATGTTATACGTTACACGTTGTACGATGTACGTTATACGTTATACGTTATACGTTATACGTTATACTTTATACGGTATACGGTATACGTTATACGTTGTACGTTATACGTTATACGTTATACGTTATACGTTATACGTTATACGTTATACGTTATACGTTATACGTTATACGTTATACGTTATACGTTATACGTTATACGTTATACGTTATACGTTATACGTTATACGTTATACGTTATACGTTATACGTTATACGTTATACGTTATACGTTATACGTTATACGTTATACGTTATACGTTATACGTTATACGTTATACGTTATACGTTATAGGCTGTACGTTATACGCTGTACGTTATACGCTGTACGTTATACGCTGTACGTTATACGTTGTACGTTATACGTTATACGTTATACGTTATACGTTACACGTTGTACGTTGTACGTTATACGTTACACGTTGTACGTTGTACGTTGTACGTTATACGTTATACGTTATACGTTATACGTTATACGTTATACGTTATACGTTATACGTTATACGTTTTACGTCATACGTTATACGTTATACGTTATACGTTATACGTTACACGTTGTACGTTATACGTTATACGTTATACGTTACACGTTGTACGTTGTACGTTATACGTTGTATGTTATACGTTATACGCTGTACGTTATACGTTACACGTTGTACGTTATACGTTGTATGTTATACGTTATACGTTGTACGTTATACGTTGTATGTTATACGTTATACGCTGTACGTTATACGTTATACGTTGTACGTTATACGTTATACGTTATACGTTATATGCTGTACGTTATACGTTATACGCTGTACGTTATACGTTATACGTTATATGTTATACGTTATACGTTATACGTTATACGTTATACGTTATACGTTATACGTTATACGTTATACGTTATACGTTATACGTTATACGTTATACGTTATACGTTATACGTTATACGTTATACGTTTTACGTTATACGTTATACGTTATACGTTATACGTTATACGTTATACGTTACACGTTGTACGTTGTACGTTATGCGTTGTATGTTATACGTTATACGCTGTACGTTATACATTGTACGTTATACGTTGTATGTTATACGTTATACGTTGTACGTTATACGTTGTATGTTATACGTTATACGCTGTACGTTATACGTTATACGTTGTACGTTATACGTTATACGTTATACGTTATATGCTGTACGTTATACGTTATACGCTGTACGTTATACGTTATACGTTATACGTTATACGTTGTACGTTATACGTTATACGCTGTACGTTATACGTTATACGTTATATGTTATACGTTATACGTTATACGTTATGCGTTATACGTTATACGTTATACGTTATACGTTATACGTTATACGTTATACGTTATACGTTAAACGTTATACGTTTTACGTTATACGTTATACGTTATACGTTATACGTTATACGTTATACGTTACACGTTGTACGTTGTACGTTATACGTTGTATGTTATACGTTATACGCTGTACGTTATACATTGTACGTTATACGTTGTATGTTATACGTTATACGTTGTACGTTATACGTTGTATGTTATACGTTATACGCTGTACGTTATACGTTATACGTTGTACGTTATACGTTATACGTTATACGTTATATGCTGTACGTTATACGTTATACGCTGTACGTTATACGTTATACGTTATATGTTATACGTTATACGTTATACGTTATACGTTATACGTTATACGTTATACGTTATACGTTATACGTTATACGTTATACGTTATACGTTATACGTTATACGTTATACGTTATACGTTATACGTTATACGTTATACGTTATACGTTATACGTTATACGTTATACGTTATACGTTATACGTTATACGTTATACGTTATAGGCTGTACGTTATACGCTGTACGTTATACGCTGTACGTTATACGTTGTACGTTATACGTTATACGTTATACGTTATACGTTACACGTTGTACGTTGTACGTTATACGTTACACGTTGTACGTTGTACGTTATACGTTGTACGTTATACGTTGTACGTTATACGTTATACGTTATACGTTATACGTTGTACGGTATATGTTGTACGTTATATGTTATACGTTACACGTTGTACGATGTACGTTATACGTTATACGTTATACGTTATACGTTATACGTTATACGTTATACGTTATACTTTATACGGTATACGGTATACGTTATACGTTGTACGTTATACGTTATACGTTATACGTTATACGTTATACGTTATACGTTATACGTTATACGTTATACGTTATACGTTATACGTTATACGTTATACGTTATACGTTATACGTTATACGTTATACGTTATACGATATACGTTATAGGTTATACGATACACGTTGTACGTTGTACGTTATACGTTGTACGTTATACGTTGTACGTTGTACGTTATACGTTGTACGTTATACGTTGTACGTTGTACGTTATATGTTGTACGTTATATGTTATACGTTACACGTTGTACGATGTACGTTATACGTTATACGTTATACGTTATACGTTATACGTTATACGTTATACGTTGTAAGTTATACCTTATACGTTATTCGCTGTACGTTATACGCTGTACGTTATACGTTATACGTTACACGTTATACGTTATACGTTATACGTTATACGCTGTACGTTATACGCTGTACGTTATACGCTGTACGTTATACGTTATACGTTATACGTTACACGTTGTACGTTGTACGTTATACGTTGTACGTTATACGTTATACGTTATACGTTATACGTTATACGTTATACGTTATACGTTATACGTTATACGTTATACGTTATACGTTATACGTTATACGTTATACGTTATACGTTATACGTTATACGTTATACGTTATACGCTGTACGTTATACGCTGTACGTTATACGCTGTACGTTATACGCTGTACGTTATACGTTGTACGTTATACGTTATACGTTATACGTTATACGCTGTACGTTATACGCTGTACGTTATACGTTATACGTTATACGTTATACGTTATACGTTATACGTTATACGTTATACGTTATACGTTATACGTTATACGTTATACGTTATACGTTATACGTTATACGTTATACGTTATACGTTATACGTTATACGTTATACGTTATACGTTATACGTTATACGTTATAGGCTGTACGTTATACGCTGTACGTTATACGCTGTACGTTATACGCTGTACGTTATACGTTGTACGTTATACGTTATACGTTATACGTTATACGTTACACGTTGTACGTTGTACGTTATACGTTATACGTTATACGTTATACGTTATACGTTATACGTTATACGTTATACGTTATAGGCTGTACGTTATACGCTGTACGTTATACGCTGTACGTTATACGCTGTACGTTATACGTTGTACGTTATACGTTATACGTTATACGTTATACGTTACACGTTGTACGTTGTACGTTATACGTTACACGTTGTACGTTGTACGTTATACGTTATACGTTATACGTTATACGTTATACGTTATACGTTATACGTTATACGTTATACGTTTTACGTCATACGTTATACGTTATACGTTATACGTTATACGTTACACGTTGTACGTTATACGTTATACGTTATACGTTATACGTTATACGTTATACGTTATACGTTATACGTTATACGTTATACGTTATACGTTATACGTTATACGTTATACGTTATACGTTATACGTTATACGTTATACGTTATACGTTATACGTTATACGTTATACGTTATACGTTATACGTTATACGTTATACGTTATACGTTATACGTTATACGTTATACGCTGTACGTTATACGTTATACGTTATACGTTATACGTTATAGGCTGTACGTTATACGCTGTACGTTATACGCTGTACGTTATACGCTGTACGTTATACGTTGTACGTTATACGTTATACGTTATACGTTATACGTTACACGTTGTACGTTGTACGTTATACGTTACACGTTGTACGTTGTACGTTATACGTTATACGTTATACGTTATACGTTATACGTTATACGTTATACGTTATACGTTTTACGTCATACGTTATACGTTATACGTTATACGTTATACGTTACACGTTGTACGTTATACGTTATACGTTATACGTTACACGTTGTACGTTGTACGTTATACGTTGTATGTTATACGTTATACGCTGTACGTTATACATTGTACGTTATACGTTGTATGTTATACGTTATACGTTGTACGTTATACGTTGTATGTTATACGTTATACGCTGTACGTTATACGTTATACGTTGTACGTTATACGTTATACGTTATACGTTATATGCTGTACGTTATACGTTAGACGCTGTACGTTATACGTTATACGTTATATGTTATACGTTATACGTTATACGTTATACGTTATACGTTATACGTTATACGTTATACGTTATACGTTATACGTTATACGTTATACGTTATACGTTATACGTTATACGTTATACGTTATACGTTATACGTTATACGTTTTACGTTATACGTTATACGTTATACGTTATACGTTATACGTTATACGTTATACGTTACACGTTGTACGTTGTACGTTATGCGTTGTATGTTATACGTTATACGCTGTACGTTATACATTGTACGTTATACGTTGTATGTTATACGTTATACGTTGTACGTTATACGTTGTATGTTATACGTTATACGCTGTACGTTATACGTTATACGTTGTACGTTATACGTTATACGTTATACGTTATATGCTGTACGTTATACGTTATACGCTGTACGTTATACGTTATACGTTATACGTTATACGTTGTACGTTATACGTTATACGCTGTACGTTATACGTTATACGTTATATGTTATACGTTATACGTTATACGTTATGCGTTATACGTTGTACGTTATACGTTATACGTTACACGTTATACGTTATACGTTATACGCTGTACGTTATAAGTTATACGTTATACGTTATACGTTACACGTTGTACGTTGTACGTTATACGTTGTACGTTATACGTTGTACGTTATACGTTGTACGTTATACGTTGTACGTTATACGTTGTACGTTATACGTTGTATGTTATACGTTATACGCTCTACGTTATACGTTATACGTTGTACGTTATACGTTATACGTTATACGTTATACGCTGTACGTTATACGCTGTACGTTATACGCTGTACGTTATACGCTGTACGTTATACGCTGTACGTTATACGTTATACGTTATACGTTATACGTTATACGTTATACGTTATACGTTATACGTTATACGTTATACGTTATACGTTATACGTTATACGTTATACGTTATACGTTATACGTTATACGTTATACGTTATACGTTATACGTTATACGTTATACGTTATACGTTATACGTTATACGTTATACGTTATACGTTATACGTTATACGTTATACGTTATACGTTATACGTTATACGTTATACGTTATACGTTATACGTTATACGTTATACGTTATACGTTATACGTTATACGCTGTACGTTATACGCTGTACGTTATACGCTGTACGTTATACGCTGTACGTTATACGTTGTACGTTATACGTTATACGCAATACGTTATACGCTGTACGTTATACGCTGTACGTTATAAGTTATACGTTATACGTTATACGTTACCCGTTGTACGTTGTACGTTATAGGTTGTACATTATACGTTGTACGTTATACGTTATACGCTGTACGTTATACGTTATACGTTACACGTTGTACGTTATACGTTATACGTTATACGTTGTACGTTATACGTTGTACGTTATACGTTGTACGTTATACGTTGTACGTTATACGTTGTATGTTATACGTTATACGCTGTACGTTATACGTTATACGTTATACGTTACACGTTGTACGTTGTACGTTATACGTTGTACGTTATACGTCACACGTTATACGTTATACGTTATACGCTGTACGTTATACGCTGTACGTTATACGCTGTACGTTATACGTTAGACGTCACACGTTATACGTTATACGTTATACGCTGTACGTTATACGCTGTACGTTATACGCTGTACGTTATACGTTATACGTTATACGTTACACGTTGTACGTTGTACGTTATACGTTGTACGTTATACGTTGTACGTTATTCGTTATACGTTACACGTTGTACGTTGTACGTTATACGTTGTACGTTATACGTTGTACGTTATACGTTATACGTTGTACGTTATACGTTGTATGTTATACGTTATACGCTGTACGTTAAACGCTGTACGTTATACGTTATACGTTATACGTTACACGTTGTACGTTGTACGTTATACGTTGTACGTTATACGTTATACATTATACGTTATACGTTATACGTTATACGTTGTACGGTATATGTTGTACGTTATATGTTATACGTTACACGTTGTACGATGTACGTTATACGTTATACGTTATACGTTATACGTTATACGTTATACTTTATACGGTATACGGTATACGTTATACGTTGTACGTTATACGTTATACGTTATACGTTATACGTTATACGTTATACGTTATACGTTATACGTTATACGTTATACGTTATACGTTATACGTTATACGTTATACGTTATACGTTATACGTTATACGTTATACGTTATACGTTATACGTTATACGTTATACGTTATACGTTATACGTTATACGTTATACGTTATACGTTATACGTTATACGTTATACGTTATACGTTATACGTTATACGTTATACGTTATACGTTATACGTTATACGTTATACGTTATACGTTATACGTTATAGGCTGTACGTTATACGCTGTACGTTATACGCTGTACGTTATACGCTGTACGTTATACGTTGTACGTTATACGTTATACGTTATACGTTATACGTTACACGTTGTACGTTGTACGTTATACGTTACACGTTGTACGTTGTACGTTATACGTTATACGTTATACGTTATACGTTATACGTTATACGTTATACGTTATACGTTATACGTTATACGTTATACGTTATACGTTATACGTTATACGTTATACGTTACACGTTGTACGTTATACGTTATACGTTATACGTTACACGTTGTACGTTGTACGTTATACGTTGTATGTTATACGTTATACGCTGTACGTTATACATTGTACGTTATACGTTGTATGTTATACGTTATACGTTGTACGTTATACGTTGTATGTTATACGTTATACGCTGTACGTTATACGTTATACGTTGTACGTTATACGTTATACGTTATACGTTATATGCTGTACGTTATACGTTATACGCTGTACGTTATACGTTATACGTTATATGTTATACGTTATACGTTATACGTTATACGTTATACGTTATACGTTATACGTTATACGTTATACGTTATACGTTATACGTTATACGTTATACGTTATACGTTATACGTTATACGTTATACGTTATACGTTATACGTTATACGTTATACGTTATACGTTTTACGTTATACGTTATACGTTATACGTTATACGTTATACGTTATACGTTACACGTTGTACGTTGTACGTTATACGTTATACGTTATACGTTATACGTTATACGTTATACGTTATACGTTATACGTTATACGTTATACGTTATACGTTATACGTTATACGTTATACGTTATACGTTATACGTTTTACGTTATACGTTATACGTTATACGTTATACGTTATACGTTATACGTTACACGTTGTACGTTGTACGTTATGCGTTGTATGTTATACGTTATACGCTGTACGTTATACATTGTACGTTATACGTTGTATGTTATACGTTATACGTTGTACGTTATACGTTGTATGTTATACGTTATACGCTGTACGTTATACGTTATACGTTGTACGTTATACGTTATACGTTATACGTTATATGCTGTACGTTATACGTTATACGCTGTACGTTATACGTTATACGTTATACGTTATACGTTGTACGTTATACGTTATACGCTGTACGTTATACGTTATACGTTATATGTTATACGTTATACGTTATACGTTATGCGTTATACGTTATACGTTATACGTTATACGTTATACGTTATACGTTATACGTTATACGTTATACGTTTTACGTTATACGTTATACGTTATACGTTATACGTTATACGTTATACGTTATACGTTACACGTTGTACGTTGTACGTTATACGTTGTATGTTATACGTTATACGCTGTACGTTATACATTGTACGTTATACGTTGTATGTTATACGTTATACGTTGTACGTTATACGTTGTATGTTATACGTTATACGCTGTACGTTATACGTTATACGTTGTACGTTATACGTTATACGTTATACGTTATATGCTGTACGTTATACGTTATACGCTGTACGTTATACGTTATACGTTATACGTTATACGTTATACGTTATACGTTATACGTTATACGTTATACGTTATACGTTATACGTTATACGTTATACGTTATACGTTATACGTTATACGTTATACGTTTTACGTTATACGTTATACGTTATACGTTATACGTTATATGTTACACGTTGTACGTTATACGTTATACGTTGTATGTTATACTTTATACGCTGTACGTTATACATTGTACGTTATACGTTGTATGTTATACGTTATACGTTGTACGTTATACGTTGTATGTTATACGTTATACGCTGTACGTTATACGTTATACGTTGTACGTTATACGTTATACGTTATACGTTATACGCTGTACGTTATACATTGTACGTTATACGTTGTATGTTATACGTTATACGTTGTACGTTATACGTTGTATGTTATACGTTATACGCTGTACGTTATACGTTATACGTTGTACGTTATACGTTATACGTTATACGTTATATGCTGTACGTTATACGTTATACGCTGTACGTTATACGTTATACGTTATATGTTATACGTTATACGTTATACGTTATACGCTGTACGTTATACGCTGTACGTTATACGCTGTACGTTATACGTTATACGTTATACGTTACACGTTGTACGTTGTACGTTATACGTTGTACGTTATACGTTATACGTTATACGTTATACGTTATACGTTATACGTTATACGTTATACGTTATACGTTATACGTTATACGTTATACGTTATACGTTATACGTTATACGTTATACGTTATACGTTATACGTTATACGTTATACGTTATACGTTATACGCTGTACGTTATACGCTGTACGTTATACGCTGTACGTTATACGCTGTACGTTATACGTTGTACGTTATACGTTATACGTTATACGTTATACGCTGTACGTTATACGCTGTACGTTATACGTTATACGTTATACGTTACACGTTGTACGTTGTACGTTATACGTTGTACGTTATACGTTATACGTTATACGTTATACGCAATACGTTATACGCTGTACGTTATACGCTGTACGTTATAAGTTATACGTTATACGTTACCCGTTGTACGTTGTACGTTATACGTTGTACATTATACGTTGTACGTTATACGTTATACGCTGTACGTTATACGTTATACGTTACACGTTGTACGTTGTACGTTATACGTTACACGTTGTACGTTATACGTTGTACGTTATACGTTGTACGTTATACGTTGTACGTTATACGTTGTATGTTATACGTTATACGCTGTACGTTATACGTTATACGTTATACGTTACACGTTGTACGTTGTACGTCACACGTTGTACGTTATACGTCACAGGTTATACGTTATACGTTATACGCTGTACGTTATACGCTGTACGTTATACGCTGTACGTTATACGTTAGACGTCACACGTTATATGGTATACGTTATACGCTGTACGTTAAACGCTGTACGTTATACGTTATACGTTATACGTTACACGTTGTACGTTGTACGTTATACGTTGTACGTTATACGTTATACGCTGTACGTTATACGTTATACGTTATACGTTATACGTTATACGTTATACGTTATACGTTATACGTTATACGTTATACGATATACGTTATACGTTATACGTTATACGTTATACGTTATACGTTATACGTTATACGTTATACGTTATACGTTATACGCTGTACGTTATACGCTGTACGTTATACGCTGTACGTTATACGCTGTACGTTATACGCTGTACGTTATACGTTGTACGTTATACGTTATACGTTACACGTTATACGTTATACGTTATACGCTGTACGTTATAAGTTATACGTTATACGTTATACGTTACACGTTGTACGTTGTACGTTATACGTTGTACGTTATACGTTGTACGTTATACGTTGTACGTTATACGTTGTACGTTATACGTTGTACGTTATACGTTGTATGTTATACGTTATACGCTCTACGTTATACGTTATACGTTGTACGTTATACGTTATACGTTATACGTTATACGCTGTACGTTATACGCTGTACGTTATACGCTGTACGTTATACGCTGTACGTTATACGCTGTACGTTATACGTTATACGTTATACGTTATACGTTATACGTTATACGTTATACGTTATACGTTATACGTTATACGTTATACGTTATACGTTATACGTTATACGTTATACGTTATACGTTATACGTTATACGTTATACGTTATACGTTATACGTTATACGTTATACGTTATACGTTATACGTTATACGTTATACGTTATACGTTATACGTTATACGTTATACGTTATACGTTATACGTTATACGTTATACGTTATACGTTATACGTTATACGTTATACGCTGTACGTTATACGCTGTACGTTATACGCTGTACGTTATACGCTGTACGTTATACGTTGTACGTTATACGTTATACGCAATACGTTATACGCTGTACGTTATACGCTGTACGTTATAAGTTATACGTTATACGTTATACGTTACCCGTTGTACGTTGTACGTTATACGTTGTACATTATACGTTGTACGTTATACGTTATACGCTGTACGTTATACGTTATACGTTACACGTTGTACGTTATACGTTATACGTTATACGTTGTACGTTATACGTTGTACGTTATACGTTGTACGTTATACGTTGTACGTTATACGTTGTATGTTATACGTTATACGCTGTACGTTATACGTTATACGTTATACGTTACACGTTGTACGTTGTACGTTATACGTTGTACGTTATACGTCACACGTTATACGTTATACGTTATACGCTGTACGTTATACGCTGTACGTTATACGCTGTACGTTATACGTTAGACGTCACACGTTATACGTTATACGTTATACGCTGTACGTTATACGCTGTACGTTATACGCTGTACGTTATACGTTATACGTTATACGTTACACGTTGTACGTTGTACGTTATACGTTGTACGTTATACGTTGTACGTTATTCGTTATACGTTACACGTTGTACGTTGTACGTTATACGTTGTACGTTATACGTTGTACGTTATACGTTATACGTTGTACGTTATACGTTGTATGTTATACGTTATACGCTGTACGTTAAACGCTGTACGTTATACGTTATACGTTATACGTTACACGTTGTACGTTGTACGTTATACGTTGTACGTTATACGTTATACATTATACGTTATACGTTATACGTTATACGTTGTACGGTATATGTTGTACGTTATATGTTATACGTTACACGTTGTACGATGTACGTTATACGTTATACGTTATACGTTATACGTTATACGTTATACTTTATACGGTATACGGTATACGTTATACGTTGTACGTTATACGTTATACGTTATACGTTATACGTTATACGTTATACGTTATACGTTATACGTTATACGTTATACGTTATACGTTATACGTTATACGTTATACGTTATACGTTATACGTTATACGTTATACGTTATATGTTATACGTTATACGTTATACGTTATACGTTATACGTTATACGTTATACGTTATACGTTATACGTTATACGTTATACGTTATACGTTATACGTTATACGTTATACGTTATACGTTATACGTTATAGGCTGTACGTTATACGCTGTACGTTATACGCTGTACGTTATACGCTGTACGTTATACGTTGTACGTTATACGTTATACGTTATACGTTATACGTTACACGTTGTACGTTGTACGTTATACGTTACACGTTGTACGTTGTACGTTATACGTTATACGTTATACGTTATACGTTATACGTTATACGTTATACGTTATACGTTATACGTTTTACGTTATACGTTATACGTTATACGTTATACGTTATACGTTACACGTTGTACGTTATACGTTATACGTTATACGTTACACGTTGTACGTTGTACGTTATACGTTGTATGTTATACGTTATACGCTGTACGTTATACGTTGTACGTTATACGTTGTATGTTATACGTTATACGTTGTACGTTATACGTTGTATGTTATACGTTATACGCTGTACGTTATACGTTATACGTTGTACGTTATACGTTATACGTTATACGTTATATGCTGTACGTTATACGTTATACGCTGTACGTTATACGTTATACGTTATATGTTATACGTTATACGTTATACGTTATACGTTATACGTTATACGTTATACGTTATACGTTATACGTTATACGTTATACGTTATACGTTATACGTTATACGTTATACGTTATACGTTATACGTTATACGTTATACGTTATACGTTATACGTTATACGTTTTACGTTATACGTTATACGTTATACGTTATACGTTATACGTTATACGTTACACGTTGTACGTTGTACGTTATGCGTTGTATGTTATACGTTATACGCTGTACGTTATACATTGTACGTTATACGTTATACGTTGTACGGTATATGTTGTACGTTATATGTTATACGTTACACGTTGTACGATGTACGTTATACGTTATACGTTATACGTTATACGTTATACTTTATACGGTATACGGTATACGTTATACGTTGTACGTTATACGTTATACGTTATACGTTATACGTTATACGTTATACGTTATACGTTATACGTTATACGTTATACGTTATACGTTATACGTTATACGTTATACGTTATACGTTATACGTTATACGTTATACGTTATACGTTATACGTTATACGTTATACGTTATACGTTATACGTTATACGTTATACGTTATACGTTATAGGCTGTACGTTATACGCTGTACGTTATATGCTGTACGTTATACGCTGTACGTTATACGTTGTACGTTATACGTTATACGTTATACGTTATACGTTACACGTTGTACGTTGTACGTTATACGTTACACGTTGTACGTTGTACGTTATACGTTATACGTTATACGTTATACGTTATACGTTATACGTTATACGTTATACGTTATACGTTTTACGTCATACGTTATACGTTATACGTTATACGTTATACGTTACACGTTGTACGTTATACGTTATACGTTATACGTTACACGTTGTACGTTGTACGTTATACGTTGTATGTTATACGTTATACGCTGTACGTTATACATTGTACGTTATACGTTGTATGTTATACGTTATACGTTGTACGTTATACGTTGTATGTTATACGTTATACGCTGTACGTTATACGTTATACGTTGTACGTTATACGTTATACGTTATACGTTATATGCTGTACGTTATACGTTATACGCTGTACGTTATACGTTATACGTTATATGTTATACGTTATACGTTATACGTTATACGTTATACGTTATACGTTATACGTTATACGTTATACGTTATACGTTATACGTTATACGTTATACGTTATACGTTATACGTTATACGTTATACGTTATACGTTATACGTTTTACGTTATACGTTATACGTTATACGTTATACGTTATACGTTATACGTTACACGTTGTACGTTGTACGTTATGCGTTGTATGTTATACGTTATACGCTGTACGTTATACATTGTACGTTATACGTTGTATGTTATACGTTATACGTTGTACGTTATACGTTGTATGTTATACGTTATACGCTGTACGTTATACGTTATACGTTGTACGTTATACGTTATACGTTATACGTTATATGCTGTACGTTATACGTTATACGCTGTACGTTATACGTTATACGTTATACGTTATACGTTGTACGTTATACGTTATACGCTGTACGTTATACGTTATACGTTATATGTTATACGTTATACGTTATACGTTATGCGTTATACGTTATACGTTATACGTTATACGTTATACGTTATACGTTATACGTTATACGTTATACGTTTTACGTTATACGTTATACGTTATACGTTATACGTTATACGTTATACGTTATACGTTACACGTTGTACGTTGTACGTTATACGTTGTATGTTATACGTTATACGCTGTACGTTATACATTGTACGTTATACGTTGTATGTTATACGTTATACGTTGTACGTTATACGTTGTATGTTATACGTTATACGCTGTACGTTATACGTTATACGTTGTACGTTATACGTTATACGTTATACGTTATATGCTGTACGTTATACGTTATACGCTGTACGTTATACGTTATACGTTATACGTTATACGTTATACGTTATACGTTATACGTTATACGTTATACGTTATACGTTATACGTTATACGTTATACGTTATACGTTTTACGTTATACGTTATACGTTATACGTTATACGTTATACGTTACACGTTGTACGTTATACGTTATACGTTGTATGTTATACTTTATACGCTGTACGTTATACATTGTACGTTATACGTTGTATGTTATACGTTATACGTTGTACGTTATACGTTGTATGTTATACGTTATACGCTGTACGTTATACGTTATACGTTGTACGTTATACGTTATACGTTATACGTTATACGCTGTACGTTATACATTGTACGTTATACGTTGTATGTTATACGTTATACGTTGTACGTTATACGTTGTATGTTATACGTTATACGCTGTACGTTATACGTTATACGTTGTACGTTATACGTTATACGTTATACGTTATATGCTGTACGTTATACGTTATACGCTGTACGTTATACGTTATACGTTATATGTTATACGTTATACGTTATACGTTATACGTTATACGTTATACGTTATACGTTATACGTTATACGTTATACGTTATACGTTATACGTTATACGTTATACGTTATACGTTATACGTTATACGTTATACGTTATACGTTATACGTTATACGTTATACGTTATACGTTATACGTTATACGTTATACGTTATACGTTATACGTTATACGTTATACGTTATACGTTATACGTTATACGTTATACGTTATACGTTATACGTTATACGTTATACGTTATACGTTATACGTTATACGTTATACGTTATACGTTATACGTTATACGTTATACGTTATACGTTATACGTTATACGTTATACGTTATACGTTATACGTTATACGTTATACGTTATACGTTATACGTTATACGTTATACGTTATACGTTATACGTTATACGTTATACGTTATACGTTATACGTTATACGTTATACGTTATACGTTATACGTTATACGTTATACGTTATACGTTATACGTTATACGTTATACGTTATACGTTATACGTTATACGTTATACGTTATACGTTATACGTTATACGTTATACGTTATACGTTATACGTTATACGTTATACGTTATACGTTATACGTTATACGTTATACGTTATACGTTATACGTTATACGTTATACGTTATACGTTATACGTTATACGTTATACGTTATACGTTATACGTTATACGTTATACGTTATACGTTATACGTTATACGTTATACGTTATACGTTATACGTTATACGTTATACGTTATACGTTATACGTTATACGTTATACGTTATACGTTATACGTTATACGTTATACGTTATACGTTATACGTTATACGTTATACGTTATACGTTATACGTTATACGTTATACGTTATACGTTATACGTTATACGTTATACGTTATACGTTATACGTTATACGTTATACGTTATACGTTATACGTTATACGTTTTACGTTATACGTTATACGTTATACGTTATACGTTATACGTTACACGTTGTACGTTGTACGTTATACGTTGTATGTTATACTTTATACGCTGTACGTTATACATTGTACGTTATACGTTGTATGTTATACGTTATACGTTGTACGTTATACGTTATACGTTATATGTTATACGTTATACGTTATACGTTATACGTTATACGTTATACGTTATACGTTATACGTTATACGTTATACGTTATACGTTATACGTTATACGTTATACGTTATACGTTATACGTTATACGTTATACGTTTTACGTTATACGTTATACGTTATACGTTATACGTTATACGTTATACGTTATACGTTATACGTTATACGTTATACGTTATACGTTATACGTTATACGTTATACGTTATACGTTTTACGTTATACGTTATACGTTATACGTTATACGTTATACGTTACACGTTGTACGTTGTACGTTATACGTTGTATGTTATACTTTATACGCTGTACGTTATACATTGTACGTTATACGTTGTATGTTATACGTTATACGTTGTACGTTATACGTTGTATGTTATACGTTATACGCTGTACGTTATACGTTATACGTTGTACGTTATACGTTATACGTTATACGTTATATGCTGTACGTTATACGTTATACGCTGTACGTTATACGTTATACGTTATACGTTATACGTTGTACGTTATACGTTATACGCTGTACGTTATACGTTATACGTTATATGTTATACGTTATACGTTATACGTTATACGTTATACGTTATACGTTATACGTTATACGTTATACGTTATACGTTATACGTTATACGTTATACGTTTTACGTTATACGTTATACGTTATACGTTATACGTTATACGTTATACGTTACACGTTGTACGTTGTACGTTATACGTTGTATGTTATACGTTATACGCTGTACGTTATACATTGTACGTTATACGTTGTATGTTATACGTTATACGTTGTACGTTATACGTTGTATGTTATACGTTATACGCTGTACGTTATACGTTATACGTTGTACGTTATACGTTATACGTTATACGTTATATGCTGTACGTTATACGTTATACGCTGTACGTTATACGTTATACGTTATATGTTATACGTTATACGTTATACGTTATACGTTATACGTTATACGTTATACGTTATACGTTATACGTTATACGTTATACGTTATACGTTATACGTTATACGTTATACGTTATACGTTATACGTTATACGTTATACGTTATACGTTATACGTTATACGTTATACGTTATACGTTATACGTTATACGTTATACGTTATACGTTATACGTTATACGTTATACGTTATACGTTATACGTTATACGTTATACGTTATACGTTATACGTTATACGTTATACGTTATACGTTATACGTTATACGTTATACGTTATACGTTATACGTTATACGTTATACGTTATACGTTATACGTTATACGTTATACGTTATACGTTATACGTTATACGTTATACGTTATACGTTATACGTTATACGTTATACGTTATACGTTATACGTTATACGTTATACGTTATACGTTATACGTTATACGTTATACGTTATACGTTATACGTTATACGTTATACGTTATACGTTATACGTTATACGTTATACGTTATACGTTATACGTTATACGTTATACGTTATACGTTATACGTTATACGTTATACGTTATACGTTTTACGTTATACGTTATACGTTATATGTTATACGTTATACGTTATACGTTATACGTTATACGTTATACGTTATACGTTATACGTTATACGTTATACGTTATACGTTATACGTTATACGTTTTACGTTATACGTTATACGTTATACGTTATACGTTATACGTTATACGTTATACGTTACACGTTGTACGTTGTACGTTATACGTTGTATGTTATACGTTATACGCTGTACGTTATACATTGTACGTTATACGTTGTATGTTATACGTTATACGTTGTACGTTATACGTTGTATGTTATACGTTATACGCTGTACGTTATACGTTATACGTTGTACGTTATACGTTATACGTTATACGTTATATGCTGTACGTTATACGTTATACGCTGTACGTTATACGTTATACGTTATATGTTATACGTTATACGTTATACGTTATACGTTATACGTTATACGTTATACGTTATACGTTATACGTTATACGTTATACGTTATACGTTATACGTTATACGTTATACGTTATACGTTATACGTTATACGTTATACGTTATACGTTATACGTTATACGTTATACGTTATACGTTATACGTTATACGTTATACGTTATACGTTATACGTTATACGTTATACGTTATACGTTATACGTTATACGTTATACGTTATACGTTATACGTTATACGTTATACGTTATACGTTATACGTTATACGTTATACGTTATACGTTATACGTTATACGTTATACGTTATACGTTATACGTTATACGTTATACGTTATACGTTATACGTTATACGTTATACGTTATACGTTATACGTTATACGTTATACGTTATACGTTATACGTTATACGTTATACGTTATACGTTATACGTTATACGTTATACGTTATACGTTATACGTTATACGTTATACGTTATACGTTATACGTTATACGTTATACGTTATACGTTATACGTTATACGTTATACGTTATACGTTATACGTTATACGTTATACGTTATACGTTATACGTTATACGTTATACGTTATACGTTATACGTTATACGTTATACGTTATACGTTATACGTTATACGTTATACGTTATACGTTATACGTTATACGTTATACGTTATACGTTATACGTTATACGTTATACGTTATACGTTATACGTTATACGTTATACGTTATACGTTATACGTTATACGTTATACGTTATACGTTATACGTTATACGTTATACGTTATACGTTATACGTTATACGTTATACGTTATACGTTATACGTTATACGTTATACGTTATACGTTATAGGCTGTACGTTATACGTTGTACGTTATACGCTGTACGTTATACGCTGTACGTTATACGTTGTACGTTATACGTTATACGTTATACGTTATACGTTACACGTTGTACGTTGTACGTTATACGTTACACGTTGTACGTTGTACGTTATACGTTGTACGTTATACGTTGTACGTTATACGTTATACGTTATACGTTATACGTTATACGTTGTACGGTATATGTTGTACGTTATATGTTATACGTTACACGTTGTACGATGTACGTTATACGTTATACGTTATACGTTATACGTTATACGTTATACTTTATACGGTATACGGTATACGTTATACGTTGTACGTTATACGTTATACGTTATACTTTATACGTTATACGTTATACGTTATACGTTATACGATATACGTTATAGGTTATACGATACACGTTGTACGTTGTACGTTATACGTTGTACGTTATACGTTGTACGTTGTACGTTATACGTTGTACGTTATACGTTGTACGTTGTACGTTATATGTTGTACGTTATATGTTATACGTTACACGTTGTACGATGTACGTTATACGTTATACGTTATACGTTATACGTTATACGTTATACGTTATACGTTATACGTTGTACGTTATACCTTATACGTTATTCGCTGTACGTTATACGCTGTAAGTTATACGTTATACGTTACACGTTATACGTTATACGTTATACGTTATACGCTGTACGTTATATGCTGTACGTTATACGCTGTACGTTATACGTTATACGTTATACGTTACACGTTATACCTTATACGTTATACGCTGTACGTTATACGCTGTACGCTGTACGTTATACGTTGTACGTTGTACGTTATATGTTGTACGTTATATGTTATACGTTACACGTTGTACGATGTACGTTATACGTTATACGTTATACGTTATACGTTATACGTTATACGTTGTACGTTATACCTTATACGTTATTCGCTGTACGTTATACGCTGTACGCTATACGTTATACGCTGTACGTTATACGCTGTACGTTGTACGTTATACGTCATACGTTACACGTTATACGTTATACGTTATACGTTATACGCTGTACGTTATACGCTGTACGTTATACGCTGTACGTTATACGTTAGACGTCACACGTTATACGTTATACGTTATACGCTGTACGTTATACGCTGTACGTTATACGCTGTACGTTATACGTTAGACGTCACACGTTATACGTTATACGTTATACGCTGTACGTTATACGCTGTACGTTATACGCTGTACGTTATACGTTATACGTTATACGTTACACGTTGTACGTTGTACGTTATACGTTGTACGTTATACGTTGTATGTTATTCGTTATACGTTACACGTTGTACGTTGTACGTTATACGTTGTACGTTATACGTTGCACGTTATACGTTATACGTTGTACGTTATACGTTGTATGTTATACGTTATACGCTGTACGTTATACGTTATACGTTATACGTTATACGTTATACGTTATACGTTATACGTTATACGCTGTACGTTATACGCTGTACGTTATACGTTATACGTTATACGTTGTACGTTATACGCTGTACGTTATACCTTATACGTTATACGCTGTACGTTATACGCTGTACGTTATACGTTATACGTTACACGTTATACGTTATACGTTATACGCTGTACGTTAAACGCTGTACGTTATACGTTATACGTTATACGTTACACGTTGTACGTTGTACGTTATACGTTGTACGTTATACGTTATACGCTGTACGTTATACGTTATACGTTATACGTTATACGTTATACGTTATACGTTATACGTTATACGTTATACGATATACGTTATACGTTATACGTTATACGTTATACGTTATACGTTATACGTTATACGTTATACGCTGTACGTTATACGCTGTACGTTATACGCTGTACGTTATACGCTGTACGTTATACGCTGTACGTTATACGTTGTACGTTATACGTTATACGTTACACGTTATACGTTATACGTTATACGCTGTACGTTATAAGTTATACGTTATACGTTATACGTTACACGTTGTACGTTGTACGTTATACGTTGTACGTTATACGTTGTACGTTATACGTTGTACGTTACACGTTGTACGTTGTACGTTATACGTTACACGTTGTACGTTGTACGTTATACGTTGTACGTTATACGTTGTACGTTATACGTTATACGTTATACGTTATACGTTATACGTTATACGTTGTACGGCATATGTTGTACGTTATATGTTATACGTTACACGTTGTACGATGTACGTTATACGTTATACGTTATACGTTATACGTTATACGTTATACTTTATACGGTATACGGTATACGTTATACGTTGTACGTTATACGTTATACGTTATACGTTATACGTTATACGTTATACGTTATACGTTATACGTTATACGTTATACGTTATACGTTATACGATATACGTTATAGGTTATACGATACACGTTGTACGTTGTACGTTATACGTTGTACGTTATACGTTGTACGTTGTACGTTATACGTTGTACGTTATACGTTGTACGTTGTACGTTATACGTTATACGTTATACGTTATACGTTATACGTTATACGTTATACGTTATACGTTATACGTTATACGTTATACGTTATACGTTATACGTTATACGTTGTACGGCATATGTTGTACGTTATATGTTATACGTTACACGTTGTACGATGTACGTTATACGTTATACGTTATACGTTATACGTTATACGTTATACTTTATACGGTATACGGTATACGTTATACGTTGTACGTTATACGTTATACGTTATACGTTATACGTTATACGTTATACGTTATACGTTATACGTTATACGTTATACGTTATACGTTATACGATATACGTTATAGGTTATACGATACACGTTGTACGTTGTACGTTATACGTTGTACGTTATACGTTGTACGTTGTACGTTATACGTTGTACGTTATACGTTGTACGTTGTACGTTATACGTTATACGTTATACGTTATACGTTATACGTTATACGTTATACGTTATACGTTATACGTTATACGTTATACGTTATACGTTATACGTTATACGTTATACGTTATACGTAATACGTTATACGTTATACGTTATACGTTATACGTTATACGTTATACGTTATACGTTATACGTTATACGTTATACGTTATACGTTATACGTTATACGTTATACGTTATACGTTATACGTTATACGTTATACGTTATACGTTATACGTTATACGTTATACGTTATACGTTATACGTTATACGTTATACGTTATACGTTATACGTTATACGTTATACGTTATACGTTATACGTTATACGTTATACGTTATACGTTATACGTTATACGTTATACGTTATACGTTATACGTTATACGTTATACGTTATACGTTATACGTTATACGTTATACGTTATACGTTATACGTTATACGTTATACGTTATACGTTATACGTTATACGTTATACGTTATACGTTATACGTTATACGTTATACGTTATACGTTATACGTTATACGTTATACGTTATACGTTATACGTTATACGTTATACGTTATACGTTATACGTTATACGTTATACGTTATACGTTATACGTTATACGTTATACGTTATACGTTATAGGCTGTACGTTATACGTTGTACGTTATACGCTGTACGTTATACGCTGTACGTTATACGTTGTACGTTATACGTTATACGTTATACGTTATACGTTACACGTTGTACGTTGTACGTTATACGTTACACGTTGTACGTTGTACGTTATACGTTGTACGTTATACGTTGTACGTTATACGTTATACGTTATACGTTATACGTTATACGTTGTACGGTATATGTTGTACGTTATATGTTATACGTTACACGTTGTACGATGTACGTTATACGTTATACGTTATACGTTATACGTTATACGTTATACGTTATACGTTATACGATATACGTTATAGGTTATACGATACACGTTGTACGTTGTACGTTATACGTTGTACGTTATACGTTGTACGTTGTACGTTATACGTTGTACGTTATACGTTGTACGTTGTACGTTATATGTTGTACGTTACACGTTGTACGATGTACGTTATACGTTATACGTTATACGTTATACGTTATACGTTATACGTTGTACGTTATACCTTATACGTTATTCGCTGTACGTTATACGCTGTAAGTTATACGTTATACGTTACACGTTATACGTTATACGTTATACGTTATACGTTATACGTTATACGTTATACGTTATACGTTATACGTTATACGTTATACGTTATACGTTATACGTTATACGTTATACGTTATACGTTATACGTTATACGTTATACGTTATACGTTATACGTTATACGTTATACGTTATACGTTATACGTTATACGTTATACGTTATACGTTATACGTTATACGTTATACGTTATACGTTATACGTTATACGTTATACGTTATACGTTATACGTTATACGTTATACGTTATACGTTATACGTTATACGTTATACGTTATACGTTATACGTTATACGTTATACGTTATACGTTATACGTTATACGTTATACGTTATACGTTATACGTTATACGTTATACGTTATACGTTATACGTTATACGTTATACGTTATACGTTATACGTTATACGTTATAGGCTGTACGTTATACGTTGTACGTTATACGCTGTACGTTATACGCTGTACGTTATACGTTGTACGTTATACGTTATACGTTATACGTTATACGTTACACGTTGTACGTTGTACGTTATACGTTACACGTTGTACGTTGTACGTTATACGTTGTACGTTATACGTTGTACGTTATACGTTATACGTTATACGTTATACGTTATACGTTGTACGGTATATGTTGTACGTTATATGTTATACGTTACACGTTGTACGATGTACGTTATACGTTATACGTTATACGTTATACGTTATACGTTATACTTTATACGGTATACGGTATACGTTATACGTTGTACGTTATACGTTATACGTTATACGTTATACGTTATACGTTATACGTTATACGTTATACGATATACGTTATAGGTTATACGATACACGTTGTACGTTGTACGTTATACGTTGTACGTTATACGTTGTACGTTGTACGTTATACGTTGTACGTTATACGTTGTACGTTGTACGTTATATGTTGTACGTTATATGTTATACGTTACACGTTGTACGATGTACGTTATACGTTATACGTTATACGTTATACGTTATACGTTATACGTTGTACGTTATACCTTATACGTTATTCGCTGTACGTTATACGCTGTAAGTTATACGTTATACGTTACACGTTATACGTTATACGTTATACGTTATACGCTGTACGTTATACGCTGTACGTTATACGCTGTACGTTATACGTTATACGTTATACGTTACACGTTGTACGTTGTACGTTATACGTTGTACGTTATACGTTATACGTTGTACGTTATACGCTGTACGTTATACCTTATACGTTATACGCTGTACGTTATACGCTGTACGTTATACGTTATACGTTACACGTTATACGTTATACGTTATACGTTATACGCTGTACGTTATACGCTGTACGTTATACGCTGTACGTTATACGTTATACGTTATACGTTATACGTTACACGTTGTACGTTGTACGTTATACGTTGTACGTTATACGTTATACGCTGTACGTTATACGTTATACGTTATATGTTATACGTTATACGTTATACGTTATACGTTATACGTTATACGTTATACGTTATACGTTATACGTTATACGTTATACGTTGTACGTTATACGTTGTATGTTATACGTTGTACGTTATACGTTATACGCTGTACGTTATACGCTATACGTTATACGCTGTACGTTATACGCTGTACGTTGTACGTTATACGTCATACGTTACACGTTATACGTTATACGTTATACGTTATACGCTGTACGTTATACGCTGTACGTTATACGCTGTACGTTATACGTTAGACGTCACACGTTATACGTTATACGTTATACGCTGTACGTTATACGCTGTACGTTATACGTTAGACGTCACACGTTATACGTTATACGTTATACGCTGTACGTTATACGCTGTACGTTATACGCTGTACGTTATACGTTATACGTTATACGTTACACGTTGTACGTTGTACGTTATACGTTGTACGTTATACGTTGTATGTTATTCGTTATACGTTACACGTTGTACGTTGTACGTTATACGTTGTACGTTATACGTTGCACGTTATACGTTATACGTTGTACGTTATACGTTGTATGTTATACGTTATACGCTGTACGTTATACGTTATACGTTATACGTTATACGTTATACGTTATACGTTATACGTTATACGTTATACGTTATACGCTGTACGTTATACGCTGTACGTTATACGTTATACGTTATACGTTGTACGTTATACGCTGTACGTTATACCTTATACGTTATACGCTGTACGTTATACGCTGTACGTTATACGTTATACGTTACACGTTATACGTTATACGTTATACGCTGTACGTTAAACGCTGTACGTTATACGTTATACGTTATACGTTACACGTTGTACGTTGTACGTTATACGTTGTACGTTATACGTTATACGCTGTACGTTATACGTTATACGTTATACGTTATACGTTATACGTTATACGTTATACGTTATACGTTATACGATATACGTTATACGTTATACGTTATACGTTATACGTTATACGTTATACGTTATACGTTATACGTTATACGCTGTACGTTATACGCTGTACGTTATACGCTGTACGTTATACGCTGTACGTTATACGCTGTACGTTATACGTTGTACGTTATACGTTATACGTTACACGTTATACGTTATACGTTATACGCTGTACGTTATAAGTTATACGTTATACGTTATACGTTACACGTTGTACGTTGTACGTTATACGTTGTACGTTATACGTTGTACGTTATACGTTGTACGTTACACGTTGTACGTTGTACGTTATACGTTACACGTTGTACGTTGTACGTTATACGTTGTACGTTATACGTTGTACGTTATACGTTATACGTTATACGTTATACGTTATACGTTATACGTTGTACGGTATATGTTGTACGTTATATGTTATACGTTACACGTTGTACGATGTACGTTATACGTTATACGTTATACGTTATACGTTATACGTTATACTTTATACGGTATACGGTATACGTTATACGTTGTACGTTATACGTTATACGTTATACGTTATACGTTATACGTTATACGTTATACGTTATACGATATACGTTATAGGTTATACGATACACGTTGTACGTTGTACGTTATACGTTGTACGTTATACGTTGTACGTTGTACGTTATACGTTGTACGTTATACGTTGTACGTTGTACGTTATATGTTGTACGTTATATGTTATACGTTACACGTTGTACGATGTACGTTATACGTTATACGTTATACGTTATACGTTATACGTTATACGTTATACGTTATACGTTATACGTTGTACGTTATACCTTATACGTTATTCGCTGTACGTTATACGCTGTACGTTATACGTTATACGTTACACGTTATACGTTATACGTTATACGTTATACGCTGTACGTTATACGCTGTACGTTATACGTTATACGTTATACGTTACACGTTGTACGTTGTACGTTATACGTTGTACGTTATACGTTATACGCTGTACGTTATACGTTATACGTTATATGTTATACGTTATACGTTATACGTTATACGTTATACGTTATACGTTATACGTTATACGTTATACGTTATACGTTATACGTTATACGTTATACGTTATACGTTATACGCTGTACATTATACGCTGTACGTTATACGTTATACGTTATACGTTGTACGTTATACGCTGTACGTTATACCTTATACGTTATACGCTGTACGTTATACGCTGTACGTTGTACGTTATACGTTGTACGTTGTACGTTATATGTTGTACGTTATATGTTATACGTTACACGTTGTACGATGTACGTTATACGTTATACGTTATACGTTATACGTTATACGTTATACGTTATACGTTGTACGTTATACCTTATACGTTATTCGCTGTACGTTATACGCTGTACGTTATACGTTATACGTTACACGTTATACGTTATACGTTATACGTTATACGCTGTACGTTATACGCTGTACGTTATACGCTGTACGTTATACGTTATACGTTATACGTTACACGTTGTACGTTATACGTTATACGTTGTACGTTATACGTTATACGCTGTACGTTATACGTTATACGTTATATGTTATACGTTATACGTTATACGTTATACGTTATACGTTATACGTTATACGTTATGCGTTGTACGTTATACGTTGTATGTTATACGTTGTACGTTATACGTTATACGCTGTACGTTATACGCTATACGTTATACGCTGTACGTTATACGCTGTACGTTGTACGTTATACGTCATACGTTACACGTTATACGTTATACGTTATACGTTATACGCTGTACGTTATACGCTGTACGTTATACGCTGTACGTTATACGTTAGACGTCACACGTTATACGTTATACGTTATACGCTGTACGTTATACGCTGTACGTTATACGCTGTACGTTATACGCTGTACGTTATACGTTAGACGTCACACGTTATACGTTATACGTTATACGCTGTACGTTATACGCTGTACGTTATACGCTGTACGTTATACGTTAGACGTCACACGTTATACGTTATACGTTATACGCTGTACGTTATACGCTGTACGTTATACGCTGTACGTTATACGTTATACGTTATACGTTACGCGTTGTACGTTGTATGTTATACGTTATACGTTATACGTTATACGTTATACGCTGTACGTTATACGCTGTACGTTATACGCTGTACGTTATACGCTGTACGTTATACGCTGTACGTTATACGTTGTACGTTATACGTTATACGTTACACGTTATACGTTATACGTTATACGCTGTACGTTATAAGTTATACGTTATACGTTATACGTTACACGTTGTACGTTGTACGTTATACGTTGTACGTTATACGTTGTACGTTATACGTTGTACGTTACACGTTGTACGTTGTACGTTATACGTTACACGTTGTACGTTGTACGTTATACGTTGTACGTTATACGTTGTACGTTATACGTTATACGTTATACGTTATACGTTATACGTTGTACGGTATATGTTGTACGTTATATGTTATACGTTACACGTTGTACGATGTACGTTATACGTTATACGTTATACGTTATACGTTATACGTTATACTTTATACGGTATACGGTATACGTTATACGTTGTACGTTATACGTTATACGTTATACGTTATACGTTATACGTTATACGTTATACGTTATACGTTATACGATATACGTTATAGGTTATACGATACACGTTGTACGTTGTACGTTATACGTTGTACGTTATACGTTGTACGTTGTACGTTATACGTTGTACGTTATACGTTGTACGTTGTACGTTATATGTTGTACGTTATATGTTATACGTTACACGTTGTACGATGTACGTTATACGTTATACGTTATACGTTATACGTTATACGTTATACGTTGTACGTTATACCTTATACGTTATTCGCTGTACGTTATACGCTGTACGTTATACGTTATACGTTACACGTTATACGTTATACGTTATACGTTATACGCTGTACGTTATACGCTGTACGTTATACGCTGTACGTTATACGTTATACGTTATACGTTACACGTTGTACGTTGTACGTTATACGTTGTACGTTATACGTTATACGCTGTACGTTATACGTTATACGTTATATGTTATACGTTATACGTTATACGTTATACGTTATACGTTATACGTTATACGTTATACGTTATACGTTATACGTTATACGTTATACGTTATACGCTGTACGTTATACGCTGTACGTTATACGTTATACGTTATACGTTGTACGTTATACGCTGTACGTTATACCTTATACGTTATACGCTGTACGTTATACGCTGTACGTTGTACGTTATACGTTGTACGTTGTACGTTATATGTTGTACGTTATATGTTATACGTTACACGTTGTACGATGTACGTTATACGTTATACGTTATACGTTATACGTTATACGTTATACGTTGTACGTTATACCTTATACGTTATTCGCTGTACGTTATACGCTGTACGTTATACGTTATACGTTACACGTTATACGTTATACGTTATACGTTATACGCTGTACGTTATACGCTGTACGTTATACGCTGTACGTTATACGTTATACGTTATACGTTACACGTTGTACGTTGTACGTTATACGTTGTACGTTATACGTTATACGCTGTACGTTATACGTTATACGTTATATGTTATACGTTATACGTTATACGTTATACGTTATACGTTATACGTTATACGTTATACGTTATGCGTTGTACGTTATACGTTGTATGTTATACGTTGTACGTTATACGTTATACGCTGTACGTTATACGCTATACGTTATACGCTGTACGTTATACGCTGTACGTTGTACGTTATACGTCATACGTTACACGTTATACGTTATACGTTATACGTTATACGCTGTACGTTATACGCTGTACGTTATACGCTGTACGTTATACGTTAGACGTCACACGTTAGACGTCACACGTTATACGTTATACGTTATACGCTGTACGTTATACGCTGTACGTTATACGCTGTACGTTATACGTTAGACGTCACACGTTATACGTTATACGTTATACGCTGTACGTTATACGCTGTACGTTATACGCTGTACGTTATACGTTATACGTTATACGTTACACGTTGTACGTTGTATGTTATACGTTGTACGTTATACGTTGTACGTTATACGTTGTACGTTATACGTTGTACGTTATACGTTGTACGTTATACGTTGTACGTTATACGTTGTATGTTATACGTTATACGCTCTACGTTATACGTTATACGTTGTACGTTATACGTTATACGTTATACGTTATACGCTGTACGTTATACGCTGTACGTTATACGCTGTACGTTATACGCTGTACGTTATACGCTGTACGTTATACGCTGTACGTTATACGCTGTACGTTATACGTTATACGTTATACGTTATACGTTATACGTTATACGTTATACGTTATACGTTATACGTTATACGTTATACGTTATACGTTATACGTTATACGTTATACGTTATACGTTATACGTTATACGTTATACGTTATACGTTATACGTTATAGGCTGTACGTTATACGTTATACGTTATACGTTACACGTTGTACGTTGTACGTTATACGTTGTACGTTATACGTTGTACGTTATACGTTGTACGTTATACGTTATACGTTATACGTTATACGTTATACGTTATACGTTATACGGTATACGGTATACGTTATACGTTGTACGTTATACGCTGTACGTTATACGCTGTACGTTATACGCTGTACGTTATACGTTATACGTTGTACGTTATACGTTGTATGTTATACGTTATACGCTGTACGTTATACGTTATACGTTATACGTTATACGTTATACGTTATACGCTGTACGTTGTACGTTATACGTCATACGTTACACGTTATACGTTATACGTTATACGCTGTACGTTATACGCTGTACGTTATACGCTGTACGTTATACGTTATACGTTATACGTTATACGTTATACGTTATACGTTATACGTTATACGTTATACGTTATACGTTATACGTTATACGCTGTACGTTATACGCTGTACGTTATACGCTGTACGTTATACGCTGTACGTTACACGTTGTACGTTGTACGTTATACGTCATACGTTACACGTTATACGTTATACGTTATACGTTATACGCTGTACGTTATACGCTGTACGTTATACGCTGTACGTTATACGTTATACGTTACACGTTGTACGTTGTACGTTATACGTTGTACGTTATACGTTGTACGTTATACGTTGTAGGTTATACGTTCTTACGTTATACGTTGTATGTTATACGTTATACGCTGTACGTTATACGTTATACGTTGTACGTTATACGTTATACGTTATACGTTATACGCTGTACGTTATACGCTGTACGTTATACGTTATACGTTATACGTTGTACGTTATACGCTGTACGTTATACCTTATACGTTATACGTTATACGCTGTACGTTATACGCTGTACGTTATACGTTATACGTCACACGTTATACGTTATACGTTATACGCTGTACGTTATACGCTGTACGTTATACGCTGTACGTTATACGTTATACGTTATACGTTATACGTTATACGTTATACGTTATACGTTATACGTTATACGTTATACGTTATACGTTATACGTTATACGTTATACGTTATACGTTATACGTTATACGTTATACGTCATACGTTATACGTTATACGTTATACGTTATACGTTATACGTTATACGTTATACGTTATACGTTATACGTTATACGTTATACGTTATACGTTATACGTTATACGTTATACGTTATACGTTATACGTTATACGTTATACGTTATACGTTATACGTTATACGTTATACGTTATACGTTATACGTTATACGTTATACGTTATACGTTATACGTTATACGTTATACGTTATACGCTGTACGTTATACGCTGTACGTTATACGCTGTACGTTATACGTTGTACGTTATACTTTATACGTTACACGTTGTACGATGTACGTTATACGTTATACGTTATACGTTATACGTTATACGTTATACGTTATACGTTATACGTTATACGTTATACGTTATACGTTATACGTTATACGTTATACGTTATACGTTATACGTTATACGTTATACGTTATACGTTATACGTTATACGTTATACGTTATACGTTATACGTTATACGTTATACGTTATACGTTATACGTTATACGTTATACGTTATACGTTATACGTTATACGTTATACGTTATACGTTATACGTTATACGTTATACGTTATACGTTATACGTTATACGTTATACGTTATACGTTATACGTTATACGTTATAGGCTGTACGTTATACGCTGTACGTTATACGCTGTACGTTATACGCTGTACGTTATACGTTGTACGTTATACTTTATACGTTACACGTTGTACGATGTACGTTATACGTTATACGTTATACGTTATACGTTATACGTTATACGTTATACGTTATACGTTATACGTTATACGTTATACGTTATACGTTGTACGTTATACGTTATACGTTATACGTTATACGTTATACGTTATACGTTATACGTTATACGTTATACGTTATACGTTATACGTTATAGGCTGTACGTTATACGTTATACGTTATACGTTACACGTTGTACGTTGTACGTTATACGTTGTACGTTATACGTTGTACGTTATACGTTGTACGTTATACGCTGTACGTTATACCTTATACGTTATACGTTATACGCTGTACGTTATACGCTGTACGTTATACGTTATACGTTATACGCTGTACGTTATACGCTGTACGTTATACGCTGTACGTTATACGTTATACGTTATACGTTATACGTTATACGTTATACGTTATACGTTATACGTTATACGTTATACGTTATACGTTATACGTTATACGTTATACGTTATACGTTATACGTTATACGTTATACGTTATACGTTATACGTTATACGTTATACGTTATACGTCATACGTCATACGTTATACGTTATACGTTATACGTTATACGTTATACGTTATACGTTATACGTTATACGTTATACGTTATACGTTATACGTTATACGTTATACGTTATACGTTATACGTTATACGTTATACGTTATACGTTATACGTTATACGTTATACGTTATACGTTATACGTTATACGTTATACGTTATACGTTATACGTTATACGTTATACGTTATAGGCTGTACGTTATACGCTGTACGTTATACGCTGTACGTTATACGCTGTACGTTATACGTTGTACGTTATACTTTATACGTTACACGTTGTACGATGTACGTTATACGTTATACGTTATACGTTATACGTTATACGTTATACGTTATACGTTATACGTTATACGTTATACGTTATACGTTATACGTTATACGTTATACGTTATACGTTATACGTTATACGTTATACGTTATACGTTATACGTTATACGTTATACGTTATACGTTATACGTTATACGTTATACGTTATAGGCTGTACGTTATACGTTATACGTTATACGTTACACGTTGTACGTTGTACGTTACACGTTGTACGTTATACGTTGTACGTTATACGTTGTACGTTATACGTTATACGTTATACGTTATACGTTATACGTTATACGTTATACGGTATACGGTATACGTTATACGTTATACGTTGTACGTTATACGCTGTACGTTATACGCTGTACGTTATACGCTGTACGTTATACGTTATACGTTGTACGTTATACGTTGTATGTTATACGTTATACGCTGTACGTTATACGTTATACGTTATACGTTATACGTTATACGTTATACGCTGTACGTTGTACGTTATACGTCATACGTTACACGTTATACGTTATACGTTATACGCTGTACGTTATACGCTGTACGTTATACGCTGTACGTTATACGTTATACGTTATACGTTATACGTTATACGTTATACGTTATACGTTATACGTTATACGTTATACGTTATACGTTATACGCTGTACGTTATACGCTGTACGTTATACGCTGTACGTTATACGCTGTACGTTACACGTTGTACGTTGTACGTTATACGTCATACGTTACACGTTATACGTTATACGTTATACGTTATACGCTGTACGTTATACGCTGTACGTTATACGCTGTACGTTATACGTTATACGTTACACGTTGTACGTTGTACGTTATACGTTGTACGTTATACGTTGTACGTTATACGTTGTAGGTTATACGTTCTTACGTTATACGTTGTATGTTATACGTTATACGCTGTACGTTATACGTTATACGTTGTACGTTATACGTTATACGTTATACGTTATACGCTGTACGTTATACGCTGTACGTTATACGTTATACGTTATACGTTGTACGTTATACGCTGTACGTTATACCTTATACGTTATACGTTATACGCTGTACGTTATACGCTGTACGTTATACGTTATACGTCACACGTTATACGTTATACGTTATACGCTGTACGTTATACGCTGTACGTTATACGCTGTACGTTATACGTTATACGTTATACGTTATACGTTATACGTTATACGTTATACGTTATACGTTATACGTTATACGTTATACGTTATACGTTATACGTTATACGTTATACGTTATACGTTATACGTTATACGTCATACCTTATACGTTATACGTTATACGTTATACGTTATACGTTATACGTTATACGTTATACGTTATTCGTTATACGTTATACGTTATACGTTATACGTTATACGTTATACGTTATACGTTATACGTTATACGTTATACGTTATACGTTATACGTTATACGTTATACGTTATACGTTATACGTTATACGTTATACGTTATACGTTATACGTTATACGTTATACGTTATACGTTATACGTTATACGTTATACGCTGTACGTTATACGCTGTACGTTATACGCTGTACGTTATACGTTGTACGTTATACTTTATACGTTACACGTTGTACGATGTACGTTATACGTTATACGTTATACGTTATACGTTATACGTTATACGTTATACGTTATACGTTATACGTTATACGTTATACGTTATACGTTATACGTTATACGTTATACGTTATACGTTATACGTTATACGGTATACGTTATACGTTATACGTTATACGTTATACGTTATACGTTATACGTTATACGTTATACGTTATACGTTATACGTTATACGTTATACGTTATACGTTATACGTTATACGTTATACGTTATACGTTATACGTTATACGTTATACGTTATACGTTATACGTTATACGTTATACGTTATACGTTATACGTTATACGTTATAGGCTGTACGTTATACGCTGTACGTTATACGCTGTACGTTATACGCTGTACGTTATACGTTGTACGTTATACTTTATACGTTACACGTTGTACGATGTACGTTATACGTTATACGTTATACGTTATACGTTATACGTTATACGTTATACGTTATACGTTATACGTTATAGGCTGTACGTTATACGTTATACGTTATACGTTACACGTTGTACGTTGTACGTTATACGTTGTACGTTATACGTTGTACGTTATACGTTGTACGTTATACGCTGTACGTTATACCTTATACGTTATACGTTATACGCTGTACGTTATACGCTGTACGTTATACGTTATACGTTATACGCTGTACGTTATACGCTGTACGTTATACGCTGTACGTTATACGTTATACGTTATACGTTATACGTTATACGTTATACGTTATACGTTATACGTTATACGTTATACGTTATACGTTATACGTTATACGTTATACGTTATACGTTATACGTTATACGTTATACGTTATACGTTATACGTTATACGTTATACGTCATACGTTATACGTTATACGTTATACGTTATACGTTATACGTTATACGTTATACGTTATACGTTATACGTTATACGTTATACGTTATACGTTATACGTTATACGTTATACGTTATACGTTATACGTTATACGTTATACGTTATACGTTATACGTTATACGTTATACGTTATACGTTATACGTTATACGTTATACGTTATACGTTATACGTTATACGTTATACGTTATACGTTATAGGCTGTACGTTATACGCTGTACGTTATACCTTATACGTTATTCGCTGTACGTTATACGCTGTACGTTATACGTTATACGTTACACGTTATACGTTATACGTTATACGTTATACGCTGTACGTTATACGCTGTACGTTATACGCTGTACGTTATACGTTATACGTTACACGTTATACGTTATACGTTATACGTTATACGCTGTACGTTATACGCTGTACGTTATACGCTGTACGTTATACGTTATACGTTATACGTTACACGTTGTACGTTGTACGTTATACGTTGTACGTTATACGTTATACGCTGTACGTTATACGTTATACGTTATATGTTATACGTTATACGTTATACGTTATACGTTATACGTTATACGTTATACGTTATACGTTATACGTTATACGTTATACGTTATACGCTGTACGTTATACGCTGTACGTTATACGTTATACGTTATACGTTGTACGTTATACGCTGTACGTTATACCTTATACGTTATACGCTGTACGTTATACGCTGTACGTTGTACGTTATACGTTGTACGTTGTACGTTATATGTTGTACGTTATATGTTATACGTTACACGTTGTACGATGTACGTTATACGTTATACGTTATACGTTATACGTTATACGTTATACGTTGTACGTTATACCTTATACGTTATTCGCTGTACGTTATACGCTGTACGTTATACGTTATACGTTACACGTTATACGTTATACGTTATACGTTATACGCTGTACGTTATACGCTGTACGTTATACGCTGTACGTTATACGTTATACGTTATACGTTACACGTTGTACGTTGTACGTTATACGTTGTACATTATACGTTATACGCTGTACGTTATACGTTATACGTTATATGTTATACGTTATACGTTATACGTTATACGTTATACGTTATACGTTATACGTTATACGTTATGCGTTGTACGTTATACGTTGTATGTTATACGTTGTACGTTATACGTTATACGCTGTACGTTATACGCTATACGTTATACGCTGTACGTTATACGCTGTACGTTGTACGTTATACGTCATACGTTACACGTTATACGTTATACGTTATACGTTATACGCTGTACGTTATACGCTGTACGTTATACGCTGTACGTTATACGTTAGACGTCACACGTTAGACGTCACACGTTATACGTTATACGTTATACGCTGTACGTTATACGCTGTACGTTATACGCTGTACGTTATACGTTAGACGTCACACGTTATACGTTATACGTTATACGCTGTACGTTATACGCTGTACGTTATACGCTGTACGTTATACGTTATACGTTATACGTTACACGTTGTACGTTGTATGTTATACGTTGTACGTTATACGTTGTACGTTATACGTTGTACGTTATACGTTGTACGTTATACGTTGTACGTTATACGTTGTACGTTATACGTTGTATGTTATACGTTATACGCTCTACGTTATACGTTATACGTTGTACGTTATACGTTATACGTTATACGTTATACGCTGTACGTTATACGCTGTACGTTATACGCTGTACGTTATACGCTGTACGTTATACGCTGTACGTTATACGCTGTACGTTATACGCTGTACGTTATACGTTATACGTTATACGTTATACGTTATACGTTATACGTTATACGTTATACGTTATACGTTATACGTTATACGTTATACGTTATACGTTATACGTTATACGTTATACGTTATACGTTATACGTTATACGTTATACGTTATACGTTATACGTTATAGGCTGTACGTTATACGTTATACGTTATACGTTACACGTTGTACGTTGTACGTTATACGTTGTACGTTATACGTTGTACGTTATACGTTGTACGTTATACGTTATACGTTATACGTTATACGTTATACGTTATACGTTATACGTTATACGGTATACGGTATACGTTATACGTTGTACGTTATACGCTGTACGTTATACGCTGTACGTTATACGCTGTACGTTATACGTTATACGTTGTACGTTATACGTTGTATGTTATACGTTATACGCTGTACGTTATACGTTATACGTTATACGTTATACGTTATACGTTATACGCTGTACGTTGTACGTTATACGTCATACGTTACACGTTATACGTTATACGTTATACGCTGTACGTTATACGCTGTACGTTATACGCTGTACGTTATACGTTATACGTTATACGTTATACGTTATACGTTATACGTTATACGTTATACGTTATACGTTATACGTTATACGTTATACGCTGTACGTTATACGCTGTACGTTATACGCTGTACGTTATACGCTGTACGTTACACGTTGTACGTTGTACGTTATACGTCATACGTTACACGTTATACGTTATACGTTATACGTTATACGCTGTACGTTATACGCTGTACGTTATACGCTGTACGTTATACGTTATACGTTACACGTTGTACGTTGTACGTTATACGTTGTACGTTATACGTTGTACGTTATACGTTGTAGGTTATACGTTCTTACGTTATACGTTGTATGTTATACGTTATACGCTGTACGTTATACGTTATACGTTGTACGTTATACGTTATACGTTATACGTTATACGCTGTACGTTATACGCTGTACGTTATACGTTATACGTTATACGTTGTACGTTATACGCTGTACGTTATACCTTATACGTTATACGTTATACGCTGTACGTTATACGCTGTACGTTATACGTTATACGTCACACGTTATACGTTATACGTTATACGCTGTACGTTATACGCTGTACGTTATACGCTGTACGTTATACGTTATACGTTATACGTTATACGTTATACGTTATACGTTATACGTTATACGTTATACGTTATACGTTATACGTTATACGTTATACGTTATACGTTATACGTTATACGTTATACGTTATACGTCATACGTTATACGTTATACGTTATACGTTATACGTTATACGTTATACGTTATACGTTATACGTTATACGTTATACGTTATACGTTATACGTTATACGTTATACGTTATACGTTATACGTTATACGTTATACGTTATACGTTATACGTTATACGTTATACGTTATACGTTATACGTTATACGTTATACGTTATACGTTATACGTTATACGTTATACGTTATACGTTATACGTTATACGTTATACGTTATACGTTATACGTTATACGTTATACGCTGTACGTTATACGCTGTACGTTATACGCTGTACGTTATACGTTGTACGTTATACTTTATACGTTACACGTTGTACGATGTACGTTATACGTTATACGTTATACGTTATACGTTATACGTTATACGTTATACGTTATACGTTATACGTTATACGTTATACGTTATACGTTATACGTTATACGTTATACGTTATACGTTATACGTTATACGTTATACGTTATACGTTATACGTTATACGTTATACGTTATACGTTATACGTTATACGTTATACGTTATACGTTATACGTTATACGTTATACGTTATACGTTATACGTTATACGTTATACGTTATACGTTATACGTTATACGTTATACGTTATACGTTATACGTTATACGTTATAGGCTGTACGTTATACGCTGTACGTTATACGCTGTACGTTATACGCTGTACGTTATACGTTGTACGTTATACTTTATACGTTACACGTTGTACGATGTACGTTATACGTTATACGTTATACGTTATACGTTATACGTTATACGTTATACGTTATACGTTATACGTTATACGTTATACGTTATACGTTGTACGTTATACGTTATACGTTATACGTTATACGTTATACGTTATACGTTATACGTTATACGTTATACGTTATACGTTATACGTTATACGTTATAGGCTGTACGTTATACGTTATACGTTATACGTTACACGTTGTACGTTGTACGTTATACGTTGTACGTTATACGTTGTACGTTATACGTTGTACGTTATACGCTGTACGTTATACCTTATACGTTATACGTTATACGCTGTACGTTATACGCTGTACGTTATACGTTATACGTTATACGCTGTACGTTATACGCTGTACGTTATACGCTGTACGTTATACGTTATACGTTATACGTTATACGTTATACGTTATACGTTATACGTTATACGTTATACGTTATACGTTATACGTTATACGTTATACGTTATACGTTATACGTTATACGTTATACGTTATACGTTATACGTTATACGTCATACGTTATACGTTATACGTTATACGTTATACGTTATACGTTATACGTTATACGTTATACGTTATACGTTATACGTTATACGTTATACGTTATACGTTATACGTTATACGTTATACGTTATACGTTATACGTTATACGTTATACGTTATACGTTATACGTTATACGTTATACGTTATACGTTATACGTTATACGTTATACGTTATACGTTATACGTTATACGTTATAGGCTGTACGTTATACGCTGTACGTTATACGCTGTACGTTATACGCTGTACGTTATACGTTGTACGTTATACTTTATACGTTACACGTTGTACGATGTACGTTATACGTTATACGTTATACGTTATACGTTATACGTTATACGTTATACGTTATACGTTATACGTTATACGTTATACGTTATACGTTATACGTTATACGTTATACGTTATACGTTATACGTTATACGTTATACGTTATACGTTATACGTTATACGTTATACGTTATACGTTATACGTTATAGGCTGTACGTTATACGTTATACGTTATACGTTACACGTTGTACGTTGTACGTTATACGTTGTACGTTATACGTTGTACGTTATACGTTGTACGTTATACGTTATACGTTATACGTTATACGTTATACGTTATACGTTATACGGTATACGGTATACGTTATACGTTATACGTTGTACGTTATACGCTGTACGTTATACGCTGTACGTTATACGCTGTACGTTATACGTTATACGTTGTACGTTATACGTTGTATGTTATACGTTATACGCTGTACGTTATACGTTATACGTTATACGTTATACGTTATACGTTATACGCTGTACGTTGTACGTTATACGTCATACGTTACACGTTATACGTTATACGTTATACGCTGTACGTTATACGCTGTACGTTATACGCTGTACGTTATACGTTATACGTTATACGTTATACGTTATACGTTATACGTTATACGTTATACGTTATACGTTATACGTTATACGTTATACGCTGTACGTTATACGCTGTACGTTATACGTTATACGCTGTACGTTATACGCTGTACGTTACACGTTGTACGTTGTACGTTATACGTCATACGTTACACGTTATACGTTATACGTTATACGTTATACGCTGTACGTTATACGCTGTACGTTATACGCTGTACGTTATACGTTATACGTTACACGTTGTACGTTGTACGTTATACGTTGTACGTTATACGTTGTACGTTATACGTTGTAGGTTATACGTTCTTACGTTATACGTTGTATGTTATACGTTATACGCTGTACGTTATACGTTATACGTTGTACGTTATACGTTATACGTTATACGTTATACGCTGTACGTTATACGCTGTACGTTATACGTTATACGTTATACGTTGTACGTTATACGATGTACGTTATACCTTATACGTTATACGTTATACGCTGTACGTTATACGCTGTACGTTATACGTTATACGTCACACGTTATACGTTATACGTTATACGCTGTACGTTATACGCTGTACGTTATACGCTGTACGTTATACGTTATACGTTATACGTTATACGTTATACGTTATACGTTATACGTTATACGTTATACGTTATACGTTATACGTTATACGTTATACGTTATACGTTATACGTTATACGTTATACGTTATACGTCATACGTTATACGTTATACGTTATACGTTATACGTTATACGTTATACGTTATACGTTATACGTTATACGTTATACGTTATACGTTATACGTTATACGTTATACGTTATACGTTATACGTTATACGTTATACGTTATACGTTATACGTTATACGTTATACGTTATACGTTATACGTTATACGTTATACGTTATACGTTATACGTTATACGTTATACGTTATACGTTATACGTTATACGTTATACGTTATACGTTATACGTTATACGCTGTACGTTATACGCTGTACGTTATACGCTGTACGTTATACGTTGTACGTTATACTTTATACGTTACACGTTGTACGATGTACGTTATACGTTATACGTTATACGTTATACGTTATACGTTATACGTTATACGTTATACGTTATACGTTATACGTTATACGTTATACGTTATACGTTATACGTTATACGTTATACGTTATACGTTATACGTTATACGTTATACGTTATACGTTATACGTTATACGTTATACGTTATACGTTATACGTTATACGTTATACGTTATACGTTATACGTTATACGTTATACGTTATACGTTATACGTTATACGTTATACGTTATACGTTATACGTTATACGTTATACGTTATACGTTATACGTTATACGTTATACGTTATACGTTATACGTTATACGTTATACGTTATACGTTATACGTTATACGTTATACGTTATAGGCTGTACGTTATACGCTGTACGTTATACGCTGTACGTTATACGCTGTACGTTATACGTTGTACGTTATACTTTATACGTTACACGTTGTACGATGTACGTTATACGTTATACGTTATACGTTATACGTTATACGTTATACGTTATACGTTATACGTTATAGGCTGTACGTTATACGTTATACGTTATACGTTACACGTTGTACGTTGTACGTTATACGTTGTACGTTATACGTTGTACGTTATACGTTGTACGTTATACGCTGTACGTTATACCTTATACGTTATACGTTATACGCTGTACGTTATACGCTGTACGTTATACGTTATACGTTATACGCTGTACGTTATACGCTGTACGTTATACGCTGTACGTTATACGTTATACGTTATACGTTATACGTTATACGTTATACGTTATACGTTATACGTTATACGTTATACGTTATACGTTATACGTTATACGTTATACGTTATACGTTATACGTTATACGTTATACGTTATACGTTATACGATATACGTTATACGTCATACGTTATACGTTATACGTTATACGTTATACGTTATACGTTATACGTTATACGTTATACGTTATACGTTATACGTTATACGTTATACGTTATACGTTATACGTTATACGTTATACGTTATACGTTATACGTTATACGTTATACGTTATACGTTATACGTTATACGTTATACGTTATACGTTATACGTTATACGTTATACGTTATACGTTATAGGCTGTACGTTATACGCTGTACGTTATACGCTGTACGTTATACGCTGTACGTTATACGTTGTACGTTATACTTTATACGTTACACGTTGTACGATGTACGTTATACGTTATACGTTATACGTTATACGTTATACGTTATACGTTATACGTTATACGTTATACGTTATACGTTATACGTTATACGTTATACGTTATACGTTATACGTTATACGTTATACGTTATACGTTATACGTTATACGTTATACGTTATACGTTATACGTTATACGTTATAGGCTGTACGTTATACGTTATACGTTATACGTTACACGTTGTACGTTGTACGTTATACGTTGTACGTTATACGTTGTACGTTATACGTTGTACGTTATACGTTATACGTTATACGTTATACGTTATACGTTATACGTTATACGGTATACGGTATACGTTATACGTTATACGTTATACGTTGTACGTTATACGCTGTACGTTATACGCTGTACGTTATACGCTGTACGTTATACGTTATACGTTGTACGTTATACGTTGTATGTTATACGTTATACGCTGTACGTTATACGTTATACGTTATACGTTATACGTTATACGTTATACGCTGTACGTTGTACGTTATACGTCATACGTTACACGTTATACGTTATACGTTATACGCTGTACGTTATACGCTGTACGTTATACGCTGTACGTTATACGTTATACGTTATACGTTATACGTTATACGTTATACGTTATACGTTATACGTTATACGTTATACGTTATACGTTATACGCTGTACGTTATACGCTGTACGTTATACGCTGTACGTTATACGCTGTACGTTACACGTTGTACGTTGTACGTTATACGTCATACGTTACACGTTATACGTTATACGTTATACGTTATACGCTGTACGTTATACGCTGTACGTTATACGCTGTACGTTATACGTTATACGTTACACGTTGTACGTTGTACGTTATACGTTGTACGTTATACGTTGTACGTTATACGTTGTAGGTTATACGTTCTTACGTTATACGTTGTATGTTATACGTTATACGCTGTACGTTATACGTTATACGTTGTACGTTATACGTTATACGTTATACGTTATACGCTGTACGTTATACGCTGTACGTTATACGTTATACGTTATACGTTGTACGTTATACGCTGTACGTTATACCTTATACGTTATACGTTATACGCTGTACGTTATACGCTGTACGTTATACGCTGTACGTTATACGTTATACGTCACACGTTATACGTTATACGTTATACGCTGTACGTTATACGCTGTACGTTATACGCTGTACGTTATACGTTATACGTTATACGTTATACGTTATACGTTATACGTTATACGTTATACGTTATACGTTATACGTTATACGTTATACGTTATACGTTATACGTTATACGTTATACGTTATACGTCATACGTTATACGTTATACGTTATACGTTATACGTTATACGTTATACGTTATACGTTATACGTTATACGTTATACGTTATACGTTATACGTTATACGTTATACGTTATACGTTATACGTTATACGTTATACGTTATACGTTATACGTTATACGTTATACGTTATACGTTATACGTTATACGTTATACGTTATACGTTATACGTTATACGTTATACGTTATACGTTATACGTTATACGTTATACGTTATACGTTATACGTTATACGTTATACGCTGTACGTTATACGCTGTACGTTATACGCTGTACGTTATACGTTGTACGTTATACTTTATACGTTACACGTTGTACGATGTACGTTATACGTTATACGTTATACGTTATACGTTATACGTTATACGTTATACGTTATACGTTATACGTTATACGTTATACGTTATACGTTATACGTTATACGTTATACGTTATACGTTATACGTTATACGTTATACGTTATACGTTATACGTTATACGTTATACGTTATACGTTATACGTTATACGTTATACGTTATACGTTATACGTTATACGTTATACGTTATACGTTATACGTTATACGTTATACGTTATACGTTATACGTTATACGTTATACGTTATACGTTATACGTTATACGTTATACGTTATACGTTATACGTTATACGTTATACGTTATACGTTATAGGCTGTACGTTATACGCTGTACGTTATACGCTGTACGTTATACGCTGTACGTTATACGTTGTACGTTATACTTTATACGTTACACGTTGTACGATGTACGTTATACGTTATACGTTATACGTTATACGTTATACGTTATACGTTATACGTTATACGTTATACGTTATACGTTATACGTTATACGTTATACGTTATACGTTATACGTTATACGTTATACGTTATACGTTATACGTTATACGTTATACGTTATACGTTATACGTTATACGTTATACGTTATAGGCTGTACGTTATACGTTATACGTTATACGTTACACGTTGTACGTTGTACGTTATACGTTGTACGTTATACGTTGTACGTTATACGTTGTACGTTATACGCTGTACGTTATACCTTATACGTTATACGTTATACGCTGTACGTTATACGCTGTACGTTATACGTTATACGTTATACGCTGTACGTTATACGCTGTACGTTATACGCTGTACGTTATACGTTATACGTTATACGTTATACGTTATACGTTATACGTTATACGTTATACGTTATACGTTATACGTTATACGTTATACGTTATACGTTATACGTTATACGTTATACGTTATACGTTATACGTTATACGTTATACGTTATACGTTATACGTTATACGTTATACGTCATACGTTATACGTTATACGTTATACGTTATACGTTATACGTTATACGTTATACGTTATACGTTATACGTTATACGTTATACGTTATACGTTATACGTTATACGTTATACGTTATACGTTATACGTTATACGTTATACGTTATACGTTATACGTTATACGTTATACGTTATACGTTATACGTTATACGTTATACGTTATACGTTATACGTTATACGTTATACGTTATACGTTATACGTTATACGTTATACGTTATAGGCTGTACGTTATACGCTGTACGTTATACGCTGTACGTTATACGCTGTACGTTATACGTTGTACGTTATACTTTATACGTTACACGTTGTACGATGTACGTTATACGTTATACGTTATACGTTATACGTTATGCGTTATACGTTATACGTTATACGTTATACGTTATACGTTATACGTTATACGTTATACGTTATACGTTATACGTTATACGTTATACGTTATACGTTATACGTTATACGTTATACGTTATACGTTATACGTTATACGTTATAGGCTGTACGTTATACGTTATACGTTATACGTTACACGTTGTACGTTGTACGTTATACGTTGTACGTTATACGTTGTACGTTATACGTTGTACGTTATACGTTATACGTTATACGTTATACGTTATACGTTATACGTTATACGGTATACGGTATACGTTATACGTTGTACGTTATACGCTGTACGTTATACGCTGTACGTTATACGCTGTACGTTATACGTTATACGTTGTACGTTATACGTTGTACGTTGTACGTTATATGTTGTACGTTATATGTTATACGTTACACGTTGTACGACGTACGTTATACGTTATACGTTATACGTTATACGTTATACGTTATACGTTGTACGTTATACCTTATACGTTATTCGCTGTACGTTATACGCTGTACGCTATACGTTATACGCTGTACGTTATACGCTGTACGTTGTACGTTATACGTCATACGTTACACGTTATACGTTATACGTTATACGTTATACGCTGTACGTTATACGCTGTACGTTATACGCTGTACGTTATACGTTAGACGTCACACGTTATACGTTATACGTTATACGCTGTACGTTATACGCTGTACGTTATACGCTGTACGTTATACGTTAGACGTCACACGTTATACGTTATACGTTATACGCTGTACGTTATACGCTGTACGTTATACGCTGTACGTTATACGTTATACGTTATACGTTACACGTTGTACGTTGTACGTTATACGTTGTACGTTATACGTTGTATGTTATTCGTTATACGTTACACGTTGTACGTTGTACGTTATACGTTGTACGTTATACGTTGCACGTTATACGTTATACGTTGTACGTTATACGTTGTATGTTATACGTTATACGCTGTACGTTATACGTTATACGTTATACGTTATACGTTATACGTTATACGTTATACGTTATACGCTGTACGTTATACGCTGTACGTTATACGTTATACGTTATACGTTGTACGTTATACGCTGTACGTTATACCTTATACGTTATACGCTGAACGTTATACGCTGTACGTTATACGTTATACGTTACACGTTATACGTTATACGTTATACGCTGTACGTTAAACGCTGTACGTTATACGTTATACGTTATACGTTACACGTTGTACGTTGTACGTTATACGTTGTACGTTATACGTTATACGCTGTACGTTATACGTTATACGTTATACGTTATACGTTATACGTTATACGTTATACGTTATACGTTATACGATATACGTTATACGTTATACGTTATACGTTATACGTTATACGTTATACGTTATACGTTATACGCTGTACGTTATACGCTGTACGTTATACGCTGTACGTTATACGCTGTACGTTATACGCTGTACGTTATACGTTGTACGTTATACGTTATACGTTACACGTTATACGTTATACGTTATACGCTGTACGTTATAAGTTATACGTTATACGTTATACGTTACACGTTGTACGTTGTACGTTATACGTTGTACGTTATACGTTGTACGTTATACGTTGTACGTTACACGTTGTACGTTGTACGTTATACGTTACACGTTGTACGTTGTACGTTATACGTTGTACGTTATACGTTGTACGTTATACGTTATACGTTATACGTTATACGTTATACGTTATACGTTATACGTTGTACGGCATATGTTGTACGTTATATGTTATACGTTACACGTTGTACGATGTACGTTATACGTTATACGTTATACGTTATACGTTATACGTTATACTTTATACGGTATACGGTATACGTTATACGTTGTACGTTATACGTTATACGTTATACGTTATACGTTATACGTTGTACGGCATATGTTGTACGTTATATGTTATACGTTACACGTTGTACGATGTACGTTATACGTTATACGTTATACGTTATACGTTATACGTTATACTTTATACGGTATACGGTATACGTTATACGTTGTACGTTATACGTTATACGTTATACGTTATACGTTATACGTTATACGTTATACGTTATACGATATACGTTATAGGTTATACGATACACGTTGTACGTTGTACGTTATACGTTGTACGTTATACGTTGTACGTTGTACGTTATACGTTGTACGTTATACGTTGTACGTTGTACGTTATGCGTTATACGTTATACGTTATACGTTATACGTTATACGTTATACGTTATACGTTATACGTTATACGTTATACGTTATACGTTATACGTTATACGTTATACGTTATACGTTATACGTTATACGTTATACGTTATACGTTATACGTTATACGTTATACGTTATACGTTATACGTTATACGTTATACGTTATACGTTATACGTTATACGTTATACGTTATACGTTATACGTTATACGTTATACGTTATACGTTATACGTTATACGTTATACGTTATACGTTATACGTTATACGTTATACGTTATACGTTATACGTTATACGTTATACGTTATACGTTATACGTTATAGGCTGTACGTTATACGTTGTACGTTATACGCTGTACGTTATACGCTGTACGTTATACGTTGTACGTTATACGTTATACGTTATACGTTATACGTTACACGTTATACGTTGTACGTTATACGTTACACGTTGTACGTTGTACGTTATACGTTGTACGTTATACGTTGTACGTTATACGTTATACGTTATACGTTATACGTTATACGTTGTACGGTATATGTTGTACGTTATATGTTATACGTTACACGTTGTACGATGTACGTTATACGTTATACGTTATACGTTATACGTTATACGTTATACTTTATACGGTATACGGTATACGTTATACGTTGTACGTTATACGTTATACGTTATACGTTATACGTTATACGTTATACGTTATACGTTATACGATATACGTTATAGGTTATACGATACACGTTGTACGTTGTACGTTATACGTTGTACGTTATACGTTGTACGTTGTACGTTATACGTTGTACGTTATACGTTGTACGTTGTACGTTATATGTTGTACGTTATATGTTATACGTTACACGTTGTACGATGTACGTTATACGTTATACGTTATACGTTATACGTTATACGTTATACGTTGTACGTTGTACGTTATACGTTGTACGTTGTACGTTATACGTTGTACGTTATACGTTGTACGTTATACGTTGTACGTTATACGTTATACGTTATACGTTATACGCTGTACGTTGTACGTTATACGTCATACGTTACACGTTATACGTTATACGTTATACGCTGTACGTTATACGCTGTACGTTATACGCTGTACGTTATACGCTGTACGTTATACGTTGTACGTTATACGTTATACGTTACACGTTATACGTTATACGTTATACGCTGTACGTTATAAGTTATACGTTATACGTTATACGTTGTACGTTATACGCTGTACGTTATACGCTGTACGTTATACGTTGTACGTTATACGTTATACGTTATACGTTATACGTTACACGTTGTACGTTGTACGTTATACGTTACACGTTGTACGTTGTACGTTATACGTTGTACGTTATACGTTGTACGTTATACGTTATACGTTATACGTTATACGTTATACGTTGTACGGTATATGTTGTACGTTATATGTTATACGTTACACGTTGTACGATGTACGTTATACGTTATACGTTATACGTTATACGTTATACGTTATACTTTATACGGTATACGGTATACGTTATACGTTGTACGTTATACGTTATACGTTATACGTTATACGTTATACGTTATACGTTATACGTTATACGTTATACGATATACGTTATAGGTTATACGATACACGTTGTACGTTGTACGTTATACGTTGTACGTTATACGTTGTACGTTGTACGTTATACGTTGTACGTTATACGTTGTACGTTGTACGTTATATGTTGTACGTTATATGTTATACGTTACACGTTGTACGATGTACGTTATACGTTATACGTTATACGTTATACGTTATACGTTATACGTTGTACGTTGTACGTTATACGTTGTACGTTGTACGTTATACGTTGTACGTTATACGTTGTACGTTATACGTTGTACGTTATACGTTGTACGTTATACGTTATACGTTATACGTTATACGCTGTACGTTGTACGTTATACGTCATACGTTACACGTTATACGTTATACGTTATACGCTGTACGTTATACGCTGTACGTTATACGCTGTACGTTATACGCTGTACGTTATACGTTGTACGTTATACGTTTTACGTTACACGTTATACGTTATACGTTGTACGTTATAAGTTATACGTTATACGTTATACGTTACACGTTGTACGTTGTACGTTATACGTTGTACGTTATACGTTGTACGTTATACGTTGTACGTTATACGTTGTACGTTATACGTTGTACGTTATACGTTGTACGTTATACGTTGTATGTTATACGTTATACGCTCTACGTTATACGTTATACGTTGTACGTTATACGTTATACGTTATACGTTATACGCTGTACGTTATACGCTGTACGTTATACGCTGTACGTTATACGCTGTACGTTATACGCTGTACGTTATACGCTGTACGTTATACGCTGTACGTTATACGTTATACGTTATACGTTATACGTTATACGTTATACGTTATACGTTATACGTTATACGTTATACGTTATACGTTATACGTTATACGTTATACGTTATACGTTATACGTTATACGTTATACGTTATACGTTATACGTTATACGTTATACGTTATACGTTATACGTTATACGTTATACGTTATAGGCTGTACGTTATACGTTATACGTTATACGTTACACGTTGTACGTTGTACGTTATACGTTGTACGTTATACGTTGTACGTTATACGTTGTACGTTATACGTTATACGTTATACGTTATACGTTATACGTTATACGTTATACGTTATACGTTATACGGTATACGGTATACGTTATACGTTGTACGTTATACGCTGTACGTTATACGCTGTACGTTATACGCTGTACGTTATACGTTATACGTTGTACGTTATACGTTGTATGTTATACGTTATACGCTGTACGTTATACGTTATACGTTATACGTTATACGTTATACGTTATACGCTGTACGTTGTACGTTATACGTCATACGTTACACGTTATACGTTATACGTTATACGCTGTACGTTATACGCTGTACGTTATACGCTGTACGTTATACGTTATACGTTATACGTTATACGTTATACGTTATACGTTATACGTTATACGTTATACGTTATACGTTATACGTTATACGTTATACGTTATACGTTATACGCTGTACGTTATACGCTGTACGTTATACGCTGTACGTTATACGCTGTACGTTACACGTTGTACGTTGTACGTTATACGTCATACGTTACACGTTATACGTTATACGTTATACGTTATACGCTGTACGTTATACGCTGTACGTTATACGCTGTACGTTATACGTTATACGTTACACGTTGTACGTTGTACGTTATACGTTGTACGTTATACGTTGTACGTTATACGTTGTAGGTTATACGTTCTTACGTTATACGTTGTATGTTATACGTTATACGCTGTACGTTATACGTTATACGTTGTACGTTATACGTTATACGTTATACGTTATACGCTGTACGTTATACGCTGTACGTTATACGTTATACGTTATACGTTGTACGTTATACGCTGTACGTTATACCTTATACGTTATACGTTATACGCTGTACGTTATACGCTGTACGTTATACGTTATACGTCACACGTTATACGTTATACGTTATACGCTGTACGTTATACGCTGTACGTTATACGCTGTACGTTATACGTTATACGTTATACGTTATACGTTATACGCTGTACGTTATACGCTGTACGTTATACGCTGTACGTTATACGCTGTACGTTACACGTTGTACGTTGTACGTTATACGTCATACGTTACACGTTATACGTAATACGTTATACGTTATACGCTGTACGTTATACGCTGTACGTTATACGCTGTACGTTATACGTTATACGTTACACGTTGTACGTTGTACGTTATACGTTGTACGTTATACGTTGTACGTTATACGTTGTAGGTTATACGTTCTTACGTTATACGTTGTATGTTATACGTTATACGCTGTACGTTATACGTTATACGTTGTACGTTATACGTTATACGTTATACGTTATACGCTGTACGTTATACGCTGTACGTTATACGTTATACGTTATACGTTGTACGTTATACGCTGTACGTTATACGTCATACGTTACACGTTATACGTTATACGTTATACGCTGTACGTTATACGCTGTACGTTATACGCTGTACGTTATACGCTGTACGTTATACGTTGTACGTTATACGTTATACGTTACACGTTATACGTAATACGTTATACGCTGTACGTTATAAGTTATACGTTATACGTTATACGTTACACGTTGTACGTTGTACGTTATACGTTGTACGTTATACGTTGTACGTTATACGTTGTACGTTATACGTTGTACGTTATACGTTGTACGTTATACGTTGTACGTTATACGTTGTATGTTATACGTTATACGCTCTACGTTATACGTTATACGTTGTACGTTATACGTTATACGTTATACGTTATACGCTGTACGTTATACGCTGTACGTTATACGCTGTACGTTATACGCTGTACGTTATACGCTGTACGTTATACGCTGTACGTTATACGTTATACGTTATACGTTATACGTTATACGTTATACGTTATACGTTATACGTTATACGTTATACGTTATACGTTATACGTTATACGTTATACGTTATACGTTATACGTTATACGTTATACGTTATACGTTATACGTTATACGTTATACGTTATACGTTATACGTTATACGTTATACGTTATACGTTATAGGCTGTACGTTATACGTTATACGTTATACGTTACACGTTGTACGTTGTACGTTATACGTTGTACGTTATACGTTGTACGTTATACGTTGTACGTTATACGTTATACGTTATACGTTATACGTTATACGTTATACGTTATACGTTATACGTTATACGTTATACGGTATACGGTATACGTTATACGTTGTACGTTATACGCTGTACGTTATATGCTGTACGTTATACGCTGTACGTTATACGTTATACGTTGTACGTTATACGTTGTATGTTATACGTTATACGCTGTACGTTATACGTTATACGTTATACGTTATACGTTATACGTTATACGCTGTACGTTGTACGTTATACGTCATACGTTACACGTTATACGTTATACGTTATACGCTGTACGTTATACGCTGTACGTTATACGCTGTACGTTATACGTTATACGTTATACGTTATACGTTATACGTTATACGTTATACGTTATACGTTATACGTTATACGTTATACGTTATACGTTATACGCTGTACGTTATACGCTGTACGTTATACGCTGTACGTTATACGCTGTACGTTACACGTTGTACGTTGTACGTTATACGTCATACGTTACACGTTATACGTTATACGTTATACGTTATACGCTGTACGTTATACGCTGTACGTTATACGCTGTACGTTATACGTTATACGTTACACGTTGTACGTTGTACGTTATACGTTGTACGTTATACGTTGTACGTTATACGTTGTAGGTTATACGTTCTTACGTTATACGTTGTATGTTATACGTTATACGCTGTACGTTATACGTTATACGTTGTACGTTATACGTTATACGTTATACGCTGTACGTTATACGCTGTACGTTATACGTTATACGTTATACGTTGTACGTTATACGCTGTACGTTATACCTTATACGTTATACGTTATACGCTGTACGTTATACGCTGTACGTTATACGTTATACGTCACACGTTATACGTTATACGTTATACGCTGTACGTTATACGCTGTACGTTATACGCTGTACGTTATACGTTATACGTTATACGTTATACGTTATACGCTGTACGTTATACGCTGTACGTTATACGCTGTACGTTATACGCTGTACGTTACACGTTGTACGTTGTACGTTATACGTCATACGTTACACGTTATACGTTATACGTTATACGTTATACGCTGTACGTTATACGCTGTACGTTATACGCTGTACGTTATACGTTATACGTTACACGTTGTACGTTGTACGTTATACGTTGTACGTTATACGTTGTACGTTATACGTTGTAGGTTATACGTTCTTACGTTATACGTTGTATGTTATACGTTATACGCTGTACGTTATACGTTATACGTTGTACGTTATACGTTATACGTTATACGTTATACGCTGTACGTTATACGCTGTACGTTATACGTTATACGTTATACGTTGTACGTTATACGCTGTACGTTATACCTTATACGTTATACGTTATACGCTGTACGTTATACGCTGTACGTTATACGTTATACGTTATACGTTATACGTTATACGCTGTACGTTATACGCTGTACGTTATACGCTGTACGTTATACGTTATACGTTATACGTTATACGTTATACGTTATACGTTATACGTTATACGTTATACGTTATACGTTATACGTTATACGTTATACGTTATACGTTATACGTTATACGTTATACGTTATACGTTATACGTTATACGTTATACGTTATACGTTATACGTTATACGTTATACGTTATACGTTATACGTTATACGTTATACTTTATACGGTATACGGTATACGTTATACGTTGTACGTTATACGTTATACGTTATACGTTATACGTTATACGTTATACGTTATACGTTATACGATATACGTTATAGGTTATACGATACACGTTGTACGTTGTACGTTATACGTTGTACGTTATACGTTGTACGTTGTACGTTATACGTTGTACGTTATACGTTGTACGTTGTACGTTATATGTTGTACGTTATATGTTATACGTTACACGTTGTACGATGTACGTTATACGTTATACGTTATACGTTATACGTTATACGTTATACGTTGTACGTTGTACGTTATACGTTGTACGTTGTACGTTATACGTTGTACGTTATACGTTGTACGTTATACGTTGTACGTTATACGTTGTACGTTATACGTTATACGTTATACGTTATACGCTGTACGTTGTACGTTATACGTCATACGTTACACGTTATACGTTATACGTTATACGCTGTACGTTATACGCTGTACGTTATACGCTGTACGTTATACGCTGTACGTTATACGTTGTACGTTATACGTTATACGTTACACGTTATACGTAATACGTTATACGCTGTACGTTATAAGTTATACGTTATACGTTATACGTTACACGTTGTACGTTGTACGTTATACGTTGTACGTTATACGTTGTACGTTATACGTTATACGTTATACGTTGTACGTTATACGTTGTACGTTATACGTTGTACGTTATACGTTGTATGTTATACGTTATACGCTCTACGTTATACGTTATACGTTGTACGTTATACGTTATACGTTATACGTTATACGCTGTACGTTATACGCTGTACGTTATACGCTGTACGTTATACGCTGTACGTTATACGCTGTACGTTATACGCTGTACGTTATACGCTGTACGTTATACGTTATACGTTATACGTTATACGTTATACGTTATACGTTATACGTTATACGTTATACGTTATACGTTATACGTTATACGTTATACGTTATACGTTATACGTTATACGTTATACGTTATACGTTATACGTTATACGTTATACGTTATACGTTATACGTTATACGTTATACGTTATACGTTATACGTTATAGGCTGTACGTTATACGTTATACGTTATACGTTACACGTTGTACGTTGTACGTTATACGTTGTACGTTATACGTTGTACGTTATACGTTGTACGTTATACGTTATACGTTATACGTTATACGTTATACGTTATACGTTATACGTTATACGTTATACGGTATACGGTATACGTTATACGTTGTACGTTATACGCTGTACGTTATACGCTGTACGTTATACGCTGTACGTTATACGTTATACGTTGTACGTTATACGTTGTATGTTATACGTTATACGCTGTACGTTATACGTTGTACGTTATACGCTGTACGTTATACGCTGTACGTTATACGTTGTACGTTATACGTTATACGTTATACGTTATACGTTACACGTTGTACGTTGTACGTTATACGTTACACGTTGTACGTTGTACGTTATACGTTGTACGTTATACGTTGTACGTTATACGTTACACGTTATACGTTATACGTTATACGTTGTACGGTATATGTTGTACGTTATATGTTATACGTTACACGTTGTACGATGTACGTTATACGTTATACGTTATACGTTATACGTTATACGTTATACTTTATACGGTATACGGTATACGTTATACGTTGTACGTTATACGTTATACGTTATACGTTATACGTTATACGTTATACGTTATACGTTATACGATATACGTTATAGGTTATACGATACACGTTGTACGTTGTACGTTATACGTTGTACGTTATACGTTGTACGTTGTACGTTATACGTTGTACGTTATACGTTGTACGTTGTACGTTATATGTTGTACGTTATATGTTATACGTTACACGTTGTACGATGTACGTTATACGTTATACGTTATACGTTATACGTTATACGTTATACGTTGTACGTTGTACGTTATACGTTGTACGTTGTACGTTATACGTTGTACGTTATACGTTGTACGTTATACGTTGTACGTTATTCGTTGTACGTTATACGTTATACGTTATACGTTATACGCTGTACGTTGTACGTTATACGTCATACGTTACACGTTATACGTTATACGTTATACGCTGTACGTTATACGCTGTACGTTATACGCTGTACGTTATACGCTGTACGTTATACGTTGTACGTTATACGTTATACGTTACACGTTATACGTTATACGTTATACGTTATACGTTATACGTTATACGTTATACGTTATACGTTATACGTTATACGTTATACGTTATACGTTATACGTTATACGTTATACGTTATACGTTATACGTTATACGTTATACGTTATACGTTATACGTTATACGTTATACGTTATACGTTATACTTTATACGGTATACGGTATACGTTATACGTTGTACGTTATACGTTATACGTTATACGTTATACGTTATACGTTATACGTTATACGATATACGTTATAGGTTATACGATACACGTTGTACGTTGTACGTTATACGTTGTACGTTATACGTTGTACGTTGTACGTTATACGTTGTACGTTATACGTTGTACGTTGTACGTTATATGTTGTACGTTATATGTTATACGTTACACGTTGTACGATGTACGTTATACGTTATACGTTATACGTTATACGTTATACGTTATACGTTGTACGTTGTACGTTATACGTTGTACGTTGTACGTTATACGTTGTACGTTATACGTTGTACGTTATACGTTGTACGTTATACGTTGTACGTTATACGTTATACGTTATACGTTATACGCTGTACGTTGTACGTTATACGTCATACGTTACACGTTATACGTTATACGTTATACGCTGTACGTTATACGCTGTACGTTATACGCTGTACGTTATACGCTGTACGTTATACGTTGTACGTTATACGTTATACGTTACACGTTATACGTTATACGTTATACGCTGTACGTTATAAGTTATACGTTATACGTTATACGTTACACGTTGTACGTTGTACGTTATACGTTGTACGTTATACGTTGTACGTTATACGTTGTACGTTATACGTTGTACGTTATACGTTGTACGTTATACGTTGTACGTTATACGTTGTATGTTATACGTTATACGCTCTACGTTATACGTTATACGTTGTACGTTATACGTTATACGTTATACGTTATACGCTGTACGTTATACGCTGTACGTTATACGCTGTACGTTATACGCTGTACGTTATACGCTGTACGTTATACGCTGTACGTTATACGCTGTACGTTATACGTTATACGTTATACGTTATACGTTATACGTTATACGTTATACGTTATACGTTATACGTTATACGTTATACGTTATACGTTATACGTTATACGTTATACGTTATACGTTATACGTTATACGTTATACGTTATACGTTATACGTTATACGTTATACGTTATACGTTATACGTTATAGGCTGTACGTTATACGTTATACGTTATACGTTACACGTTGTACGTTGTACGTTATACGTTGTACGTTATACGTTGTACGTTATACGTTGTACGTTATACGTTATACGTTATACGTTATACGTTATACGTTATACGTTATACGTTATACGTTATACGGTATACGGTATACGTTATACGTTGTACGTTATACGCTGTACGTTATACGCTGTACGTTATACGCTGTACGTTATACGTTATACGTTGTACGTTATACGTTGTATGTTATACGTTATACGCTGTACGTTATACGTTGTACGTTATACGCTGTACGTTATACGCTGTACGTTATACGTTGTACGTTATACGTTATACGTTATACGTTATACGTTACACGTTGTACGTTGTACGTTATACGTTACACGTTGTACGTTGTACGTTATACGTTGTACGTTATACGTTGTACGTTATACGTTACACGTTATACGTTATACGTTATACGTTGTACGGTATATGTTGTACGTTATATGTTATACGTTACACGTTGTACGATGTACGTTATACGTTATACGTTATACGTTATACGTTATACGTTATACTTTATACGGTATACGGTATACGTTATACGTTGTACGTTATACGTTATACGTTATACGTTATACGTTATACGTTATACGTTATACGTTATACGATATACGTTATAGGTTATACGATACACGTTGTACGTTGTACGTTATACGTTGTACGTTATACGTTGTACGTTGTACGTTATACGTTGTACGTTATACGTTGTACGTTGTACGTTATATGTTGTACGTTATATGTTATACGTTACACGTTGTACGATGTACGTTATACGTTATACGTTATACGTTATACGTTATACGTTATACGTTGTACGTTGTACGTTATACGTTGTACGTTGTACCTTATACGTTGTACGTTATACGTTGTACGTTATACGTTGTACGTTATACGTTGTACGTTATACGTTATACGTTATACGTTATACGCTGTACGTTGTACGTTATACGTCATACGTTACACGTTATACGTTATACGTTATACGCTGTACGTTATACGCTGTACGTTATACGCTGTACGTTATACGCTGTACGTTATACGTTGTACGTTATACGTTATACGTTACACGTTATACGTAATACGTTATACGCTGTACGTTATAAGTTATACGTTATACGTTATACGTTACACGTTGTACGTTGTACGTTATACGTTGTACGTTATACGTTGTACGTTATACGTTGTACGTTATACGTTGTACGTTATACGTTGTACGTTATACGTTGTACGTTATACGTTGTATGTTATACGTTATACGCTCTACGTTATACGTTATACGTTGTACGTTATACGTTATACGTTATACGTTATACGCTGTACGTTATACGCTGTACGTTATACGCTGTACGTTATACGCTGTACGTTATACGCTGTACGTTATACGCTGTACGTTATACGCTGTACGTTATACGTTATACGTTATACGTTATACGTTATACGTTATACGTTATACGTTATACGTTATACGTTATACGTTATACGTTATACGTTATACGTTATACGTTATACGTTATACGTTATACGTTATACGTTATACGTTATACGTTATACGTTATACGTTATACGTTATAGGCTGTACGTTATACGTTATACGTTATACGTTACACGTTGTACGTTGTACGTTATACGTTGTACGTTATACGTTGTACGTTATACGTTGTACGTTATACGTTATACGTTATACGTTATACGTTATACGTTATACGTTATACGGTATACGGTATACGTTATACGTTGTACGTTATACGCTGTACGTTATACGCTGTACGTTATACGCTGTACGTTATACGTTATACGTTGTACGTTATACGTTGTATGTTATACGTTATACGCTGTACGTTATACGTTATACGTTATACGTTATACGTTATACGTTATACGCTGTACGTTGTACGTTATACGTCATACGTTACACGTTATACGTTATACGTTATACGCTGTACGTTATACGCTGTACGTTATACGCTGTACGTTATACGTTATACGTTATACGTTATACGTTATACGTTATACGTTATACGTTATACGTTATACGTTATACGTTATACGTTATACGTTATACGCTGTACGTTATACGCTGTACGTTATACGCTGTACGTTATACGCTGTACGTTACACGTTGTACGTTGTACGTTATACGTCATACGTTACACGTTATACGTTATACGTTATACGTTATACGCTGTACGTTATACGCTGTACGTTATACGCTGTACGTTATACGTTATACGTTACACGTTGTACGTTGTACGTTATACGTTGTACGTTATACGTTGTACGTTATACGTTGTAGGTTATACGTTCTTACGTTATACGTTGTATGTTATACGTTATACGCTGTACGTTATACGTTATACGTTGTACGTTATACGTTATACGTTATACGTTATACGCTGTACGTTATACGCTGTACGTTATACGTTATACGTTATACGTTGTACGTTATACGCTGTACGTTATACCTTATACGTTATACGTTATACGCTGTACGTTATACGCTGTACGTTATACGTTATACGTCACACGTTATACGTTATACGTTATACGTTATACGCTGTACGTTATACGCTGTACGTTATACGCTGTACGTTATACGTTATACGTTATACGTTATACGTTATACGCTGTACGTTATACGCTGTACGTTATACGCTGTACGTTATACGCTGTACGTTACACGTTGTACGTTGTACGTTATACGTCATACGTTACACGTTATACGTTATACGTTATACGTTATACGCTGTACGTTATACGCTGTACGTTATACGCTGTACGTTATACGTTATACGTTACACGTTGTACGTTGTACGTTATACGTTGTACGTTATACGTTGTACGTTATACGTTGTAGGTTATACGTTCTTACGTTATACGTTGTATGTTATACGTTATACGCTGTACGTTATACGTTATACGTTGTACGTTATACGTTATACGTTATACGTTATACGCTGTACGTTATACGCTGTACGTTATACGTTATACGTTATACGTTGTACGTTATACGCTGTACGTTATACGTCATACGTTACACGTTATACGTTATACGTTATACGCTGTACGTTATACGCTGTACGTTATACGCTGTACGTTATACGCTGTACGTTATACGTTGTACGTTATACGTTATACGTTACACGTTATACGTTATACGTTATACGCTGTACGTTATAAGTTATACGTTATACGTTATACGTTACACGTTGTACGTTGTACGTTATACGTTGTACGTTATACGTTGTACGTTATACGTTGTACGTTATACGTGGTACGTTATACGTTGTACGTTATACGTTGTACGTTATACGTTACACGTTGTACGTTGTACGTTATACGTTGTACGTTATACGTTGTACGTTATACGTTGTACGTTATACGTTATACGTTATACGTTATACGTTATACGTTATACGTTATACGTTATACGTTATACGGTATACGGTATACGTTATACGTTGTACGTTATACGCTGTACGTTATACGCTGTACGTTATACGCTGTACGTTATACGTTATACGTTGTACGTTATACGTTGTATGTTATACGTTATACGCTGTACGTTATACGTTGTACGTTATACGCTGTACGTTATACGCTGTACGTTATACGTTGTACGTTATACGTTATACGTTATACGTTATACGTTACACGTTGTACGTTGTACGTTATACGTTACACGTTGTACGTTGTACGTTATACGTTGTACGTTATACGTTGTACGTTATACGTTATACGTTATACGTTATACGTTATACGTTGTACGGTATATGTTGTACGTTATATGTTATACGTTACACGTTGTACGATGTACGTTATACGTTATACGTTATACGTTATACGTTATACTTTATACGGTATACGGTATACGTTATACGTTGTACGTTATACGTTATACGTTATACGTTATACGTTATACGTTATACGTTATACGTTATACGATATACGTTATAGGTTATACGATACACGTTGTACGTTGTACGTTATACGTTGTACGTTATACGTTGTACGTTTTACGTTATACGTTATACGTTGTACGTTATACGTTGTACGTTGTACGTTATATGTTGTACGTTATATGTTATACGTTACACGTTGTACGATGTACGTTATACGTTATACGTTATACGTTATACGTTATACGTTATACGTTGTACGTTGTACGTTATACGTTGTACGTTGTACGTTATACGTTGTACGTTATACGTTGTACGTTATACGTTGTACGTTATACGTTGTACGTTATACGTTATACGTTATACGTTATACGCTGTACGTTGTACGTTATACGTCATACGTTACACGTTATACGTTATACGTTATACGCTGTACGTTATACGCTGTACGTTATACGCTGTACGTTATACGCTGTACGTTATACGTTGTACGTTATACGTTATACGTTACACGTTATACGTTATACGTTATACGCTGTACGTTATAAGTTATACGTTATACGTTATACGTTACACGTTGTACGTTGTACGTTATACGTTGTACGTTATACGTTGTACGTTATACGTTGTACGTTATACGTTGTACGTTATACGTTGTACGTTATACGTTGTACGTTATACGTTGTATGTTATACGTTATACGCTCTACGTTATACGTTATACGTTGTACGTTATACGTTATACGTTATACGTTATACGCTGTACGTTATACGCTGTACGTTATACGCTGTACGTTATACGCTGTACGTTATACGCTGTACGTTATACGCTGTACGTTATACGCTGTACGTTATACGTTATACGTTATACGTTATACGTTATACGTTATACGTTATACGTTATACGTTATACGTTATACGTTATACGTTATACGTTATACGTTATACGTTATACGTTATACGTTATACGTTATACGTTATACGTTATACGTTATACGTTATACGTTATACGTTATACGTTATACGTTATACGTTATAGGCTGTACGTTATACGTTATACGTTATACGTTACACGTTGTACGTTGTACGTTATACGTTGTACGTTATACGTTGTACGTTATACGTTGTACGTTATACGTTATACGTTATACGTTATACGTTATACGTTATACGTTATACGTTATACGTTATACGTTATACGGTATACGGTATACGTTATACGTTGTACGTTATACGCTGTACGTTATACGCTGTACGTTATACGCTGTACGTTATACGTTATACGTTGTACGTTATACGTTGTATGTTATACGTTATACGCTGTACGTTATACGTTATACGTTATACGTTATACGTTATACGTTATACGCTGTACGTTGTACGTTATACGTCATACGTTACACGTTATACGTTATACGTTATACGCTGTACGTTATACGCTGTACGTTATACGCTGTACGTTATACGTTATACGTTATACGTTATACGTTATACGTTATACGTTATACGTTATACGTTATACGTTATACGTTATACGTTATACGCTGTACGTTATACGCTGTACGTTATACGCTGTACGTTATACGCTGTACGTTACACGTTGTACGTTGTACGTTATACGTCATACGTTACACGTTATACGTTATACGTTATACGTTATACGCTGTACGTTATACGCTGTACGTTATACGCTGTACGTTATACGTTATACGTTACACGTTGTACGTTGTACGTTATACGTTGTACGTTATACGTTGTACGTTATACGTTGTAGGTTATACGTTCTTACGTTATACGTTGTATGTTATACGTTATACGCTGTACGTTATACGTTATACGTTGTACGTTATACGTTATACGTTATACGTTATACGCTGTACGTTATACGCTGTACGTTATACGTTATACGTTATACGTTGTACGTTATACGCTGTACGTTATACCTTATACGTTATACGTTATACGCTGTACGTTATACGCTGTACGTTATACGTTATACGTCACACGTTATACGTTATACGTTATACGCTGTACGTTATACGCTGTACGTTATACGCTGTACGTTATACGTTATACGTTGTACGTTATACGTTGTACGATGTACGTTATACGCTGTACGTTATACGTTGTACGTTATACGTTATACGTTACACGTTGTACGTTGTACGTTATACGTCATACGTTACACGTTATACGTTATACGTTATACGTTATACGCTGTACGTTATACGCTGTACGTTATACGCTGTACGTTATACGTTATACGTTACACGTTGTACGTTGTACGTTATACGTTGTACGTTATACGTTGTACGTTATACGTTGTAGGTTATACGTTCTTACGTTATACGTTGTATGTTATACGTTATACGCTGTACGTTATACGTTATACGTTGTACGTTATACGTTATACGTTATACGTTATACGCTGTACGTTATACGCTGTACGTTATACGTTATACGTTATACGTTGTACGTTATACGCTGTACGTTATACGTTATACGTTACACGTTATACGTTATACGTTATACGCTGTACGTTATACGCTGTACGTTATACGCTGTACGTTATACGCTGTACGTTATACGTTGTTCGTTATACGTTATACGTTACACGTTATACGTAATACGTTATACGCTGTACGTTATAAGTTATACGTTATACGTTATACGTTACACGTTGTACGTTGTACGTTATACGTTGTACGTTATACGTTGTACGTTATACGTTGTACGTTATACGTTGTACGTTATACGTTGTACGTTATACGTTGTACGTTATACGTTGTATGTTATACGTTATACGCTCTACGTTATACGTTATACGTTGTACGTTATACGTTATACGTTATACGTTATACGCTGTACGTTATACGCTGTACGTTATACGCTGTACGTTATACGCTGTACGTTATACGCTGTACGTTATACGCTGTACGTTATACGCTGTACGTTATACGTTATAGGCTGTACGTTATACGTTATACGTTATACGTTACACGTTGTACGTTGTACGTTATACGTTGTACGTTATACGTTGTACGTTATACGTTGTACGTTATACGTTATACGTTATACGTTATACGTTATACGTTATACGTTATACGTTATACGGTATACGGTATACGTTATACGTTGTACGTTATACGCTGTACGTTATACGCTGTACGTTATACGCTGTACGTTATACGTTATACGTTGTACGTTATACGTTGTATGTTATACGTTATACGCTGTACGTTATACGTTATACGTTATACGTTATACGTTATACGTTATACGCTGTACGTTGTACGTTATACGTCATACGTTACACGTTATACGTTATACGTTATACGCTGTACGTTATACGCTGTACGTTATACGCTGTACGTTATACGTTATACGTTATACGTTATACGTTATACGTTATACGTTATACGTTATACGTTATACGTTATACGTTATACGTTATACGTTATACGTTATACGCTGTACGTTATACGCTGTACGTTATACGCTGTACGTTATACGCTGTACGTTACACGTTTTACGTTGTACGTTATACGTCATACGTTACACGTTATACGTTATACGTTATACGTTATACGCTGTACGTTATACGCTGTACGTTATACGCTGTACGTTATACGTTATACGTTACACGTTGTACGTTGTACGTTATACGTTGTACGTTATACGTTGTACGTTATACGTTGTAGGTTATACGTTCTTACGTTATACGTTGTATGTTATACGTTATACGCTGTACGTTATACGTTATACGTTGTACGTTATACGTTATACGTTATACGTTATACGCTGTACGTTATACGCTGTACGTTATACGTTATACGTTATACGTTGTACGTTATACGCTGTACGTTATACCTTATACGTTATACGTTATACGCTGTACGTTATACGCTGTACGTTATACGTTATACGTCACACGTTATACGTTATACGTTATACGCTGTACGTTATACGCTGTACGTTATACGCTGTACGTTATACGTTATACGTTATACGTTATACGTTATACGCTGTACGTTATACGCTGTACGTTATACGCTGTACGTTATACGCTGTACGTTACACGTTGTACGTTGTACGTTATACGTCATACGTTACACGTTATACGTTATACGTTATACGCTGTACGTTATACGCTGTACGTTATACGCTGTACGTTATACGTTATACGTTACACGTTGTACGTTGTACGTTATACGTTGTACGTTATACGTTGTACGTTATACGTTGTAGGTTATACGTTCTTACGTTATACGTTGTATGTTATACGTTATACGCTGTACGTTATACGTTATACGTTGTACGTTATACGTTATACGTTATACGTTATACGCTGTACGTTATACGCTGTACGTTATACGTTATACGTTATACGTTGTACGTTATACGCTGTACGTTATACCTTATACGTTATACGTTATACGCTGTACGTTATACGCTGTACGTTATACGTTATACGTCACACGTTATACGTTATACGTTATACGCTGTACGTTATACGCTGTACGTTATACGCTGTACGTTATACGTTATACGTTATACGTTATACGTTATACGTTATACGTTATACGTTATACGTTATACGTTATACGTTATACGTTATACGTTATACGTTATACGTTATACGTTATACGTTATACGTTATACGTTATACGTTATACGTTATACGTTATACTTTATACGGTATACGGTATACGTTATACGTTGTACGTTATACGTTATACGTTATACGTTATACGTTATACGTTATACGTTATACGTTATACGTTATACGATATACGTTATAGGTTATACGATACACGTTGTACGTTGTACGTTATACGTTGTACGTTATACGTTGTACGTTGTACGTTATACGTTGTACGTTATACGTTGTACGTTGTACGTTATATGTTGTACGTTATATGTTATACGTTACACGTTGTACGATGTACGTTATACGTTATACGTTATACGTTATACGTTATACGTTATACGTTGTACGTTGTACGTTATACGTTGTACGTTGTACGTTATACGTTGTACGTTATACGTTGTACGTTATACGTTGTACGTTATACGTTGTACGTTATACGTTATACGTTATACGTTATACGCTGCACGTTGTACGTTATACGTCATACGTTACACGTTATACGTTATACGTTATACGCTGTACGTTATACGCTGTACGTTATACGCTGTACGTTATACGCTGTACGTTATACGTTGTACGTTATACGTTATACGTTACACGTTATACGTTATACGTTATACGCTGTACGTTATAAGTTATACGTTATACGTTATACGTTACACGTTGTACGTTGTACGTTATACGTTGTACGTTATACGTTGTACGTTATACGTTATACGTTATACGTTGTACGTTATACGTTGTACGTTATACGTTGTACGTTATACGTTGTATGTTATACGTTATACGCTCTACGTTATACGTTATACGTTGTACGTTATACGTTATACGTTATACGTTATACGCTGTACGTTATACGCTGTACGTTATACGCTGTACGTTATACGCTGTACGTTATACGCTGTACGTTATACGCTGTACGTTATACGCTGTACGTTATACGTTATACGTTATACGTTATACGTTATACGTTATACGTTATACGTTATACGTTATACGTTATACGTTATACGTTATACGTTATACGTTATACGTTATACGTTATACGTTATACGTTATACGTTATACGTTATACGTTATACGTTATACGTTATACGTTATACGTTATAGGCTGTACGTTATACGTTATACGTTATACGTTACACGTTGTACGTTGTACGTTATACGTTGTACGTTATACGTTGTACGTTATACGTTGTACGTTATACGTTATACGTTATACGTTATACGTTATACGTTATACGTTATACGTTATACGTTATACGGTATACGGTATACGTTATACGTTGTACGTTATACGCTGTACGTTATACGCTGTACGTTATACGCTGTACGTTATATGTTATACGTTGTACGTTATACGTTGTATGTTATACGTTATACGCTGTACGTTATACGTTATACGTTATACGTTATACGTTATACGTTATACGCTGTACGTTGTACGTTATACGTCATACGTTACACGTTATACGTTATACGTTATACGCTGTACGTTATACGCTGTACGTTATACGCTGTACGTTATACGTTATACGTTATACGTTATACGTTATACGTTATACGTTATACGTTATACGTTATACGTTATACGTTATACGTTATACGTTATACGTTATACGCTGTACGTTATACGCTGTACGTTATACGCTGTACGTTATACGCTGTACGTTACACGTTGTACGTTGTACGTTATACGTCATACGTTACACGTTATACGTTATACGTTATACGTTATACGCTGTACGTTATACGCTGTACGTTATACGCTGTACGTTATACGTTATACGTTACACGTTGTACGTTGTACGTTATACGTTGTACGTTATACGTTGTACGTTATACGTTGTAGGTTATACGTTCTTACGTTATACGTTGTATGTTATACGTTATACGCTGTACGTTATACGTTATACGTTGTACGTTATACGTTATACGTTATACGTTATACGCTGTACGTTATACGCTGTACGTTATACGTTATACGTTATACGTTGTACGTTATACGCTGTACGTTATACCTTATACGTTATACGTTATACGCTGTACGTTATACGCTGTACGTTATACGTTATACGTCACACGTTATACGTTATACGTTATACGCTGTACGTTATACGCTGTACGTTATACGCTGTACGTTATACGTTATACGTTATACGTTATACGTTATACGCTGTACGTTATACGCTGTACGTTATACGCTGTACGTTATACGCTGTACGTTACACGTTGTACGTTGTACGTTATACGTCATACGTTACACGTTATACGTTATACGTTATACGTTATACGCTGTACGTTATACGCTGTACGTTATACGCTGTACGTTATACGTTATACGTTACACGTTGTACGTTGTACGTTATACGTTGTACGTTATACGTTGTACGTTATACGTTGTAGGTTATACGTTCTTACGTTATACGTTGTATGTTATACGTTATACGCTGTACGTTATACGTTATACGTTGTACGTTATACGTTATACGTTATACGTTATACGTTATACGCTGTACGTTATACGCTGTACGTTATACGTTATACGTTATACGTTGTACGTTATACGCTGTACGTTATACCTTATACGTTATACGTTATACGCTGTACGTTATACGCTGTACGTTATACGTTATACGTCACACGTTATACGTTATACGTTATACGCTGTACGTTATACGCTGTACGTTATACGCTGTACGTTATACGTTATACGTTATACGTTATACGTTATACGTTATACGTTATACGTTATACGTTATACGTTATACGTTATACGTTATACGTTATACGTTATACGTTATACGTTATACGTTATACGTCATACGTTATACGTTATACGTTATACGTTATACGTTATACGTTATACGTTATACGTTATACGTTATACGTTATACGTTATACGTTATACGTTATACGTTATACGTTATACGTTATACGTTATACGTTATACGTTATACGTTATACGTTATACGTTATACGTTATACGTTATACGTTATACGTTATACGTTATACGTTATACGTTATACGTTATACGTTATACGTTATACGTTATACGTTATACGTTATACGTTATACGTTATACGTTATACGTTATACGTTATACGTTATACGTTATACGTTATACGTTATAGGCTGTACGTTATACGCTGTACGTTATACGCTGTACGTTATACGCTGTACGTTATACGTTGTACGTTATACTTTATACGTTACACGTTGTACGATGTACGTTATACGTTATACGTTATACGTTATACGTTATACGTTATACGGTATACGGTATACGATATACGTTATACGTTATACGTTATACGTTATACGTTATACGTTATACGTTATACGCTGCACGTTATACGTTATACGCTGTACGTTATACGCTGTACGTTATACGTTATACGTTATACGTTATACGTTATACGTTATACGTTATACGTTATACGTTATACGTTATACGTTATACGTTATACGTTATACGTTATACGTTATACGTTATACGTTATACGTTATACGTTATACGTTATACGTTATACGTTATACGTTATACGTTATACGTTATACGTTATACGTTATACGTTATACGTTATACGTTATACGTTATACGTTATACGTTATACGTTATACGTTATACGTTATACGTTATACGTTATACGTTATACGTTATACGTTATACGTTATAGGCTGTACGTTATACGCTGTACGTTATACGCTGTACGTTATACGCTGTACGTTATACGTTGTACGTTATACTTTATACGTTACACGTTGTACGATGTACGTTATACGTTATACGTTATACGTTATACGTTATACGTTATACGGTATACGGTATACGTTATACGTTATACGTTATACGTTATACGTTATACGTTATACGTTATACGTTATACGCTGCACGTTATACGTTATACGCTGTACGTTATACGCTGTACGTTATACGTTATACGTTATACGTTATACGTTATACGTTATACGTTATACGTTATACGTTATACGTTATACGTTATACGTTATACGTTATACGTTATACGTTATACGTTATACGTTATACGTTATACGTTATACGTTATACGTTATACGTTATACGTTATACGTTATACGTTATACGTTATACGTTATACGTTATACGTTATACGTTATACGTCATACGTTATACGCTGTACGTTATACGCTGTACGTTATACGTTATACGTTATACGTTACACGTTGTACGTTGTATGTTATACGTTGTACGTTATACGTTGTACGTTATACGTTGTACGTTATACGTTGTACGTTATACGTTGTACGTTATACGTTGTACGTTATACGTTGTATGTTATACGTTATACGCTCTACGTTATACGTTATACGTTGTACGTTATACGTTATACGTTATACGTTATACGCTGTACGTTATACGCTGTACGTTATACGCTGTACGTTATACGCTGTACGTTATACGCTGTACGTTATACGCTGTACGTTATACGCTGTACGTTATACGTTATACGTTATACGTTATACGTTATACGTTATACGTTATACGTTATACGTTATACGTTATACGTTATACGTTATACGTTATACGTTATACGTTATACGTTATACGTTATACGTTATACGTTATACGTTATACGTTATACGTTATACGTTATACGTTATACGTTATAGGCTGTACGTTATACGTTATACGTTATACGTTACACGTTGTACGTTGTACGTTATACGTTGTACGTTATACGTTGTACGTTATACGTTGTACGTTATACGTTATACGTTATACGTTATACGTTATACGTTATACGTTATACGGTATACGGTATACGTTATACGTTGCACGTTATACGCTGTACGTTATACGCTGTACGTTATACGCTGTACGTTATACGTTATACGTTGTACGTTATACGTTGTATGTTATACGTTATACGCTGTACGTTATACGTTATACGTTATACGTTATACGTTATACGTTATACGCTGTACGTTGTACGTTATACGTCATACGTTACACGTTATACGTTATACGTTATACGCTGTACGTTATACGCTGTACGTTATACGCTGTACGTTATACGTTATACGTTATACGTTATACGTTATACGTTATACGTTATACGTTATACGTTATACGTTATACGTTATACGCTGTACGTTATACGCTGTACGTTATACGCTGTACGTTATACGCTGTACGTTACACGTTGTACGTTGTACGTTATACGTCATACGTTACACGTTATACGTTATACGTTATACGTTATACGCTGTACGTTATACGCTGTACGTTATACGCTGTACGTTATACGTTATACGTTACACGTTGTACGTTGTACGTTATACGTTGTACGTTATACGTTGTACGTTATACGTTGTAGGTTATACGTTCTTACGTTATACGTTGTATGTTATACGTTATACGCTGTACGTTATACGTTATACGTTGTACGTTATACGTTATACGTTATACGTTATACGCTGTACGTTATACGCTGTACGTTATACGTTATACGTTATACGTTGTACGTTATACGCTGTACGTTATACCTTATACGTTATACGTTATACGCTGTACGTTATACGCTGTACGTTATACGTTATACGTCACACGTTATACGTTATACGTTATACGCTGTACGTTATACGCTGTACGTTATACGCTGTACGTTATACGTTATACGTTATACGTTATACGTTATACGTTATACGTTATACGTTATACGTTATACGTTATACGTTATACGTTATACGTTATACGTTATACGTTATACGTTATACGTTATACGTTATACGTTATACGTTATACGTCATACGTTATACGTTATACGTTATACGTTATACGTTATACGTTATACGTTATACGTTATACGTTATACGTTATACGTTATACGTTATACGTTATACGTTATACGTTATACGTTATACGTTATACGTTATACGTTATACGTTATACGTTATACGTTATACGTTATACGTTATACGTTATACGTTATACGTTATACGTTATACGTTATAGGCTGTACGTTATACGCTGTACGTTATACGCTGTACGTTATACGCTGTACGTTATACGTTGTACGTTATACTTTATACGTTACACGTTGTACGATGTACGTTATACGTTATACGTTATACGTTATACGTTATACGTTATACGTTATACGGTATACGGTATACGTTATACGTTATACGTTATACGTTATACGTTATACGTTATACGTTATACGTTATACGTTGCACGTTATACGTTATACGCTGTACGTTATACGCTGTACGTTATACGTTATACGTTATACGTTATACGTTATACGTTATACGTTATACGTTATACGTTATACGTTATACGTTATACGTTATACGTTATACGTTATACGTTATACGTTATACGTTATACGTTATACGTTATACGTTATACGTTATACGTTATACGTTATACGTTATACGTTATACGTTATACGTTATACGTTATACGTTATACGTTATACGTTATACGTTATACGTTATACGTTATACGTTATACGTTATACGTTATACGTTATACGTTATACGTTATACGTTATACGTTATACGTTATACGTTATACGTTATACGTTATACGTTATACGTTATACGTTATACGTTATACGTTATACGTTATACGTTATACGTTATACGTTATACGTTATACGTTATACGTTATACGTTATACGTTATACGTTATACGTTATACGTTATACGTTATACGTTATACGTTATACGTTATACGTTATACGTTATACGTTATACCTTATACGTTATACGTTATACGTTATACGTTATAGGCTGTACGTTATACGCTGTACGTTATACGCTGTACGTTATACGCTGTACGTTATACGTTGTACGATATACGTTATACGTTACACGTTGTACGATGTACGTTATACGTTATACGTTATACGTTATACGTTATACGTTATACGTTATACGTTATACGGTATACGGTATACGTTATACGTTGTACGTTATACGTTATACGTTATACGTTATACGATATACGTTATAGGTTATACGATACACGTTGTACGTTGTACGTTATACGTTATACGTTACACGTTGTACGATGTACGTTATACGTTATACGTTATACGTTATACGTTATACGTTATACGTTATACGTTATACGTCATACGTTATACGTTATGCGTTATACGTTATACGTTATACGTTATACGTTATACGTTGTACGTTATAACTTATACGTTATTCGCTGTACGTTATACGCTGTACGTTATACGATATACGTTACACGTTATACGTTATACGTTATACGTTATACGCTGTACGTTATACGCTGTACGTTATACGCTGTACGTTATACGTTATACGTTATTCGCTGTACGTTATACGCTGTACGTTATACGCTGTACGTTATACGTTATACGTTATACGTTACACGTTGTACGTTGTACGTTATACGTTGTACGTTATACGTTATACGCTGTACGTTATACGTTGTACGTTATATGTTGTACGTTATATGTTATACGTTACACGTTGTACGATGTACGTTATACGTTATACGTTATACGTTATACGTTATACGTTATACGTTATACGTTATACGTTATACGGTATACGGTATACGTTATACGTTGTACGTTATACGTTATACGTTATACGTTATACGTTATACGATATACGTTATAGGTTATACGATACACGTTGTACGTTGTACGTTGTACGTTATACGTTGTACGTTATACGTTGTACGTTGTACGTTATACGTTGTACGTTATACGTTGTACGTTATACGTTGTACGTTATACGTTGTACGTTATACGTTATACGTTATACGTTATACGCTGTACGTTGTACGTTATACGTCATACGTTACACGTTATACGTTATACGTTATACGCTGTACGTTATACGCTGTACGTTATACGCTGTACGTTATACGCTGTACGTTATATGTTGTACGTTATACGTTATACGTTACACGTTATACGTTATACGTTATACGCTGTACGTTATAAGTTATACGTTATACGTTATACGTTACACGTTGTACGTTGTACGTTATACGTTGTACGTTATACGTCGTACGTTATACGTTGTACGTTATACGTTGTACGTTATACGTTGTACGTTATACGTTGTACGTTATACGTTGTATGTTATACGTTATACGCTCTACGTTATACGTTATACGTTGTACGTTATACGTTATACGTTATACGTTATACGCTGTACGTTATACGCTGTACGTTATACGCTGTACGTTATACGCTGTACGTTATACGCTGTACGTTATACGCTGTACGTTATACGCTGTACGTTATACGCTGTACGTTATACGTTATACGTTATACGTTATACGTTATACGTTATACGTTATACGTTATACGTTATACGTTATACGTTATACGTTATACGTTATACGTTATACGTTATACGTTATACGTTATACGTTATACGTTATACGTTATACGTTATACGTTATAGGCTGTACGTTATACGTTATACGTTATACGTTACACGTTGTACGTTGTACGTTATACGTTGTACGTTATACGTTGTACGTTATACGTTGTACGTTATACGTTGTACGTTATACGTTATACGTTATACGTTATACGTTATACGTTATACGTTATACGTTATACGTTATACGGTATACGGTATACGTTATACGTTGTACGTTATACGCTGTACGTTATACGCTGTACGTTATACGCTGTACGTTATACGTTATACGTTGTACGTTACACGTTGTATGTTATACGTTATACGCTGTACGTTATACGTTATACGTTATACGTTATACGTTATACGTTATACGTTATACGCTGTACGTTGTACGTTATACGTCATACGTTACACGTTATACGTTATACGTTATACGCTGTACGTTATACGCTGTACGTTATACGCTGTACGTTATACGTTATACGTTATACGTTATACGTTATACGTTATACGTTATACGTTATACGTTATACGTTATACGTTATACGTTATACGTTATACGTTATACGTTATACGTTATACGTTATACGTTATACGTTATACGTTATACGTTATACGTTATACGTTATACGTTATACGTTATACGTTATACGTTATACGTTATACGTTATACGTTATACGTTATACGTTATACGTTATACGTTATACGTTATACGTTATACGTTATACGTTATACGTTATACGTTATACGTTATACGTTATACGTTATACGTTATACCTTATACGTTATACGTTATACGTTATACGTTATAGGCTGTACGTTATACGCTGTACGTTATACGCTGTACGTTATACGCTGTACGTTATACGTTGTACGATATACGTTATACGTTACACGTTGTACGATGTACGTTATACGTTATACGTTATACGTTATACGTTATACGTTATACGTTATACGTTATACGGTATACGGTATACGTTATACGTTGTACGTTATACGTTATACGTTATACGTTATACGATATACGTTATAGGTTATACGATACACGTTGTACGTTGTACGTTATACGTTATACGTTACACGTTGTACGATGTACGTTATACGTTATACGTTATACGTTATACGTTATACGTTATACGTTATACGTTATACGTCATACGTTATACGTTATGCGTTATACGTTATACGTTATACGTTATACGTTATACGTTGTACGTTATAACTTATACGTTATTCGCTGTACGTTATACGCTGTACGTTATACGATATACGTTACACGTTATACGTTATACGTTATACGTTATACGCTGTACGTTATACGCTGTACGTTATACGCTGTACGTTATACGTTATACGTTATTCGCTGTACGTTATACGCTGTACGTTATACGCTGTACGTTATACGTTATACGTTATACGTTACACGTTGTACGTTGTACGTTATACGTTGTACGTTATACGTTATACGCTGTACGTTATACGTTGTACGTTATATGTTGTACGTTATATGTTATACGTTACACGTTGTACGATGTACGTTATACGTTATACGTTATACGTTATACGTTATACGTTATACGTTATACGTTATACGTTATACGGTATACGGTATACGTTATACGTTGTACGTTATACGTTATACGTTATACGTTATACGTTATACGATATACGTTATAGGTTATACGATACACGTTGTACGTTGTACGTTGTACGTTATACGTTGTACGTTATACGTTGTACGTTGTACGTTATACGTTGTACGTTATACGTTGTACGTTATACGTTGTACGTTATACGTTGTACGTTATACGTTATACGTTATACGTTATACGCTGTACGTTGTACGTTATACGTCATACGTTACACGTTATACGTTATACGTTATACGCTGTACGTTATACGCTGTACGTTATACGCTGTACGTTATACGCTGTACGTTATATGTTGTACGTTATACGTTATACGTTACACGTTATACGTTATACGTTATACGCTGTACGTTATAAGTTATACGTTATACGTTATACGTTACACGTTGTACGTTGTACGTTATACGTTGTACGTTATACGTCGTACGTTATACGTTGTACGTTATACGTTGTACGTTATACGTTGTACGTTATACGTTGTACGTTATACGTTGTATGTTATACGTTATACGCTCTACGTTATACGTTATACGTTGTACGTTATACGTTATACGTTATACGTTATACGCTGTACGTTATACGCTGTACGTTATACGCTGTACGTTATACGCTGTACGTTATACGCTGTACGTTATACGCTGTACGTTATACGCTGTACGTTATACGCTGTACGTTATACGTTATACGTTATACGTTATACGTTATACGTTATACGTTATACGTTATACGTTATACGTTATACGTTATACGTTATACGTTATACGTTATACGTTATACGTTATACGTTATACGTTATACGTTATACGTTATACGTTATACGTTATACGTTATAGGCTGTACGTTATACGTTATACGTTATACGTTACACGTTGTACGTTGTACGTTATACGTTGTACGTTATACGTTGTACGTTATACGTTGTACGTTATACGTTGTACGTTATACGTTATACGTTATACGTTATACGTTATACGTTATACGTTATACGTTATACGTTATACGGTATACGGTATACGTTATACGTTGTACGTTATACGCTGTACGTTATACGCTGTACGTTATACGCTGTACGTTATACGTTATACGTTGTACGTTACACGTTGTATGTTATACGTTATACGCTGTACGTTATACGTTATACGTTATACGTTATACGTTATACGTTATACGTTATACGCTGTACGTTGTACGTTATACGTCATACGTTACACGTTATACGTTATACGTTATACGCTGTACGTTATACGCTGTACGTTATACGCTGTACGTTATACGTTATACGTTATACGTTATACGTTATACGTTATACGTTATACGTTATACGTTATACGTTATACGTTATACGTTATACGTTATACGTTATACGTTATACGCTGTACGTTATACGCTGTACGTTATACGCTGTACGTTATACGCTGTACGTTACACGTTGTACGTTGTACGTTATACGTCATACGTTACACGTTATACGTTATACGTTATACGTTATACGCTGTACGTTATACGCTGTACGTTATACGCTGTACGTTATACGTTATACGTTACACGTTGTACGTTGTACGTTATACGTTGTACGTTATACGTTGTACGTTATACGTTGTAGGTTATACGTTCTTACGTTATACGTTGTATGTTATACGTTATACGCTGTACGTTATACGTTATACGTTGTACGTTATACGTTATACGTTATACGTTATACGCTGTACGTTATACGCTGTACGTTATACGTTATACGTTATACGTTGTACGTTATACGCTGTACGTTATACCTTATACGTTATACGTTATACGCTGTACGTTATACGCTGTACGTTATACGTTATACGTCACACGTTATACGTTATACGTTATACGCTGTACGTTATACGCTGTACGTTATACGCTGTACGTTATACGTTATACGTTATACGTTATACGTTATACGTTATACGTTATACGTTATACGTTATACGTTATACGTTATACGTTATACGTTATACGTTATACGTTATACGTTATACGTTATACGTTATACGTTATACGTTATACGTTATACGTTATACGTTATACGTTATACGTTATACGTTACACGTTGTACGTTGTACGTTATACGTTGTACGTTATACGTCGTACGTTATACGTTGTACGTTATACGTTGTACGTTATACGTTGTACGTTATACGTTGTACGTTATACGTTGTATGTTATACGTTATACGCTCTACGTTATACGTTATACGTTGTACGTTATACGTTATACGTTATACGTTATACGCTGTACGTTATACGCTGTACGTTATACGCTGTACGTTATACGCTGTACGTTATACGCTGTACGTTATACGCTGTACGTTATACGCTGTACGTTATACGCTGTACGTTATACGTTATACGTTATACGTTATACGTTATACGTTATACGTTATACGTTATACGTTATACGTTATACGTTATACGTTATACGTTATACGTTATACGTTATACGTTATACGTTATACGTTATACGTTATACGTTATACGTTATACGTTATACGTTATACGTTATACGTTATACGTTATACGTTATACGTTATACGTTATACGTTATACGTTATACGTTATACGTTATACGTTATAGGCTGTACGTTATACGTTATACGTTATACGTTACACGTTGTACGTTGTACGTTATACGTTGTACGTTATACGTTGTACGTTATACGTTGTACGTTATACGTTATACGTTATACGTTATACGTTATACGTTATACGTTATACGTTATACGGTATACGGTATACGTTATACGTTGTACGTTATACGCTGTACGTTATACGCTGTACGTTATACGTTGTACGTTATACGTTATACGTTTTACGTTATACGTTGTATGTTATACGTTATACGCTGTACGTTATACGGTATACGTTATACGTTATACGTTATACGTTATACGCTGTACGTTGTACGTTATACGTCATACGTTACACGTTATACGTTATACGTTATACGCTGTACGTTATACGCTGTACGTTATACGCTGTACGTTATACGTTATACGTTATACGTTATACGTTATACGTTATACGTTATACGTTATACGTTATACGTTATACGTTATACGTTATACGTTATACGCTGTACGTTATACGCTGTACGTTATACGCTGTACGTTATACGCTGTACGTTACACGTTGTACGTTGTACGTTATACGTCATACGTTACACGTTATACGTTATACGTTATACGTTATACGCTGTACGTTATACGCTGTACGTTATACGCTGTACGTTATACGTTATACGTTACACGTTGTACGTTGTACGTTATACGTTGTACGTTATACGTTGTACGTTATACGTTGTAGGTTATACGTTCTTACGTTATACGTTGTATGTTATACGTTATACGCTGTACGTTATACGTTATACGTTGTACGTTATACGTTATACGTTATACGTTATACGCTGTACGTTATACGCTGTACGTTATACGTTATACGTTATACGTTGTACGTTATACGCTGTACGTTATACCTTATACGTTATACGTTATACGCTGTACGTTATACGCTGTACGTTATACGTTATACGTCACACGTTATACGTTATACGTTATACGCTGTACGTTATACGCTGTACGTTATACGCTGTACGTTATACGTTATACGTTATACGTTATACGTTATACGTTATACGTTATACGTTATACGTTATACGTTATACGTTATACGTTATACGTTATACGTTATACGTTATACGTTATACGTTATACGTTATACGTTATACGTTATACGTTATACGTCATACGTTATACGTTATACGTTATACGTTATACGTTATACGTTATACGTTATACGTTATACGTTATACGTTATACGTTATACGTTATACGTTATACGTTATACGTTATACGTTATACGTTATACGTTATACGTTATACGTTATACGTTATACGTTATACGTTATACGTTATACGTTATACGTTATACGTTATACGTTATACGTTATACGTTATACGTTATACGTTATAGGCTGTACGTTATACGCTGTACGTTATACGCTGTACGTTATACGCTGTACGTTATACGTTGTACGTTATACTTTATACGTTACACGTTGTACGATGTACGTTATACGTTATACGTTATACGTTATACGTTATACGTTATACGTTATACGGTATACGGTATACGTTATACGTTATACGTTATACGTTATACGTTATACGTTATACGTTATACGTTATACGTTATACGCTGTACGTTATACGCTGTACGTTATACGTTATACGTTATACGTTATACGTTATACGTTATACGTTATACGTTATACGTTATACGTTATACGTTATACGTTATACGTTATACGTTATACGTTATACGTTATACGTTATACGTTATACGTTATACGTTATACGTTATACGTTATACGTTATACGTTATACGTTATACGTTATACGTTATACGTTATACGTTATACGTTATACGTTATACGTTATACGTTATACGTTATACGTTATACGTTATACGTTATACGTTATACGTTATACGTTATACGTTATACGTTATACGTTATACGTTATACGTTATACGTTATACGTTATACGTTATACGTTATACGTTATACGTTATACGTTATACGTTATACGTTATACGTTATACGTTATACGTTATACGTTATACGTTATACGTTATACGTTATACGTTATACGTTATACGTTATACGTTATACGTTATACGTTATACGTTATACGTTATACGTTATACGTTATACGTTATACGTTATACGTTATACGTTATACGTTATACGTTATACGTTATACGTTATACGTTATACGTTATACGTTATACGTTATGCGTTATGCGTTATATATTATGCGTTATGCGTTATGCGTTGTGCCTTATACGTTTGCGTTATGCGTTATACGTTATACGTTATACGTTATAGGCTGTACGTTATACGCTGTACGTTATACGCTGTACGTTATACGCTGTTCGTTATACGTTGTACGATATACGTTATACGTTACACGTTGTACGATGTACGTTATACGTTATACGTTATACGTTATACGATATACGTTATACGTTATACGTTATACGGTATACGGTATACGTTATACGTTGTACGTTATACGTTATACGTTATACGTTATACGATATACGTTATAGGTTATACGATACACGTTGTACGTTGTACGTTATACGTTATACGTTACACGTTGTACGATGTACGTTATACGTTATACGTTATACGTTATACGTTATACGTTATACGTTATACGTTATACGTTATGCGTTATACGTTATACGTTATACGTTATACGTTATACGTTGTACGTTATAACTTATACGTTATTCGCTGTACGTTATACGCTGTACGTTATACGTTATACGTTACACGTTATACGTTATACGTTATACGTTATACGCTGTACGTTATACGCTGTACGTTATACGCTGTACGTTATACGTTATACGTTATTCGCTGTACGTTATACGCTGTACGTTATACGCTGTACGTTATACGTTGTACGTTATACTTTATACGTTACACGTTGTACGATGTACGTTATACGTTATACGTTATACGTTATACGTTATACGTTATACGTTATACGGTATACGGTATACGTTATACGTTATACGTTATACGTTATACGTTATACGTTATACGTTATACGCTGCACGTTATACGTTATACGCTGTACGTTATACGCTGTACGTTATACGTTATACGTTATACGTTATACGTTATACGTTATACGTTATACGTTATACGTTATACGTTATACGTTATACGTTATACGTTATACGTTATACGTTATACGTTATACGTTATACGTTATACGTTATACGTTATACGTTATACGTTATACGTTATACGTTATACGTTATACGTTATACGTTATACGTTATACGTTATACGTTATACGTTATACGTTATACGTTATACGTTATACGTTATACGTTATACGTTATACGTTATACGTTATACGTTATACGTTATACGTTATACGTTATACGTTATACGTTATACGTTATACGTTATACGTTATACGTTATACGTTATACGTTATACGTTATACGTTATACGTTATACGTTATACGTTATACGTTATACGTTATACGTTATACGTTATACGTTATACGTTATACGTTATACGTTATACGTTATACGTTATACGTTATACGTTATACGTTATACGTTATACGTTATACGTTATACGTTATACGTTATACGTTATACGTTATACGTTATACGTTATACGTTATACGTTATACGTTATACGTTATACGTTATACGTTATACGTTATACGTTATACGTTATACCTTATACGTTATACGTTATACGTTATACGTTATACGTTATACGTTATAGGCTGTACGTTATACGCTGTACGTTATACGCTGTACGTTATACGCTGTTCGTTATACGTTGTACGATATACGTTATACGTTACACGTTGTACGATGTACGTTATACGTTATACGTTATACGTTATACGATATACGTTATACGTTATACGTTATACGGTATACGGTATACGTTATACGTTGTACGTTATACGTTATACGTTATACGTTATACGATATACGTTATAGGTTATACGATACACGTTGTACGTTGTACGTTATACGTTATACGTTACACGTTGTACGATGTACGTTATACGTTATACGTTATACGTTATACGTTATACGTTATACGTTATACGTTATACGTTATGCGTTATACGTTATACGTTATACGTTATACGTTATACGTTGTACGTTATAACTTATACGTTATTCGCTGTACGTTATACGCTGTACGTTATACGTTATACGTTACACGTTATACGTTATACGTTATACGTTATACGCTGTACGTTATACGCTGTACGTTATACGCTGTACGTTATACGTTATACGTTATTCGCTGTACGTTATACGCTGTACGTTATACGTTATACGTTACACGTTATACGTTATACGTTATACGTTATACGCTGTACGTTATACGCTGTACGTTATACGCTGTACGTTATACGTTATACGTTATACGTTACACGTTGTACGTTGTACGTTATACGTTATACGTTATACGTTATACGCTGTACGTTATACGTTGTACGTTATATGTTGTACGTTATATGTTATACGTTACACGTTGTACGATGTACGTTATACGTTATACGTTATACGTTATACGTTATACGTTATACGTTATACGGTATACGGTATACGTTATACGTTGTACGTTATACGTTATACGTTATACGTTATACGTTATACGATATACGTTATAGGTTATACGATACACGTTGTACGTTGTACGTTGTACGTTATACGTTGTACGTTATACGTTGTACGTTGTACGTTATACGTTGTACGTTATACGTTGTACGTTATACGTTGTACGTTATACGTTGTACGTTATACGTTATACGTTATACGTTATACGTTGTACGTTATACGTTATACGCTGTACGTTATACGTTATACGTTATATGTTATATGTTATACGTTATACGTTATACGTTATACGTTATACGTTATACGTTATACGTTATACGTTATACGTTATACGTTATACGATATACGTTATACGTTATACGTTATACGTTATACGTTATACGTTATACGTTATACGTTATACGTTATACGTTATAGGTTATACGATACACGTTGTACGTTGTACGTTGTACGTTGTACGTTATACGTTGTACGTTATACGTTGTACGTTGTACGTTATACGTTGTACGTTATACGTTGTACGTTATACGTTGTACGTTATACGTTGTACGTTATACGTTATACGTTATACGTTATACGCTGTACGTTATACGCTGTACGTTATACGCTGTACGTTATACGTTAGACGTCACACGTTGTACGTTGTACGTTGTACGTTATACGTTGTACGTTATACGTTGTACGTTGTACGTTATACGTTGTACGTTATACGTTGTACGTTATACGTTGTACGTTATACGTTGTACGTTATACGTTATACGTTATACGTTATACGCTGTACGTTATACGCTGTACGTTATACGCTGTACGTTATACGTTAGACGTCACACGTTATACGTTATACGTTATACGCTGTACGTTATACGCTGTACGTTATACGCTGTACGTTATACGTTATACGTTATACGTTACACGTTGTACGTTGTACGTTATACGTTGTACGTTATGCGTTGTACGTTATTCGTTATACGTTACACGTTGTACGTTGTACGTTATACGTTGTACGTTATACGTTGCACGTTATACGTTATACGTTGTACGTTATACGTTGTATGTTATACGTTATACGCTGTACGTTATACGTTATACGTTATACGTTATACGTTATACGTTATACGTTATACGTTATACGCTGTACGTTATACGCTGTACGTTATACGTTATACGTTATACGTTGTACGTTATACGCTGTACGTTATACCTTATACGTTATACGCTGTACGTTATACGCTGTACGTTATACGTTATACGTTACACGTTATACGTTATACGTTATACGCTGTACGTTAAACGCTGTACGATATACGTTATACGTTATACGTTACACGTTGTACGTTGTACGTTATACGTTGTACGTTATACGTTATACGCTGTACGTTATACGTTATACGTTATACGTTATACGTTATACGTTATACGCTGTACGTTATACGCTGTACGTTATACGCTGTACGTTATACGCTGTACGTTATACGCTGTACGTTATACGCTGTACGTTATACGCTGTACGTTATACGCTGTACGTTATACGTTATACGTTATACGTTATACGTTATACGTTATACGTTATACGTTATACGTTATACGTTATACCTTATACGTTATACGTTATACGTTATACGTTATACGTTATACGTTATAGGCTGTACGTTATACGCTGTACGTTATACGCTGTACGTTATACGCTGTTCGTTATACGTTGTACGATATACGTTATACGTTACACGTTGTACGATGTACGTTATACGTTATACGTTATACGTTATACGATATACGTTATACGTTATACGTTATACGGTATACGGTATACGTTATACGTTGTACGTTATACGTTATACGTTATACGTTATACGTTATACGTTATACGTTATACGTTATACGTTATACGTTATACGTTATACGTTATACGTTATACGTTATACGTTATACGTTATACGTTATACGTTATACGTTATACGTTATACGTTATACGTTATACGTTATACGTTATACGTTATACGTTATACGTTATACGTTATACGTTATACGTTATACGTTATACGTTATACGTTATACGTTATACGTTATACGTTATACGTTATACGTTATACGTTATACGTTATACGTTATACGTTATACGTTATACGTTATACGTTATACGTTATACGTTATACGTTATACGTTATACGTTATACGTTATACGTTATACGTTATACGTTATACGTTATACGTTATACGTTATACGTTATACGTTATACGTTATACGTTATACGTTATACGTTATACGTTATACGTTATACGTTATACGTTATACGTTATACGTTATACGTTATACGTTATACGTTATACGTTATACGTTATACGTTATACGTTATACGTTATACGTTATACGTTATACGTTATACGTTATACGTTATACGTTATACGTTATACGTTATACGTTATACGTTATACGTTATACGTTATACGTTATACGTTATACGTTATACGTTATACGTTATACGTTATACGTTATACGTTATACGTTATACGTTATACGTTATACCTTATACGTTATACGTTATACGTTATACGTTATACGTTATACGTTATAGGCTGTACGTTATACGCTGTACGTTATACGCTGTACGTTATACGCTGTTCGTTATACGTTGTACGATATACGTTATACGTTACACGTTGTACGATGTACGTTATACGTTATACGTTATACGTTATACGATATACGTTATACGTTATACGTTATACGGTATACGGTATACGTTATACGTTGTACGTTATACGTTATACGTTATACGTTATACGATATACGTTATAGGTTATACGATACACGTTGTACGTTGTACGTTATACGTTATACGTTACACGTTGTACGATGTACGTTATACGTTATACGTTATACGTTATACGTTATACGTTATACGTTATACGTTATACGTTATACGTTATGCGTTATACGTTATACGTTATACGTTATACGTTATACGTTGTACGTTATAACTTATACGTTATTCGCTGTACGTTATACGCTGTACGTTATACGTTATACGTTACACGTTATACGTTATACGTTATACGTTATACGCTGTACGTTATACGCTGTACGTTATACGCTGTACGTTATACGTTATACGTTATTCGCTGTACGTTATACGCTGTACGTTATACGTTATACGTTACACGTTATACGTTATACGTTATACGTTATACGCTGTACGTTATACGCTGTACGTTATACGCTGTACGTTATACGTTATACGTTATACGTTACACGTTGTACGTTGTACGTTATACGTTGTACGTTATACGTTATACGCTGTACGTTATACGTTGTACGTTATATGTTGTACGTTATATGTTATACGTTACACGTTGTACGATGTACGTTATACGTTATACGTTATACGTTATACGTTGTACGTTATACGTTATACGGTATACGGTATACGTTATACGTTGTACGTTATACGTTATACGTTATACGTTATACGTTATACGATATACGTTATAGGTTATACGATACACGTTGTACGTTGTACGTTGTACGTTATACGTTGTACGTTATACGTTGTACGTTGTACGTTATACGTTGTACGTTATACGTTGTACGTTATACGTTGTACGTTATACGTTGTACGTTATACGTTATACGTTATACGTTATACGTTGTACGTTATACGTTATACGCTGTACGTTATACGTTATACGTTATATGTTATATGTTATACGTTATACGTTATACGTTATACGTTATACGTTATACGTTATACGTTATACGTTATACGTTATACGTTATACGATATACGTTATACGTTATACGTTATACGTTATACGTTATACGTTATACGTTATACGTTATACGTTATAGGTTATACGATACACGTTGTACGTTGTACGTTGTACGTTGTACGTTATACGTTGTACGTTATACGTTGTACGTTGTACGTTATACGTTGTACGTTATACGTTGTACGTTATACGTTGTACGTTATACGTTGTACGTTATACGTTATACGTTATACGTTATACGCTGTACGTTATACGCTGTACGTTATACGCTGTACGTTATACGTTAGACGTCACACGTTGTACGTTGTACGCTGTACGTTATACGCTGTACGTTATACGCTGTACGTTATACGTTATACGTTATACGTTACACGTTGTACGTTGTACGTTATACGTTGTACGTTATGCGTTGTACGTTATTCGTTATACGTTACACGTTGTACGTTGTACGTTATACGTTGTACGTTATACGTTGCACGTTATACGTTATACGTTGTACGTTATACGTTGTATGTTATACGTTATACGCTGTACGTTATACGTTATACGTTATACGTTATACGTTATACGTTATACGTTATACGTTATACGCTGTACGTTATACGCTGTACGTTATACGTTATACGTTATACGTTGTACGTTATACGCTGTACGTTATACCTTATACGTTATACGCTGTACGTTATACGCTGTACGTTATACGTTATACGTTACACGTTATACGTTATACGTTATACGCTGTACGTTAAACGCTGTACGATATACGTTATACGTTATACGTTACACGTTGTACGTTGTACGTTATACGTTGTACGTTATACGTTATACGCTGTACGTTATACGTTATACGTTATACGTTATACGTTATACGTTATACGCTGTACGTTATACGCTGTACGTTATACGCTGTACGTTATACGCTGTACGTTATACGCTGTACGTTATACGCTGTACGTTATACGCTGTACGTTATACGTTATACGTTATACGTTATACGTTATACGTTATACGTTATACGTTATACGTTATACGTTATACGCTGTACGTTATACGCTGTACGTTATACGTTATACGCTGTACGTTATAAGTTATACGTTATACGTTATACGTTACACGTTGTACGTTGTACGTTATACGTTGTACGTTATACGTTGTACGTTATACGTTGTACGTTATACGTTGTACGTTATACGTTGTACGTTATACGTTGTATGTTATACGTTATACGCTCTACGTTATACGTTATACGTTGTACGTTATACGTTATACGTTATACGTTATACGCTGTACGTTATACGCTGTACGTTATACGCTGTACGTTATACGCTGTACGTTATACGCTGTACGTTATACGCTGTACGTTATACGCTGTACGTTATACGCTGTACGTTATACGCTGTACGTTATACGCTGTACGTTATACGTTATACGTTATACGTTATACGTTATACGTTATACGTTATACGTTATACGTTATACGCTGTACGTTATACGCTGTACGTTATACGCTGTACGTTATACGCTGTACGTTATACGCTGTACGTTATACGCTGTACGTTATACGCTGTACGTTATACGTTATACGTTATACGTTATACGTTATACGTTATACGTTATACGTTATACGTTATACGTTATACGTTATACGTTATACGTTATACGCTATACGTTATACGTTATACGTTATACGTTATACGTTATACGTTATACGTTATACCTTATACGTTATACGTTATACGTTATAGGCTGTACGTTATACGTTATACGTTATACGTTACACGTTGTACGTTGTACGTTATACGTTGTACGTTATACGTTGTACGTTATACGTTGTACGTTATACGTTATACGTTATACGTTATACGTTATACGTTATACGTTATACGTTATACGTTATACGGTATACGGTATACGTTATACGTTGTACGTTATACGCTGTACGTTATACGCTGTACGTTATACGCTGTACGTTATACGTTATAAGTTGTACGTTATACGTTGTATGTTATACGTTATACGCTGTACGTTATACGTTATACGTTATACGTTATACGTTATACGTTATACGCTGTACGTTGTACGTTATACGACATACGTTACACGTTATACGTTATACGTTATACGCTGTACGTTATACGCTGTACGTTATACGCTGTACGTTATACGTTATACGTTATACGTTATACGTTATACGTTATACGTTATACGTTATACGTTATACGTTATACGTTATACGTTATACGCTGTACGTTATACGCTGTACGTTATACGCTGTACGTTATACGCTGTACGTTACACGTTGTACGTTGTACGTTATACGTCATACGTTACACGTTATACGTTATACGTTATACGTTATACGCTGTACGTTATACGCTGTACGTTATACGCTGTACGTTATACGTTATACGTTACACGTTGTACGTTGTACGTTATACGTTGTACGTTATACGTTGTACGTTATACGTTGTACGTTATACGTTGTACGTTATACGTTGTACGTTATACGTTGTACGTTATACGTTGTACGTTATACGTTGTACGTTATACGTTGTATGTTATACGTTATACGCTCTACGTTATACGTTATACGTTGTACGTTATATGTTATACGTTATACGTTATACGCTGTACGTTATACGCTGTACGTTATACGCTGTACGTTATACGCTGTACGTTATACGCTGTACGTTATACGCTGTACGTTATACGCTGTACGTTATACGCTGTACGTTATACGTTATACGTTATACGTTATACGTTATACGTTATACGTTATACGTTATACGTTATACGTTATACGTTATACGTTATACGTTATACGTTATACGTTATACGTTATACGTTATACGTTATACGTTATACGTTATACGTTATACGTTATACGTTATACGTTATACGTTATAGGCTGTACGTTATACGTTATACGTTATACGTTACACGTTGTACGTTGTACGTTATACGTTGTACGTTATACGTTGTACGTTATACGTTGTACGTTATACGTTATACGTTATACGTTATACGTTATACGTTATACGTTATACGGTATACGGTATACGTTATACGTTGTACGTTATACGCTGTACGTTATACGCTGTACGTTATACGCTGTACGTTATACGTTATACGTTGTACGTTATACGTTGTATGTTATACGTTATACGCTGTACGTTATACGTTATACGTTATACGTTATACGTTATACGTTATACGCTGTACGTTGTACGTTATACGTCATACGTTACACGTTATACGTTATACGTTATACGCTGTACGTTATACGCTGTACGTTATACGCTGTACGTTATACGTTATACGTTATACGTTATACGTTATACGTTATACGTTATACGTTATACGTTATACGTTATACGTTATACGTTATACGTTATACGTTATACGTTATACGCTGTACGTTATACGCTGTACGTTATACGCTGTACGTTATACGCTGTACGTTACACGTTGTACGTTGTACGTTATACGTCATACGTTACACGTTATACGTTATACGTTATACGTTATACGCTGTACGTTATACGCTGTACGTTATACGCTGTACGTTATACGTTATACGTTACACGTTGTACGTTGTACGTTATACGTTGTACGTTATACGTTGTACGTTATACGTTGTAGGTTATACGTTCTTACGTTATACGTTGTATGTTATACGTTATACGCTGTACGTTATACGTTATACGTTGTACGTTATACGTTATACGTTATACGTTATACGCTGTACGTTATACGCTGTACGTTATACGTTATACGTTATACGTTGTACGTTATACGCTGTACGTTATACCTTATACGTTATACGTTATACGCTGTACGTTATACGCTGTATGTTATACGTTATACGTCACACGTTATACGTTATACGTTATACGCTGTACGTTATACGCTGTACGTTATACGCTGTACGTTATACGTTATACGTTATACGTTATACGTTATACGTTATACGTTATACGTTATACGTTATACGTTATACGTTATACGTTATACGTTGTACGTTATACGTTATACGTTATACGTTATACGTTATACGATATACGTTATAGGTTATACGATACACGTTGTACGTTGTACGTTGTACGTTATACGTTGTACGTTATACGTTGTACGTTGTACGTTATACGTTGTACGTTATACGTTGTACGTTATACGTTGTACGTTATACGTTGTACGTTATACGTTATACGTTATACGTTATACGTTGTACGTTATACGTTATACGCTGTACGTTATACGTTATACGTTATATGTTATATGTTATACGTTATACGTTATACGTTATACGTTATACGTTATACGTTATACGTTATACGTTATACGTTATACGTTATACGATATACGTTATACGTTATACGTTATACGTTATACGTTATACGTTATACGTTATACGTTATACGTTATAGGTTATACGATACACGTTGTACGTTGTACGTTGTACGTTGTACGTTATACGTTGTACGTTATACGTTGTACGTTGTACGTTATACGTTGTACGTTATACGTTGTACGTTATACGTTGTACGTTATACGTTGTACGTTATACGTTATACGTTATACGTTATACGCTGTACGTTATACGCTGTACGTTATACGCTGTACGTTATACGTTAGACGTCACACGTTGTACGTTGTACGTTGTACGTTATACGTTGTACGTTATACGTTGTACGTTGTACGTTATACGTTGTACGTTATACGTTGTACGTTATACGTTGTACGTTATACGTTGTACGTTATACGTTATACGTTATACGTTATACGCTGTACGTTATACGCTGTACGTTATACGCTGTACGTTATACGTTAGACGTCACACGTTATACGTTATACGTTATACGCTGTACGTTATACGCTGTACGTTATACGCTGTACGTTATACGTTATACGTTATACGTTACACGTTGTACGTTGTACGTTATACGTTGTACGTTATGCGTTGTACGTTATTCGTTATACGTTACACGTTGTACGTTGTACGTTATACGTTGTACGTTATACGTTGCACGTTATACGTTATACGTTGTACGTTATACGTTGTATGTTATACGTTATACGCTGTACGTTATACGTTATACGTTATACGTTATACGTTATACGTTATACGTTATACGTTATACGCTGTACGTTATACGCTGTACGTTATACGTTATACGTTATACGTTGTACGTTATACGCTGTACGTTATACCTTATACGTTATACGCTGTACGTTATACGCTGTACGTTATACGTTATACGTTACACGTTATACGTTATACGTTATACGCTGTACGTTAAACGCTGTACGATATACGTTATACGTTATACGTTACACGTTGTACGTTGTACGTTATACGTTGTACGTTATACGTTATACGCTGTACGTTATACGTTATACGTTATACGTTATACGTTATACGTTATACGCTGTACGTTATACGCTGTACGTTATACGCTGTACGTTATACGCTGTACGTTATACGCTGTACGTTATACGCTGTACGTTATACGCTGTACGTTATACGCTGTACGTTATACGTTATACGTTATACGTTATACGTTATACGTTATACGTTATACGTTATACGTTATACGTTATACGCTGTACGTTATACGCTGTACGTTATACGTTATACGCTGTACGTTATAAGTTATACGTTATACGTTATACGTTACACGTTGTACGTTGTACGTTATACGTTGTACGTTATACGTTGTACGTTATACGTTGTACGTTATACGTTGTACGTTATACGTTGTACGTTATACGTTGTATGTTATACGTTATACGCTCTACGTTATACGTTATACGTTGTACGTTATACGTTATACGTTATACGTTATACGCTGTACGTTATACGCTGTACGTTATACGCTGTACGTTATACGCTGTACGTTATACGCTGTACGTTATACGCTGTACGTTATACGCTGTACGTTATACGCTGTACGTTATACGCTGTACGTTATACGTTATACGTTATACGTTATACGTTATACGTTATACGTTATACGTTATACGTTATACGCTGTACGTTATACGCTGTACGTTATACGCTGTACGTTATACGCTGTACGTTATACGCTGTACGTTATACGCTGTACGTTATACGCTGTACGTTATACGCTGTACGTTATACGTTATACGTTATACGTTATACGTTATACGTTATACGTTATACGTTATACGTTATACGTTATACGTTATACGCTATACGTTATACGTTATACGTTATACGTTATACGTTATACGTTATACGTTATACCTTATACGTTATACGTTATACGTTATAGGCTGTACGTTATACGTTATACGTTATACGTTACACGTTGTACGTTGTACGTTATACGTTGTACGTTATACGTTGTACGTTATACGTTGTACGTTATACGTTATACGTTATACGTTATACGTTATACGTTATACGTTATACGTTATACGTTATACGGTATACGGTATACGTTATACGTTGTACGTTATACGCTGTACGTTATACGCTGTACGTTATACGCTGTACGTTATACGTTATAAGTTGTACGTTATACGTTGTATGTTATACGTTATACGCTGTACGTTATACGTTATACGTTATACGTTATACGTTATACGTTATACGCTGTACGTTGTACGTTATACGTCATACGTTACACGTTATACGTTATACGTTATACGCTGTACGTTATACGCTGTACGTTATACGCTGTACGTTATACGTTATACGTTATACGTTATACGTTATACGTTATACGTTATACGTTATACGTTATACGTTATACGTTATACGCTGTACGTTATACGCTGTACGTTATACGCTGTACGTTATACGCTGTACGTTATACGCTGTACGTTATACGTTATACGTTATACGTTATACGTTATACGTTATACGTTATACGTTATACGTTATACGTTATACGTTATACGCTGTACGTTATACGCTGTACGTTATACGCTGTACGTTATACGTTATACGTTACACGTTGTACGTTGTACGTTATACGTTGTACGTTATACGTTGTACGTTATACGTTGTACGTTATACGTTGTACGTTATACGTTGTACGTTATACGTTGTACGTTATACGTTGTACGTTATACGTTGTACGTTATACGTTGTATGTTATACGTTATACGCTCTACGTTATACGTTATACGTTGTACGTTATATGTTATACGTTATACGTTATACGCTGTACGTTATACGCTGTACGTTATACGCTGTACGTTATACGCTGTACGTTATACGCTGTACGTTATACGCTGTACGTTATACGCTGTACGTTATACGCTGTACGTTATACGCTGTACGTTATACGTTATACGTTATACGTTATACGTTATACGTTATACGTTATACGTTATACGTTATACGTTATACGTTATACGTTATACGTTATACGTTATACGTTATACGTTATACGTTATACGTTATACGTTATACGTTATACGTTATACGTTATACGTTATACGTTATACGTTATACGTTATACGTTATAGGCTGTACGTTATACGTTATACGTTATACGTTACACGTTGTACGTTGTACGTTATACGTTGTACGTTATACGTTGTACGTTATACGTTGTACGTTATACGTTATACGTTATACGTTATACGTTATACGTTATACGTTATACGGTATACGGTATACGTTATACGTTGTACGTTATACGCTGTACGTTATACGCTGTACGTTATACGCTGTACGTTATACGTTATACGTTGTACGTTATACGTTGTATGTTATACGTTATACGCTGTACGTTATACGTTATACGTTATACGTTATACGTTATACGTTATACGCTGTACGTTGTACGTTATACGTCATACGTTACACGTTATACGTTATACGTTATACGCTGTACGTTATACGCTGTACGTTATACGCTGTACGTTATACGTTATACGTTATACGTTATACGTTATACGTTATACGTTATACGTTATACGTTATACGTTATACGTTATACGTTATACGTTATACGTTATACGTTATACGCTGTACGTTATACGCTGTACGTTATACGCTGTACGTTATACGCTGTACGTTACACGTTGTACGTTGTACGTTATACGTCATACGTTACACGTTATACGTTATACGTTATACGTTATACGCTGTACGTTATACGCTGTACGTTATACGCTGTACGTTATACGTTATACGTTACACGTTGTACGTTGTACGTTATACGTTGTACGTTATACGTTGTACGTTATACGTTGTAGGTTATACGTTCTTACGTTATACGTTGTATGTTATACGTTATACGCTGTACGTTATACGTTATACGTTGTACGTTATACGTTATACGTTATACGTTATACGCTGTACGTTATACGCTGTACGTTATACGTTATACGTTATACGTTGTACGTTATACGCTGTACGTTATACCTTATACGTTATACGTTATACGCTGTACGTTATACGCTGTATGTTATACGTTATACGTCACACGTTATACGTTATACGTTATACGCTGTACGTTATACGCTGTACGTTATACGCTGTACGTTATACGTTATACGTTATACGTTATACGTTATACGTTATACGTTATACGTTATACGTTATACGTTATACGTTATACGTTATACGTTATACGTTATACGTTATACGTTATACGTTATACGTTATACGTCATACGTTATACGTTATACGTTATACGTTATACGTTATACGTTATACGTTATACGTTATACGTTATACGTTATACGTTATACGTTATACGTTATACGTTATACGTTATACGTTATACGTTATACGTTATACGTTATACGTTATAGGCTGTACGTTATACGCTGTACGTTATACGCTGTACGTTATACGCTGTACGTTATACGTTGTACGTTATACTTTATACGTTACACGTTGTACGATGTACGTTATACGTTATACGTTATACGTTATACGTTATACGTTATACGTTATACGTTATACGGTATACGTTATACGTTATACGTTATACGTTATACGTTATACGTTATACGTTATACGTTATACGCTGCACGTTATACGTTATACGCTGTACGTTATACGCTGTACGTTATACGTTATACGTTATACGTTATACGTTATACGTTATACGTTATACGTTATACGTTATACGTTATACGTTATACGTTATACGTTATACGTTATACGTTATACGTTATACGTTATACGTTATACGTTATACGTTATACGTTATACGTTATACGTTATACGTTATACGTTATACGTTATACGTTATACGTTATACGTTATACGTTATACGTTATACGTTATACGTTATACGTTATACGTTATACGTTATACGTTATACGTTATACGTTATACGTTATACGTTATACGTTATACGTTATACGTTATACGTTATACGTTATACGTTATACGTTATACGTTATACGTTATACGTTATACGTTATACGTTATACGTTATACGTTATACGTTATACGTTATACGTTATACGTTATACGTTATACGTTATACGTTATACGTTATACGTTATACGTTATACGTTATACGTTATACGTTATACGTTATACGTTATACGTTATACGTTATACGTTATACGTTATACGTTATACGTTATACGTTATACGTTATACGTTATACGTTATACGTTATACGTTATACGTTATACGTTATACGTTATACGTTATACGTTATACGTTATACGTTATACGTTATACGTTATACGTTATACGTTATACGTTATACGTTATACGTTATACGTTATACGTTATACGTTATACGTTATACGTTATACGTTATACGTTATACGTTATACGTTATACGTTATACGTTATACGTTATACGTTATACGTTATACGTTATACGTTATACGTTATACGTTATAGGCTGTACGTTATACGCTGTACGTTATACGCTGTACGTTATACGCTGTACGTTATACGTTGTACGATATACGTTATACGTTACACGTTGTACGATGTACGTTATACGTTATACGTTATACGTTATACGTTATACGTTATACGTTATACGTTATACGGTATACGGTATACGTTATACGTTGTACGTTATACGTTATACGTTATACGTTATACGATATACGTTATAGGTTATACGATACACGTTGTACGTTGTACGTTATACGTTATACGTTACACGTTGTACGATGTACGTTATACGTTATACGTTATACGTTATACGTTATACGTTATACGTTATACGTTATACGTTATACGTTATGCGTTATACGTTATACGTTATACGTTATACGTTATACGTTGTACGTTATAACTTATACGTTATTCGCTGTACGTTATACGCTGTACGTTATACGTTATACGTTACACGTTATACGTTATACGTTATACGTTATACGCTGTACGTTATACGCTGTACGTTATACGCTGTACGTTATACGTTATACGTTATTCGCTGTACGTTATACGCTGTACGTTATACGTTATACGTTACACGTTATACGTTATACGTTATACGTTATACGCTGTACGTTATACGCTGTACGTTATACGCTGTACGTTATACGTTATACGTTATACGTTACACGTTGTACGTTGTACGTTATACGTTGTACGTTATACGTTATACGCTGTACGTTATACGTTGTACGTTATATGTTGTACGTTATATGTTATACGTTACACGTTGTACGATGTACGTTATACGTTATACGTTATACGTTATACGTTATACGTTATACGTTATACGGTATACGGTATACGTTATACGTTGTACGTTATACGTTATACGTTATACGTTATACGTTATACGATATACGTTATAGGTTATACGATACACGTTGTACGTTGTACGTTGTACGTTATACGTTGTACGTTATACGTTGTACGTTGTACGTTATACGTTGTACGTTATACGTTGTACGTTATACGTTGTACGTTATACGTTGTACGTTATACGTTATACGTTATACGTTATACGTTGTACGTTATACGTTATACGCTGTACGTTATACGTTATACGTTATACGTTATATGTTATACGTTATACGTTATACGTTATACGTTATACGTTATACGTTATACGTTATACGTTATACGTTATACGTTATACGATATACGTTATACGTTATACGTTATACGTTATACGTTATACGTTATACGTTATAGGTTATACGATACACGTTGTACGTTGTACGTTGTACGTTATACGTTGTACGTTATACGTTGTACGTTGTACGTTATACGTTGTACGTTATACGTTGTACGTTATACGTTGTACGTTATACGTTGTACGTTATACGTTATACGTTATACGTTATACGCTGTACGTTATACGCTGTACGTTATACGTTAGACGTCACACGTTGTACGTTGTACGTTGTACGTTATACGTTGTACGTTATACGTTGTACGTTGTACGTTATACGTTGTACGTTATACGTTGTACGTTATACGTTGTACGTTATACGTTGTACGTTATACGTTATACGTTATACGTTATACGTTATACGCTGTACGTTATACGCTGTACGTTATACGCTGTACGTTATACGTTAGACGTCACACGTTATACGTTATACGTTATACGCTGTACGTTATACGCTGTACGTTATACGCTGTACGTTATACGTTATACGTTATACGTTACACGTTGTACGTTGTACGTTATACGTTGTACGTTATGCGTTGTACGTTATTCGTTATACTTTACACGTTGTACGTTGTACGTTATACGTTGTACGTTATACGTTGCACGTTATACGTTATACGTTGTACGTTATACGTTGTATGTTATACGTTATACGCTGTACGTTATACGTTATACGTTATACGTTATACGTTATACGTTATACGTTATACGTTATACGTTATACGCTGTACGTTATACGCTGTACGTTATACGTTATACGTTATACGTTGTACGTTATACGCTGTACGTTATACCTTATACGTTATACGCTGTACGTTATACGCTGTACGTTATACGTTATACGTTACACGTTATACGTTATACGTTATACGCTGTACGTTATACGCTGTACGATATACGTTATACGTTATACGTTACACGTTGTACGTTGTACGTTATACGTTGTACGTTATACGTTATACGCTGTACGTTATACGTTATACGTTATACGTTATACGTTATACGTTATACGTTATACGTTATACGTTATACGATATACGTTATACGTTATACGTTATACGTTATACGTTATACGTTATACGTTATACGTTATACGCTGTACGTTATACGCTGTACGTTATACGCTGTACGTTATACACTGTACGTTATACGCTGTACGTTATACGTTGTACGTTATACGTTATACGTTACACGTTATACGTTATACGTTATACGCTGTACGTTATAAGTTATACGTTATACGTTACACGTTGTACGTTGTACGTTATACGTTGTACGTTATACGTTGTACGTTATACGTTGTACGTTATACGTTGTACGTTATACGTTGTACGTTATACGTTGTATGTTATACGTTATACGCTCTACGTTATACGTTATACGTTGTACGTTATACGTTATACGTTATACGTTATACGTTATACGCTGTACGTTATACGCTGTACGTTATACGCTGTACGTTATACGCTGTACGTTATACGCTGTACGTTATACGCTGTACGTTATACGCTGTACGTTATACGCTGTACGTTATACGCTGTACGTTATACGTTATACGTTATACGTTATACGTTATACGTTATACGTTATACGTTATACGTTATACGCTGTACGTTATACGCTGTACGTTATACGCTGTACGTTATACGCTGTACGTTATACGCTGTACGTTATACGCTGTACGTTATACGCTGTACGTTATACGTTATACGTTATACGTTATACGTTATACGTTATACGTTATACGTTATACGTTATACGTTATACGTTATACGTTATACGTTATACGTTATACGTTATACGTTATACGTTATACGTTATACGTTATACGTTATACGTTATACGTTATACGTTATACGTTATACCTTATACGTTATACGTTATACGTTATACGTTATACGTTATACGTTATAGGCTGTACGTTATACGCTGTACGTTATACGCTGTACGTTATACGCTGTACGTTATACGTTGTACGATATACGTTATACGTTACACGTTGTACGATGTACGTTATACGTTATACGTTATACGTTATACGTTATACGTTATACGTTATACGTTATACGGTATACGGTATACGTTATACGTTGTACGTTATACGTTATACGTTATACGTTATACGATATACGTTATAGGTTATACGATACACGTTGTACGTTGTACGTTATACGTTATACGTTACACGTTGTACGATGTACGTTATACGTTATACGTTATACGTTATACGTTATACGTTATACGTTATACGTTATACGTTATACGTTATGCGTTATACGTTATACGTTATACGTTATACGTTATACGTTGTACGTTATAACTTATACGTTATTCGCTGTACGTTATACGCTGTACGTTATACGTTATACGTTACACGTTATACGTTATACGTTATACGTTATACGCTGTACGTTATACGCTGTACGTTATACGCTGTACGTTATACGTTATACGTTATTCGCTGTACGTTATACGCTGTACGTTATACGTTATACGTTACACGTTATACGTTATACGTTATACGTTATACGCTGTACGTTATACGCTGTACGTTATACGCTGTACGTTATACGTTATACGTTATACGTTACACGTTGTACGTTGTACGTTATACGTTGTACGTTATACGTTATACGCTGTACGTTATACGTTGTACGTTATATGTTGTACGTTATATGTTATACGTTACACGTTGTACGATGTACGTTATACGTTATACGTTATACGTTATACGTTATACGTTATACGTTATACGGTATACGGTATACGTTATACGTTGTACGTTATACGTTATACGTTATACGTTATACGTTATACGATATACGTTATAGGTTATACGATACACGTTGTACGTTGTACGTTGTACGTTATACGTTGTACGTTATACGTTGTACGTTGTACGTTATACGTTGTACGTTATACGTTGTACGTTATACGTTGTACGTTATACGTTGTACGTTATACGTTATACGTTATACGTTATACGTTGTACGTTATACGTTATACGCTGTACGTTATACGTTATACGTTATATGTTATATGTTATACGTTATACGTTATACGTTATACGTTATACGTTATACGTTATACGTTATACGTTATACGTTATACGTTATACGATATACGTTATACGTTATACGTTATACGTTATACGTTATACGTTATACGTTATAGGTTATACGATACACGTTGTACGTTGTACGTTGTACGTTATACGTTGTACGTTATACGTTGTACGTTGTACGTTATACGTTGTACGTTATACGTTGTACGTTATACGTTGTACGTTATACGTTGTACGTTATACGTTATACGTTATACGTTATACGCTGTACGTTATACGCTGTACGTTATACGTTAGACGTCACACGTTGTACGTTGTACGTTGTACGTTATACGTTGTACGTTATACGTTGTACGTTGTACGTTATACGTTGTACGTTATACGTTGTACGTTATACGTTGTACGTTATACGTTGTACGTTATACGTTATACGTTATACGTTATACGTTATACGCTGTACGTTATACGCTGTACGTTATACGCTGTACGTTATACGTTAGACGTCACACGTTATACGTTATACGTTATACGCTGTACGTTATACGCTGTACGTTATACGCTGTACGTTATACGTTATACGTTATACGTTACACGTTGTACGTTGTACGTTATACGTTGTACGTTATGCGTTGTACGTTATTCGTTATACTTTACACGTTGTACGTTGTACGTTATACGTTGTACGTTATACGTTGCACGTTATACGTTATACGTTGTACGTTATACGTTGTATGTTATACGTTATACGCTGTACGTTATACGTTATACGTTATACGTTATACGTTATACGTTATACGTTATACGTTATACGTTATACGCTGTACGTTATACGCTGTACGTTATACGTTATACGTTATACGTTGTACGTTATACGCTGTACGTTATACCTTATACGTTATACGCTGTACGTTATACGCTGTACGTTATACGTTATACGTTACACGTTATACGTTATACGTTATACGCTGTACGTTAAACGCTGTACGATATACGTTATACGTTATACGTTACACGTTGTACGTTGTACGTTATACGTTGTACGTTATACGTTATACGCTGTACGTTATACGTTATACGTTATACGTTATACGTTATACGTTATACGTTATACGTTATACGTTATACGATATACGTTATACGTTATACGTTATACGTTATACGTTATACGTTATACGTTATACGTTATACGTTATACGCTGTACGTTATACGCTGTACGTTATACGCTGTACGTTATACACTGTACGTTATACGCTGTACGTTATACGTTGTACGTTATACGTTATACGTTACACGTTATACGTTATACGTTATACGCTGTACGTTATAAGTTATACGTTATACGTTACACGTTGTACGTTGTACGTTATACGTTGTACGTTATACGTTGTACGTTATACGTTGTACGTTATACGTTGTACGTTATACGTTGTACGTTATACGTTGTATGTTATACGTTATACGCTCTACGTTATACGTTATACGTTGTACGTTATACGTTATACGTTATACGTTATACGTTATACGCTGTACGTTATACGCTGTACGTTATACGCTGTACGTTATACGCTGTACGTTATACGCTGTACGTTATACGCTGTACGTTATACGCTGTACGTTATACGCTGTACGTTATACGCTGTACGTTATACGTTATACGTTATACGTTATACGTTATACGTTATACGTTATACGTTATACGTTATACGCTGTACGTTATACGCTGTACGTTATACGCTGTACGTTATACGCTGTACGTTATACGCTGTACGTTATACGCTGTACGTTATACGCTGTACGTTATACGTTATACGTTATACGTTATACGTTATACGTTATACGTTATACGTTATACGTTGTACGTTATACGTTGTACGTTATACGTTATACGTTATACGTTATACGTTATACGTTATACGTTATACGGTATACGGTATACGTTATACGTTGTACGTTATACGCTGTACGTTATACGCTGTACGTTATACGCTGTACGTTATACGTTATACGTTGTACGTTATACGTTGTATGTTATACGTTATACGCTGTACGTTATACGTTATACGTTATACGTTATACGTTATACGTTATACGCTGTACGTTGTACGTTATACGTCATACGTTACACGTTATACGTTATACGTTATACGCTGTACGTTATACGCTGTACGTTATACGCTGTACGTTATACGTTATACGTTATACGTTATACGTTATACGTTATACGTTATACGTTATACGTTATACGTTATACGTTATACGTTATACGTTATACGTTATACGTTATACGCTGTACGTTATACGCTGTACGTTATACGCTGTACGTTATACGCTGTACGTTACACGTTGTACGTTGTACGTTATACGTCATACGTTACACGTTATACGTTATACGTTATACGTTTTACGCTGTACGTTATACGCTGTACGTTATACGCTGTACGTTATACGTTATACGTTACACGTTGTACGTTGTACGTTATACGTTGTACGTTATACGTTGTACGTTATACGTTGTAGGTTATACGTTCTTACGTTATACGTTGTATGTTATACGTTATACGCTGTACGTTATACGTTATACGTTGTACGTTATACGTTATACGTTATACGTTATACGCTGTACGTTATACGCTGTACGTTATACGTTATACGTTATACGTTGTACGTTATACGCTGTACGTTATACCTTATACGTTATACGTTATACGCTGTACGTTATACGCTGTACGTTATACGTTATACGTCACACGTTATACGTTATACGTTATACGCTGTACGTTATACGCTGTACGTTATACGCTGTACGTTATACGTTATACGTTATACGTTATACGTTATACGTTATACGTTATACGTTATACGTTATACGTTATACGTTATACGTTATACGTTATACGTTATACGTTATACGTTATACGTTATACGTTATACGTTATACGTTATACGTTATACGTTATACGTTATACGTTATACGTTATACGTTATACGTTATACGTTATACGTTATACGTTATACGTTATACGTTATACGTTATACGTTATACGTTATACGTTATACGTTATACGTTATACGTTATACGTTATACGTTATACGTTATACGTTATACGTTATACGTTATACGTTATACGTTATACGTTATACGTTATACGTTATACGTTATACGTTATACGTTATACGTTATACGTTATACGTTATACGTTATACGTTATAGGCTGTACGTTATACGCTGTACGTTATACGCTGTACGTTATACGCTGTACGTTATACGTTGTACGTTATACTTTATACGTTACACGTTGTACGATGTACGTTATACGTTATACGTTATACGTTATACGTTATACGTTATACGTTATACGTTATACGTTATACGTTATACGTTATACGTTATACGTTATACGTTATACGTTATACGTTATACGTTATACGTTATACGTTATACGTTATACGTTATACGTTATACGTTATACGTTATACGTTATACGTTATACGTTATACGTTATACGTTATACGTTATACGTTATACGTTATACGTTATACGTTATACGTTATACGTTATACGTTATACGTTATACGTTATACGTTATACGTTATACGTTATACGTTATACGTTATACGTTATACGTTATACGTTATACGTTATACGTTATACGTTATACGTTATACGTTATACGTTATACGTTATACGTTATACGTTATACGTTATACGTTATACGTTATACGTTATACGTTATACGTTATACGCTGTACGTTATACGCTGTACGTTATACGTTATACGTTATACGTTGTACGTTATACGCTGTACGTTATACCTTATACGTTATACGTTATACGCTGTACGTTATACGCTGTACGTTATACGTTATACGTCACACGTTATACGTTATACGTTATACGCTGTACGTTATACGTTATACGTTATACGTTATACGTTATACGTTATACGTTATACGTTATAGGCTGTACGTTATACGCTGTACGTTATACGCTGTACGTTATACGCTGTACGTTATACGTTGTACGTTATACTTTATACGTTACACGTTGTACGATGTACGTTATACGTTATACGTTATACGTTATACGTTATACGTTATACGTTATACGTTATACGGTATACGGTATACGGTATACGTTATACGTTATACGTTATACGTTATACGTTATACGTTATACGTTATACGTTATACGTTATACGCTGTACGTTATACGTTATACGCTGTACGTTATACGTTATACGTTATACGTTATACGTTATACGTTATACGTTACACGTTATACGTTATACGTTATACGTTATACGTTATACGTTATACGTTATACGTTATACGTTATACGTTATACGTTATACGTTATACGTTATACGTTATACGTTATACGTTATACGTTATACGTTATACGTTATACGTTATACGTTATACGTTATACGTTATACGTTATACGTTATACGTTATACGTTATACGTTATACGTTATACGTTATACGTTATACGTTATACGTTATACGTTATACGTTATACGTTATACGTTATACGTTATACGTTATACGTTATACGTTATACGTTATACGTTATACGTTATACGTTATACGTTATACGTTATACGTTATACGTTATACGTTATACGTTATACGTTATACGTTATACGTTATACGTTATACGTTATACGTTATACGTTATACGTTATACGTTATACGTTATACGTTATACGTTATACGTTATACGTTATACGTTATACGTTATACGTTATACGTTATACGTTATACGTTATACGTTATACGTTATACGTTATACGTTATACGTTATACGTTATACGTTATACGTTATACGTTATACGTTATACGTTATACGTTATACGTTATACGTTATACGTTATACGTTATACCTTATACGTTATACGTTATACGTTATACGTTATACGTTATACGTTATAGGCTGTACGTTATACGCTGTACGTTATACCCTGTACGTTATACGCTGTACGTTATACGTTGTACGATATACGTTATACGTTACACGTTGTACGATGTACGTTATACGTTATACGTTATACGTTATACGTTATACGTTATACGTTATACGTTATACGGTATACGGTATACGTTATACGTTATACGTTGTACGTTATACGTTATACGTTATACGTTATACGATATACGTTATAGGTTATACGATACACGTTGTACGTTGTACGTTATACGTTATACGTTACACGTTGTACGATGTACGTTATACGTTATACGTTATACGTTATACGTTATACGTTATACGTTATACGTTATACGTTATACGTTATACGTTATACGTTATGCGTTATACGTTATACGTTATACGTTATACGTTATACGTTGTACGTTATAACTTATACGTTATTCGCTGTACGTTATACGCTGTACGTTATACGTTATACGTTACACGTTATACGTTATACGTTATACGTTATACGCTGTACGTTATACGCTGTACGTTATACGTTATACGTTATACGTTATACGTTATACGTTATACGTTATACGTTATACGATATACGTTATACGTTATACGTTATACGTTATACGTTATACGTTATACGTTATACGCTGTACGTTATACGCTGTACGTTATACGCTGTACGTTATACGCTGTACGTTATACGCTGTACGTTATACGTTGTACGTTATACGTTATACGTTACACGTTATACGTTATACGTTATACGCTGTACGTTATAAGTTATACGTTATACGTTATACGTTACACGTTGTACGTTGTACGTTATACGTTGTACGTTATACGTTGTACGTTATACGTTGTACGTTATACGTTGTACGTTATACGTTGTACGTTATACGTTGTACGTTATACGTTGTATGTTATACGTTATACGCTCTACGTTATACGTTATACGTTGTACGTTATACGTTATACGTTATACGTTATACGTTATACGGTGTACGTTATACGCTGTACGTTATACGCTGTACGTTATACGCTGTACGTTATACGCTGTACGTTATACGCTGTACGTTATACGCTGTACGTTATACGCTGTACGTTATACGTTATACGTTATACGTTATACGTTATACGTTATACGTTATACGTTATACGTTATACGTTATACGTTATACGTTATACGTTATACGTTATACGTTATACGTTATACGTTATACGTTATACGTTATACGTTATACGTTATACGTTATACGTTATACGTTATACGTTATACGTTATACGTTATAGGCTGTACGTTATACGTTATACGTTATACGTTACACGTTGTACGTTGTACGTTATACGTTGTACGTTATACGTTGTACGTTATACGTTGTACGTTATACGTTATACGTTATACGTTATACGTTATACGTTATACGTTATACGTTATACGGTATACGGTATACGTTATACGTTGTACGTTATACGCTGTACGTTATACGCTGTACGTTATACGCTGTACGTTATACGTTATACGTTGTACGTTATACGTTGTATGTTATACGTTATACGCTGTACGTTATACGTTATACGTTATACGTTATACGTTATACGTTATACGTTATACGCTGTACGTTGTACGTTATACGTCATACGTTACACGTTATACGTTATACGTTATACGCTGTACGTTATACGCTGTACGTTATACGCTGTACGTTATACGTTATACGTTATACGTTATACGTTATACGTTATACGTTATACGTTATACGTTATACGTTATACGTTATACGTTATACGCTGTACGTTATACGCTGTACGTTATACGCTGTACGTTATACGCTGTACGTTACACGTTGTACGTTGTACGTTATACGTCATACGTTACACGTTATACGTTATACGTTATACGTTATACGCTGTACGTTATACGCTGTACGTTATACGCTGTACGTTATACGTTATACGTTACACGTTGTACGTTGTACGTTATACGTTGTACGTTATACGTTGTACGTTATACGTTGTAGGTTATACGTTCTTACGTTATACGTTGTATGTTATACGTTATACGCTGTACGTTATACGTTATACGTTGTACGTTATACGTTATACGTTATACGTTATACGCTGTACGTTATACGCTGTACGTTATACGTTATACGTTATACGTTGTACGTTATACGCTGTACGTTATACCTTATACGTTATACGTTATACGCTGTACGTTATACGCTGTACGTTATACGTTATACGTCACACGTTATACGTTATACGTTATACGCTGTACGTTATACGCTGTACGTTATACGCTGTACGTTATACGTTATACGTTATACGTTATACGTTATACGTTATACGTTAAACGTTATACGTTATACGTTATACGTTATACGTTATACGTTATACGTTATACGTTATACGTTATACGTTATACGTTATACGTTATACGTTATACGTTATACGTTATACGTTATACGTTATACGTTATACGTTATACGTTATACGTTATACGTTATACGTTATACGTTATACGTTATACGTTATACGTTATACGTTATACGTTATACGTTATACGTTATACGTTATACGTTATACGTTATACGTTATAGGCTGTACGTTATACGCTGTACGTTATACGCTGTACGTTATACGCTGTACGTTATACGTTGTACGTTATACTTTATACGTTACACGTTGTACGATGTACGTTATACGTTATACGTTATACGTTATACGTTATACGTTATACGGTATACGGTATACGGTATACGTTATACGTTATACGTTATACGTTATACGTTATACGTTATACGTTATACGTTATACGTTATACGTTATACGTTATACGTTATACGTTATACGTTATACGTTATACGTTATACGTTATACGTTATACGTTATACGTTATACGTTATACGTTATACGTTATACGTTATACGTTATACGTTATACGTTATACGTTATACGTTATACGTTATACGTTATACGTTATACGTTATACGTTATACGTTATACGTTATACGTTATACGTTATACGTTATACGTTATACGTTATACGTTATACGTTATACGTTATACGTTATACGTTATACGTTATACGTTATACGTTATACGTTATACGTTATACGTTATACGTTATACGTTATACGTTATACGTTATACGTTATACCTTATACGTTATACGTTATACGTTATACGTTATACGTTATACGTTATAGGCTGTACGTTATACGCTGTACGTTATACGCTGTACGTTATACGCTGTACGTTATACGTTGTACGATATACGTTATACGTTACACGTTGTACGATGTACGTTATACGTTATACGTTATACGTTATACGTTATACGTTATACGTTATACGTTATACGGTATACGGTATACGTTATACGTTGTACGTTATACGTTATACGTTATACGTTATACGATATACGTTATAGGTTATACGATACACGTTGTACGTTGTACGTTATACGTTATACGTTACACGTTGTACGATGTACGTTATACGTTATACGTTATACGTTATACGTTATACGTTATACGTTATACGTTATACGTTATACGTTATACGTTATACGTTATGCGTTATACGTTATACGTTATACGTTATACGTTATACGTTGTACGTTATAACTTATACGTTATTCGCTGTACGTTATACGCTGTACGTTATACGTTATACGTTATACGTTACACGTTATACGTTATACGTTATACGTTATACGCTGTACGTTATACGCTGTACGTTATACGCTGTACGTTATACGTTATACGTTATACGTTACACGTTGTACGTTGTACGTTATACGTTATACGTTATACGTTATACGTTATACGTTATACGTTATACGTTATACGTTATACGTTATACGTTATACGGTATACGGTATACGTTATACGTTGTACGTTATACGTTATACGTTATACGTTATACGTTATACGATATACGTTATAGGTTATACGATACACGTTGTACGTTGTACGTTATACGTTATACGTTACACGTTGTACGATGTACGTTATACGTTATACGTTATACGTTATACGTTATACGTTATACGTTATACGTTATACGTTATACGTTATACGTTATACGTTATACGTTATACGTTATACGTTATACGTTATACGTTATACGTTATACGTTATACGTTATACGTTATACGTTGTACGTTATAACTTATACGTTATTCGCTGTACGTTATACGCTGTACGTTATACGTTATACGTTACACGTTATACGTTATACGTTATACGTTATACGCTGTACGTTATACGCTGTACGTTATACGCTGTACGTTATACGCTGTGTACGTTATACGCTGTACGTTATACGTTGTACGTTATACGTTATACGTTATATGTTATACGCTGTACGTTATACGCTGTACGTTATAAGTTATACGTTATACGTTATACGTTACCCGTTGTACGTTGTACGTTATACGTTGTACATTATACGTTGTACGTTATACGCTGTACGTTATACGCTGTACGTTATACGCTGTGTACGTTATACGCTGTACGTTATACGTTGTACGTTATACGTTATACGTTATATGTTATACGCTGTACGTTATACGCTGTACGTTATAAGTTATACGTTATACGTTATACGTTACCCGTTGTACGTTGTACGTTATACGTTGTACATTATACGTTGTACGTTATACGTTATACGTTATACGCTGTACGTTATACGTTATACGTTACACGTTGTACGTTGTACGTTATACGTTGTACGTTATACGTTATACGCTGTACGTTATACGTTATATGTTATACGTTATACGTTATACGTTATACGTTATACGTTATACGTTATACGTTATACGTTATACGTTATACGTTATACGTTATACGTTATACGTTATACGTTATAGGCTGTACGTTATACGTTATACGTTATACGTTACACGTTGTACGTTGTACGTTATACGTTGTACGTTATACGTTGTACGTTATACGTTGTACGTTATACGTTATACGTTATACGTTATACGTTATACGTTATACGTTATACGTTATACGTTATACGGTATACGGTATACGTTATACGTTGTACGATATACGCTGTACGTTATACGCTGTACGTTATACGCTGTACGTTATACGTTATACGTTGTACGTTATACGTTGTATGTTATACGTTATACGTTATACGTTATACGTTATACGTTATACGTTATACGTTATACGTTATACGTTATACGTTATACGCTGTACGTTATACGCTGTACGTTATACGCTGTACGTTATACGCTGTACGTTACACGTTGTACGTTGTACGTTATACGTCATACGTTACACGTTATACGTTATACGTTATACGTTATACGCTGTACGTTATACGCTGTACGTTATACGCTGTACGTTATACGTTATACGTTACACGTTGTACGTTGTACGTTATACGTTGTACGTTATACGTTGTACGTTATACGTTGTAGGTTATACGTTCTTACGTTATACGTTGTATGTTATACGTTATACGCTGTACGTTATACGTTATACGTTGTACGTTATACGTTATACGTTATACGTTATACGCTGTACGTTATACGCTGTACGTTATACGTTATACGTTATACGTTGTACGTTATACGCTGTACGTTATACCTTATACGTTATACGTTATACGCTGTACGTTATACGCTGTACGTTATACGTTATACGTCACACGTTATACGTTATACGTTATACGCTGTACGTTATACGCTGTACGTTATACGCTGTACGTTATACGTTATACGTTATACGTTATACGTTATACGTTATACGTTATACGTTATACGTTATACGTTATACTTTATACGTTATACGTTATACGTTATACGTTATACGTTATACGTTATACGTTATACGTTATACGTTATACGTTATACGTTATACGTTATACGTTATACGTTATACGTTATACGTTATACGTTATACGTTATACGTTATACGTTATACGTTATACGTTATACGTTATACGTTATACGTTATACGTTATACGTTATACGTTATACGTTATACGTTATACGTTATACGTTATACGTTATACGTTATACGTTATACGTTATAGGCTGTACGTTATACGCTGTACGTTATACGCTGTACGTTATACGCTGTACGTTATACGTTGTACGTTATACGTTATACGTTATACGTTATACGTTATACGCTGTACGTTATACGTTATACGCTGTACGTTATACGTTATACGTTATACGTTATACGTTATACGTTATACGTTATACGTTATACGTTATACGTTATACGTTATACGTTATACGTTATACGTTATACGTTATACGTTATACGTTATACGTTATACGTTATACGTTATACGTTATACGTTATACGTTATACGTTGTACGTTATAACTTATACGTTATTCGCTGTACGTTATACGCTGTACGTTATACGTTATACGTTACACGTTATACGTTATACGTTATACGTTATACGCTGTACGTTATACGCTGTACGTTATACGCTGTACGTTATACGCTGTGTACGTTATACGCTGTACGTTATACGTTGTACGTTATACGTTATACGTTATATGTTATACGCTGTACGTTATACGCTGTACGTTATAAGTTATACGTTATACGTTATACGTTACCCGTTGTACGTTGTACGTTATACGTTGTACATTATACGTTGTACGTTATACGCTGTACGTTATACGCTGTACGTTATACGCTGTGTACGTTATACGCTGTACGTTATACGTTGTACGTTATACGTTATACGCTGTACGTTATACGCTGTACGTTATAAGTTATACGTTATACGTTATACGTTACCCGTTGTACGTTGTACGTTATACGTTGTACATTATACGTTGTACGTTATACGTTATACGTTATACGCTGTACGTTATACGTTATACGTTACACGTTGTACGTTGTACGTTATACGTTGTACGTTATACGTTATACGCTGTACGTTATACGTTATATGTTATACGTTATACGTTATACGTTATACGTTATACGTTATACGTTATACGTTATACGTTATACGTTATACGTTATACGTTATACGTTATACGTTATACGTTATACGTTATAGGCTGTACGTTATACGTTATACGTTATACGTTACACGTTGTACGTTGTACGTTATACGTTGTACGTTATACGTTGTACGTTATACGTTGTACGTTATACGTTATACGTTATACGTTATACGTTATACGTTATACGTTATACGTTATACGTTATACGTTATACGTTATACGGTATACGGTATACGTTATACGTTGTACGATATACGCTGTACGTTATACGCTGTACGTTATACGCTGTACGTTATACGTTATACGTTGTACGTTATACGTTGTATGTTATACGTTATACGTTATACGTTATACGTTATACGTTATACGTTATACGTTATACGTTATACGTTATACGTTATACGCTGTACGTTATACGCTGTACGTTATACGCTGTACGTTATACGCTGTACGTTACACGTTGTACGTTGTACGTTATACGTCATACGTTACACGTTATACGTTATACGTTATACGTTATACGCTGTACGTTATACGCTGTACGTTATACGCTGTACGTTATACGTTATACGTTACACGTTGTACGTTGTACGTTATACGTTGTACGTTATACGTTGTACGTTATACGTTGTAGGTTATACGTTCTTACGTTATACGTTGTATGTTATACGTTATACGCTGTACGTTATACGTTATACGTTGTACGTTATACGTTATACGTTATACGTTATACGCTGTACGTTATACGCTGTACGTTATACGTTATACGTTATACGTTGTACGTTATACGCTGTACGTTATACCTTATACGTTATACGTTATACGCTGTACGTTATACGCTGTACGTTATACGTTATACGTCACACGTTATACGTTATACGTTATACGCTGTACGTTATACGCTGTACGTTATACGCTGTACGTTATACGTTATACGTTATACGTTATACGTTATACGTTATACGTTATACGTTATACGTTATACGTTATACGTTATACGTTATACGTTATACGTTATACGTTATACGTTATACGTTATACGTTATACGTTATACGTTATACGTTATACGTTATACGTTATACGTTATACGTTATACGTTATACGTTATACGTTATACGTTATACGTTATACGTTATACGTTATACGTTATACGTTATACGTTATACGTTATACGTTATACGTTATACGTTATACGTTATACGTTATACGTTATACGTTATACGTTATAGGCTGTACGTTATACGCTGTACGTTATACGCTGTACGTTATACGCTGTACGTTATACGTTGTACGTTATACTTTATACGTTACACGTTGTACGATGTACGTTATACGTTATACGTTATACGTTATACGTTATACGTTATACGTTATACGTTATACGGTATACGGTATACGGTATACGTTATACGTTATACGTTATACGTTATACGTTATACGTTATACGTTATACGTTATACGTTATACGCTGTACGTTATACGTTATACGCTGTACGTTATACGTTATACGTTATACGTTATACGTTATACGTTATACGTTATACGTTATACGTTATACGTTATACGTTATACGTTATACGTTATACGTTATACGTTATACGTTATACGTTATACGTTATACGTTATACGTTATACGTTATACGTTATACGTTATACGTTATACGTTATACGTTATACGTTATACGTTATACGTTATACGTTATACGTTATACGTTATACGTTATACGTTATACGTTATACGTTATACGTTATACGTTATACGTTATACGTTATACGTTATACGTTATACGTTATACGTTATACGTTATACGTTATACGTTATACGTTATACGTTATACGTTATACGTTATACGTTATACGTTATACGTTATACGTTATACGTTATACGTTATACGATATACGTTATAGGTTATACGATACACGTTGTACGTTGTACGTTATACGTTATACGTTACACGTTGTACGATGTACGTTATACGTTATACGTTATACGTTACACGTTATACGTTATACGTTATACGTTATACGTTATACGTTATACGTTATACGTTATACGTTATACGTTATACGTTATACGTTATACGTTATACGTTATACGTTATACGTTATACGTTATACGTTGTACGTTATAACTTATACGTTATTCGCTGTACGTTATACGCTGTACGTTATACGTTATACGTTACACGTTATACGTTATACGTTATACGTTATACGCTGTACGTTATACGCTGTACGTTATACGCTGTACGTTATACGTTATACGTTATACGTTACACGTTGTACGTTGTACGTTATACGTTGTACGTTATACGTTATACGCTGTACGTTATACGTTATATGTTATACGTTATACGTTATACGTTATACGTTATACGTTATACGTTATACGTTATACGTTATACGTTATACGTTATACGTTATACGTTATACGTTATACGTTATACGTTATACGTTATACGTTATACGTTATACGTTATACGTTATACGTTATACGTTATACGTTATACGTTATACGTTATACGTTATACGCTGTACGTTATACGCTGTACGTTATACGCTGTACGTTATACGCTGTGTACGTTATACGCTGTACGTTATACGTTGTACGTTATACGTTATACGTTATATGTTATACGCTGTACGTTATACGCTGTACGTTATAAGTTATACGTTATACGTTATACGTTACCCGTTGTACGTTGTACGTTATACGTTGTACATTATACGTTGTACGTTATACGTTATACGTTATACGCTGTACGTTATACGTTGTACGTTGTACGTTATACGTTGTACGTTGTACGTTATACGTTGTACGTTATACGTTGTACGTTATACGTTGTACGTTATATGTTGTACGTTATATGTTATACGTTACACGTTGTACGATGTACGTTATACGTTATACGTTATACGATATACGTTATACGTTATACGTTATACGGTATACGGTATACGTTATACGCTGTACGTTATACGCTGTACGTTATACGCTGTACGTTATACGTTATACGTTGTACGTTATACGTTGTATGTTATACGTTATACGCTGTACGTTATACGTTATACGTTATACGTTGTACGTTATACGTTATACGTTATACGTTATACGCTGTACGTTATACGTTATACGCTGTACGTTATACGTTATACGTTATACGCTGTACGTTATACGTTACACGTTGTACGTTGTACGTTATACGTTGTACGTTATACGTTATACGTTATACGTTGTACGTTATACGTTGTATGTTATACGTTGTACGTTATACGTTATACGCTGTACGTTATACGCTATACGTTATACGCTGTACGTTATACGCTGTACGTTGTACGTTATACGTCATACGTTACACGTTATACGTTATACGTTATACGTTATACGCTGTACGTTATACGCTGTACGTTATACGCTGTACGTTATACGTTGTACGTTATACGTTATACGTTATACGTTATACGTTATACGTTATACGTTATACGTTATACGTTATACGCTGTACGTTATACGCTGTACGTTATACGCTGTACGTTATACGCTGTACGTTACACGTTGTACGTTGTACGTTATACGTCATACGTTACACGTTATACGTTATACGTTATACGTTATACGCTGTACGTTATACGCTGTACGTTATACGCTGTACGTTATACGTTATACGTTACACGTTGTACGTTGTACGTTATACGTTGTACGTTATACGTTGTACGTTATACGTTGTAGGTTATACGTTCTTACGTTATACGTTGTATGTTATACGTTGTATGTTATACGTTATACGCTGTACGTTATACGTTATACGTTGTACGTTATACGTTATACGTTATACGTTATACGCTGTACGTTATACGCTGTACGTTATACGTTATACGTTATACGTTGTACGTTATACGCTGTACGTTATACCTTATACGTTATACGTTATACGCTGTACGTTATACGCTGTACGTTATACGTTATACGTCACACGTTATACGTTATACGTTATACGCTGTACGTTATACGCTGTACGTTATACGCTGTACGTTATACGTTAGACGTCACACGTTATACGTTATACGTTATACGCTGTACGTTATACGCTGTACGTTATACGCTGTACGTTATACGTTATGCGTTATACGTTATACGTTATACGTTATACGTTATACGTTATACGTTATACGTTATACGTTATACGTTATACGTTATACGTTATACGTTATACGTTATACGTTATACGTTATACGTTATACGTTATACGTTATACGTTATACGTTATACGTTATACGTTATACGTTATACGTTATACGTTATACGTTATACGTTACACGTTGTACGTTGTACGTTATACGTTGTACGTTATACGTTGTACGTTATACGTTGTACGTTATACGTTGTACGTTATACGTTATACGTTATACGTTGTACGTTATACGTTGTATGTTATACGTTGTACGTTATACGTTATACGCTGTACGTTATACGCTATACGTTATACGCTGTACGTTATACGCTGTACGTTGTACGTTATACGTCATACGTTACACGTTATACGTTATACGTTATACGTTATACGCTGTACGTTATACGCTGTACGTTATACGCTGTACGTTATACGTTGTACGTTATACGTTATACGTTATACGTTATACGTTATACGTTATACGTTATACGTTATACGTTATACGTTATACGTTATACGCTGTACGTTATACGCTGTACGTTATACGTTAGACGTCACACGTTATACGTTATACGTTATACGCTGTACGTTATACGCTGTACGTTATACGCTGTACGTTATACGTTATACGTTATACGTTATACGTTATACGTTATACGTTGTACGTTATACGCTGTACGTTATACCTTATACGTTATACGTTATACGCTGTACGTTATACGCTGTACGTTATACGTTATATGTCACACGTTATACGTTATACGTTATACGTTATACGCTGTACGTTATACGCTGTACGTTATACGCTGTACGTTATACGTTAGACGTCACACGTTATACGTTATACGTTATACGCTGTACGTTATACGCTGTACGTTATACGCTGTACGTTATACGTTATGCGTTATACGTTATACGTTATACGTTATACGTTATACGTTATACGTTATACGTTATACGTTATACGTTATACGTTATACGTTATACGTTATACGTTATACGTTATACGTTATACGTTATACGATATACGTTATACGTTATACGTTATACGTTATACGTTATACGTTATACGTTATACGTTATACGTTATACGTTATACGTTATACGTTATACGTTATACGTTATACGTTATACGTTATACGTTATACGTTATACGTTATACGTTATACGTTATACGTTATACGTTATACGTTATACGTTATACGTTATACGTTATACGTTATACGTTATACGTTATACGTTATACGTTATACGTTATACGTTATACGTTATACGTTATACGTTATACGTTATACGTTATACGTTATACGTTATACGTTATACGTTATACGTTATAGGCTGTACGTTATACGCTGTACGTTATACGCTGTACGTTATACGTTGTACGTTATACTTTATACGTTACACGTTGTACGATGTACGTTATACGTTATACGTTATACGTTATACGTTATACGTTATACGTTATACGTTATACGTTATACGGTATACGGTATACGTTATACGTTATACGTTACACGTTATACGTTATACGTTATACGCTGTACGTTATAAGTTATACGTTATACGTTATACGTTACACGTTGTACGTTGTACGTTATACGTTGTACGTTATACGTTGTACGTTATACGTTGTACGTTATACGTTGTATGTTATACGTTATACGCTCTACGTTATACGTTATACGTTGTACGTTATACGTTATACGTTATACGTTATACGCTGTACGTTATACGCTGTACGTTATACGCTGTACGTTATACGCTGTACGTTATACGCTGTACGTTATACGTTATACGTTATACGTTATACGTTATACGTTATACGTTATACGTTATACGTTATACGTTATACGTTATACGTTATACGTTATACGTTATACGTTATACGTTATACGTTATACGTTATACGTTATACGTTATACGTTATACGTTATAGGCTGTACGTTATACGTTATACGTTATACGTTACACGTTGTACGTTGTACGTTATACATTGTACGTTATACGTTGTACGTTATACGTTGTACGTTATACGTTATACGTTATACGTTATACGTTATACGTTATCGTTATATGTTGTACGTTATATGTTATACGTTACACGTTGTACGATGTACGTTATACGTTATACGTTATACGTTATACGTTATACGTTATACGTTATACGGTATACGGTATACGTTATACGTTATACGATATACGTTGTACGTTATACGTTGTACGTTATACGTTATACGTTATACGTTATACGTTATACGTTATAAATTGTACGTTATATGTTGTACGTTATATGTTATACGTTACACGTTGTACGATGTACGTTATACGTTATACGTTATACGTTATACGTTATACGTTATACGTTATACGGTATACGGTATACGGTATACGTTATACGTTGTACGTTATACGTTATACGTTATACGTTATACGTCACACGTTATACGTTATACGTTATACGCTGTACGTTATACGCTGTACGTTATACGCTGTACGTTATACGTTAGACGTCACACGGTATACGTTATACGTTATACGCTGTACGTTATACGCTGTACGTTATACGCTGTACGTTATACGTTATACGTTATACGTTATACGTTACACGTTGTACGTTGTACGTTATACCTTATACGTTATACGCTGTACGTTATACGCTGTACGTTATACGCTGTACGTTATACGCTGTACGTTATACGTTATACGTTGTACGTTATACGTTGTATGTTATACGTTATACGCTGTACGTTATACGTTATACGTTGTACGTTATACGTTATACGTTATACGTTATACGCTGTACGTTATACGTTATACGCTGTACGTTATACGTTATACGTTATACGCTGTACGTTATACGTTACACGTTGTACGTTGTACGTTATACGTTGTACGTTATACGTTATACGTTATACGTTGTACGTTATACGTTGTATGTTATACGTTGTACGTTATACGTTATACGCTGTACGTTATACGCTATACGTTATACGCTGTACGTTATACGCTGTACGTTGTACGTTATACGTCATACGTTACACGTTATACGTTATACGTTATACGTTATACGCTGTACGTTATACGCTGTACGTTATACGCTGTACGTTATACGTTGTACGTTATACGTTATACGTTATACGTTATACGTTATACGTTATACGTTATACGTTATACGTTATACGCTGTACGTTATACGCTGTACGTTATACGCTGTACGTTATACGCTGTACGTTACACGTTGTACGTTGTACGTTATACGTCATACGTTACACGTTATACGTTATACGTTATACGTTATACGCTGTACGTTATACGCTGTACGTTATACGTTATGCGTTATACGTTATACGTTATACGTTATACGTTATACGTTATACGTTATACGTTATACGTTATACGTTATACGTTATACGTTATACGTTATACGTTATACGTTATACGTTATACGTTATACGTTATACGTTATACGTTATACGTTATACGTTATACGTTATACGTTATACGTTATACGTTATACGTTACACGTTGTACGTTGTACGTTATACGTTGTACGTTATACGTTGTACGTTATACGTTGTACGTTATACGTTGTACGTTATACGTTATACGTTATACGTTGTACGTTATACGTTGTATGTTATACGTTGTACGTTATACGTTATACGCTGTACGTTATACGCTATACGTTATACGCTGTACGTTATACGCTGTACGTTGTACGTTATACGTCATACGTTACACGTTATACGTTATACGTTATACGTTATACGCTGTACGTTATACGCTGTACGTTATACGCTGTACGTTATACGTTGTACGTTATACGTTATACGTTATACGTTATACGTTATACGTTATACGTTATACGTTATACGTTATACGTTATACGTTATACGCTGTACGTTATACGCTGTACGTTATACGTTAGACGTCACACGTTATACGTTATACGTTATACGCTGTACGTTATACGCTGTACGTTATACGCTGTACGTTATACGTTATACGTTATACGTTATACGTTATACGTTATACGTTGTACGTTATACGCTGTACGTTATACCTTATACGTTATACGTTATACGCTGTACGTTATACGCTGTACGTTATACGTTATATGTCACACGTTATACGTTATACGTTATACGTTATACGCTGTACGTTATACGCTGTACGTTATACGCTGTACGTTATACGTTAGACGTCACACGTTATACGTTATACGTTATACGCTGTACGTTATACGCTGTACGTTATACGCTGTACGTTATACGTTATGCGTTATACGTTATACGTTATACGTTATACGTTATACGTTATACGTTATACGTTATACGTTATACGTTATACGTTATACGTTATACGTTATACGTTATACGTTATACGTTATACGTTATACGTTATACGTTATACGTTATACGTTATACGTTATACGTTATACGTTATACGTTATACGTTATACGTTATACGTTATACGTTATACGTTATACGTTATACGTTATACGTTATACGTTATACGTTATACGTTATACGTTATACGTTATACGTTATACGTTATACGTTATACGTTATACGTTATACGTTATACGTTATACGTTATACGTTATACGTTATACGTTATACGTTATACGTTATACGTTATACGTTATACGTTATACGTTATACGTTATACGTTATACGTTATACGTTATACGTTATACGTTATACGTTATACGTTATAGGCTGTACGTTATACGCTGTACGTTATACGCTGTACGTTATACGTTGTACGTTATACTTTATACGTTACACGTTGTACGATGTACGTTATACGTTATACGTTATACGTTATACGTTATACGTTATACGTTATACGTTATACGTTATACGGTATACGGTATACGTTATACGTTATACGTTACACGTTATACGTTATACGTTATACGCTGTACGTTATAAGTTATACGTTATACGTTATACGTTACACGTTGTACGTTGTACGTTATACGTTGTACGTTATACGTTGTACGTTATACGTTGTACGTTATACGTTGTATGTTATACGTTATACGCTGTACGTTATACGTTATACGTTGTACGTTATACGTTATACGTTATACGTTATACGCTGTACGTTATACGCTGTACGTTATACGCTGTACGTTATACGCTGTACGTTATACGCTGTACGTTATACGTTATACGTTATACGTTATACGTTATACGTTATACGTTATACGTTATACGTTATACGTTATACGTTATACGTTATACGTTATACGTTATACGTTATACGTTATACGTTATACGTTATACGTTATACGTTATACGTTATACGTTATAGGCTGTACGTTATACGTTATACGTTATACGTTACACGTTGTACGTTGTACGTTATACATTGTACGTTATACGTTGTACGTTATACGTTGTACGTTATACGTTATACGTTATACGTTATACGTTATACGTTATCGTTATATGTTGTACGTTATATGTTATACGTTACACGTTGTACGATGTACGTTATACGTTATACGTTATACGTTATACGTTATACGTTATACGTTATACGGTATACGGTATACGTTATACGTTATACGATATACGTTGTACGTTATACGTTGTACGTTATACGTTATACGTTATACGTTATACGTTATACGTTATAAATTGTACGTTATATGTTGTACGTTATATGTTATACGTTACACGTTGTACGATGTACGTTATACGTTATACGTTATACGTTATACGTTATACGTTATACGTTATACGGTATACGGTATACGGTATACGTTATACGTTGTACGTTATACGTTATACGTTATACGTTATACGTCACACGTTATACGTTATACGTTATACGCTGTACGTTATACGCTGTACGTTATACGCTGTACGTTATACGTTAGACGTCACACGGTATACGTTATACGTTATACGCTGTACGTTATACGCTGTACGTTATACGCTGTACGTTATACGTTATACGTTATACGTTATACGTTACACGTTGTACGTTGTACGTTATACCTTATACGTTATACGCTGTACGTTATACGCTGTACGTTATACGCTGTACGTTATACGCTGTACGTTATACGTTATACGTTGTACGTTATACGTTGTATGTTATACGTTATACGCTGTACGTTATACGTTATACGTTGTACGTTATACGTTATACGTTATACGTTATACGCTGTACGTTATACGTTATACGCTGTACGTTATACGTTATACGTTATACGCTGTACGTTATACGTTACACGTTGTACGTTGTACGTTATACGTTGTACGTTATACGTTATACGTTATACGTTGTACGTTATACGTTGTATGTTATACGTTGTACGTTATACGTTATACGCTGTACGTTATACGCTATACGTTATACGCTGTACGTTATACGCTGTACGTTGTACGTTATACGTCATACGTTACACGTTATACGTTATACGTTATACGTTATACGCTGTACGTTATACGCTGTACGTTATACGCTGTACGTTATACGTTGTACGTTATACGTTATACGTTATACGTTATACGTTATACGTTATACGTTATACGTTATACGTTATACGCTGTACGTTATACGCTGTACGTTATACGCTGTACGTTATACGCTGTACGTTACACGTTGTACGTTGTACGTTATACGTCATACGTTACACGTTATACGTTATACGTTATACGTTATACGCTGTACGTTATACGCTGTACGTTATACGCTGTACGTTATACGTTATACGTTACACGTTGTACGTTGTACGTTATACGTTGTACGTTATACGTTGTACGTTATACGTTGTAGGTTATACGTTCTTACGTTATACGTTGTATGTTATACGTTATACGCTGTACGTTATACGTTATACGTTGTACGTTATACGTTATACGTTATACGTTATACGCTGTACGTTATACGCTGTACGTTATACGTTATACGTTATACGTTGTACGTTATACGCTGTACGTTATACCTTATACGTTATACGTTATACGCTGTACGTTATACGCTGTACGTTATACGTTATACGTCACACGTTATACGTTATACGTTATACGCTGTACGTTATACGCTGTACGTTATACGCTGTACGTTATACGTTAGACGTCACACGTTATACGTTATACGTTATACGCTGTACGTTATACGCTGTACGTTATACGCTGTACGTTATACGTTATACGTTATACGTTATACGTTATACGTTATACGTTATACGTTATACGTTATACGTTATACGTTATACGTTATACGTTATACGTTATACGTTATACGTTATACGTTATACGTTATACGTTATACGTTATACGTTATACGTTATACGTTATACGTTATACGTTATACGTTATACGTTATACGTTATACGTTATACGTTATACGTTATACGTTATACGTTATACGTTATACGTTATACGCTGTACGTTATATGCTGTACGTTATACGTTATACGTTATACGTTATACGTTACACGTTGTACGTTGTACGTTATACCTTATACGTTATACGCTGTACGTTATACGCTGTACGTTATACGCTGTACGTTATACGCTGTACGTTATACGTTATACGTTGTACGTTATACGTTGTATGTTATACGTTATACGCTGTACGTTATACGTTATACGTTGTACGTTATACGTTATACGTTATACGTTATACGCTGTACGTTATACGTTATACGCTGTACGTTATACGTTATACGTTATACGCTGTAACGTATACGTTACACGTTGTACGTTGTACGTTATACGTTGTACGTTATACGTTATACGTTATACGTTGTACGTTATACGTTGTATGTTATACGTTGTACGTTATACGTTATACGCTGTACGTTATACGCTATACGTTATACGCTGTACGTTATACGCTGTACGTTGTACGTTATACGTCATACGTTACACGTTATACGTTATACGTTATACGTTATACGCTGTACGTTATACGCTGTACGTTATACGCTGTACGTTATACGTTGTACGTTATACGTTATACGTTATACGTTATACGTTATACGTTATACGTTATACGTTATACGTTATACGTTATACGTTATACGCTGTACGTTATACGCTGTACGTTATACGCTGTACGTTATACGCTGTACGTTACACGTTGTACGTTGTACGTTATATGTCATACGTTACACGTTATACGTTATACGTTATACGTTATACGCTGTACGTTATACGCTGTACGTTATACGCTGTACGTTATACGTTATACGTTACACGTTGTACGTTGTACGTTATACGTTGTACGTTATACGTTGTACGTTATACGTTATACGTTATACGTTGTACGTTATACGTTATACGTTATACGTTATACGCTGTACGTTATACGTTATACGCTGTACGTTATACGTTATACGTTATACGCTGTACGTTATACGTTACACGTTGTACGTTGTACGTTATACGTTGTACGTTATACGTTATACGTTATACGTTGTACGTTATACGTTGTATGTTATACGTTGTACGTTATACGTTATACGCTGTACGTTATACGCTATACGTTATACGCTGTACGTTATACGCTGTACGTTGTACGTTATACGTCATACGTTACACGTTATACGTTATACGTTATACGTTATACGCTGTACGTTATACGCTGTACGTTATACGCTGTACGTTATACGTTGTACGTTATACGTTATACGTTATACGTTATACGTTATACGTTATACGTTATACGTTATACGTTATACGTTATACGTTATACGCTGTACGTTATACGCTGTACGTTATACGCTGTACGTTATACGCTGTACGTTACACGTTGTACGTTGTACGTTATACGTCATACGTTACACGTTATACGTTATACGTTATACGTTATACGCTGTACGTTATACGCTGTACGTTATACGCTGTACGTTATACGTTATACGTTACACGTTGTACGTTGTACGTTATACGTTGTACGTTATACGTTGTACGTTATACGTTGTAGGTTATACGTTCTTACGTTATACGTTGTATGTTATACGTTATACGCTGTACGTCATACGTTATACGTTGTACGTTATACGTTATACGTTATACGTTATACGCTGTACGTTATACGCTGTACGTTATACGTTATACGTTATACGTTGTACGTTATACGCTGTACGTTATACCTTATACGTTATACGTTATACGCTGTACGTTATACGCTGTACGTTATACGTTATACGTCACACGTTATACGTTATACGTTATACGCTGTACGTTATACGCTGTACGTTATACGCTGTACGTTATACGTTAGACGTCACACGTTATACGTTATACGTTATACGCTGTACGTTATACGCTGTACGTTATACGCTGTACGTTATACGTTATACGTTATACGTTATACGTTATACGTTATACGTTATACGTTATACGTTATACGTTATACGTTATACGTTATACGTTATACGTTATACGTTATACGTTATACGTTATACGTTATACGTTATACGTTATACGTTATACGTTATACGTTATACGTTATACGTTATACGTTATACGTTATACGTTATACGTTATACGTTATACGTTATACGTTATACGTTATACGTTATACGTTATACGTTATACGTTATACGTTATACGTTATACGTTATACGTTATACGTTATACGTTATACGTTATACGCTGTACGTTATACGCTGTACGTTATACGTTATACGTTATACGTTATACGTTACACGTTGTACGTTGTACGTTATACCTTATACGTTATACGCTGTACGTTATACGCTGTACGTTATACGCTGTACGTTATACGCTGTACGTTATACGTTATACGTTGTACGTTATACGTTGTATGTTATACGTTATACGCTGTACGTTATACGTTATACGTTGTACGTTATACGTTATACGTTATACGTTATACGTTATACGCTGTACGTTATACGTTATACGCTGTACGTTATACGTTATACGTTATACGCTGTAACGTATACGTTACACGTTGTACGTTGTACGTTATACGTTGTACGTTATACGTTATACGTTATACGTTGTACGTTATACGTTGTATGTTATACGTTGTACGTTATACGTTATACGCTGTACGTTATACGCTATACGTTATACGCTGTACGTTATACGCTGTACGTTGTACGTTATACGTCATACGTTACACGTTATACGTTATACGTTATACGTTATACGCTGTACGTTATACGCTGTACGTTATACGCTGTACGTTATACGTTGTACGTTATACGTTATACGTTATACGTTATACGTTATACGTTATACGTTATACGTTATACGTTATACGTTATACGTTATACGTTATACGCTGTACGTTATACGCTGTACGTTATACGCTGTACGTTATACGCTGTACGTTACACGTTGTACGTTGTACGTTATATGTCATACGTTACACGTTATACGTTATACGTTATACGTTATACGCTGTACTTTATACGCTGTACGTTATACGCTGTACGTTATACGTTATACGTTACACGTTGTACGTTGTACGTTATACGTTGTACGTTATACGTTGTACGTTATACGTTGTACGTTATACGTTGTAGGTTATACGTTCTTACGTTATACGTTGTATGTTATACGTTATACGCTGTACGTTATACGTTATACGTTGTACGTTATACGTTATACGTTATACGTTATACGCTGTACGTTATACGCTGTACGTTATACGTTATACGTTATACGTTGTACGTTATACGCTGTACGTTATACCTTATACGTTATACGTTATACGCTGTACGTTATACGCTGTACGTTATACGTTATACGTCACACGTTATACGTTATACGTTATACGCTGTACGTTATACGCTGTACGTTATACGCTGTACGTTATACGTTAGACGTCACACGTTATACGTTATACGTTATACGCTGTACGTTATACGCTGTACGTTATACGCTGTACGTTATACGTTATACGTTATACGTTATACGTTATACGTTATACGTTATACGTTATACGTTATACGTTATACGTTATACGTTATACGTTATACGTTATACGTTATACGTTATACGTTATACGTTATACGTTATACGTTATACGTTATACGTTATACGTTATACGTTATACGTTATACGTTATACGTTATACGTTATACGTTATACGTTATACGTTATACGTTATACGTTATACGTTATACGTTATACGTTATACGTTATACGTTATAGGCTGTACGTTATACGCTGTACGTTATACGCTGTACGTTATACGCTGTACGTTATACGTTGTACGTTATACTTTATACGTTACACGTTGTACGATGTACGTTATACGTTATACGTTATACGTTATACGTTATACGTTATACGTTATACGTTATACGTTATACGTTATACGTTATACGTTATACGTTATAGGCTGTACGTTATACGCTGTACGTTATACGCTGTACGTTATACGCTGTACGTTATACGTTGTACGTTATACGTTATACGTTACACGTTGTACGATGTACGTTATACGTTATACGTTATACGTTATACGTTATACGTTATACGTTATACGTTATACGTTATACGTTATACGTTATACGTTATACGTTATACGTTATACGTTATACGTTATACGTTGTACGTTATACGTTGTATGTTATACGTTGTACGTTATACGTTTTACGCTGTACGTTATACGCTATACGTTATACGCTGTACGTTATACGCTGTACGTTGTACGTTATACGTCATACGTTACACGTTATACGTTATACGTTATACGTTATACGCTGTACGTTATACGCTGTACGTTATACGCTGTACGTTATACGTTGTACGTTATACGTTATACGTTATACGTTATACGTTATACGTTATATATTATACGTTATACGCTGTACGTTATACGCTGTACGTTATACGCTGTACGTTATACGCTGTACGTTATACGTTATATGTTATACGTTATACGTTATACGTTATACGTTATACGTTATACGTTATACGTTATACGTTATACGTTATACGTTATACGTTATACGTTATACGTTATACGTTATACGTTATACGTTATACGTTATACGTTATACGCTGTACGTTATACGCTGTACGTTATACGCTGTACGTTATACGCTGTGTACGTTATACGCTTTACGTTATACGTTGTACGTTATACGTTATACGTTATATGTTATACGCTGTACGTTATACGCTGTACGTTATAAGTTATACGTTATACGTTATACGTTACCCGTTGTACGTTGTACGTTATACGTTGTACATTATACGTTGTACGTTATACGTTATACGTTATACGCTGTACGTTATACGTTGTACGTTGTACGATATACGTTGTACGTTGTACGTTATACGTTGTACGTTATACGTTGTACGTTATACGTTGTACGTTATATGTTGTACGTTATATGTTATACGTTACACGTTGTACGATGTACGTTATACGTTATACGTTATACGTTATACGTTATACGGTATACGGTATACGTTATACGTTGTACGTTATACGTTATACGTTATACGTTATACGTTATACGATATACGTTATAGGTTATACGATACACGTTGTACGTTGTACGTTATACGTTGTACGTTATACGTTGTACGTTGTACGTTATACGTTGTACGTTATACGTTGTACGTTATACGTTGTACGTTATACGTTGTACGTTATACGTTATACGTTATACGTTATACGTTATACGTTGTACGTTATACGTTATACGCTGTACGTTATACGTTATACGTTATATGTTATATGTTATACGTTATACGTTATACGTTATACGTTATACGTTATACGTTATACGTTATACGTTATACGTTATACGTTATACGTTATACGTTATACGTTATACGTTTTACGTTATACGTTATACGTTATACGTTATACGTTATACGTTATACGTTACACGTTGTACGTTGTACGTTATACGTTGTATGTTATACGTTATACGCTGTACGTTATACATTGTACGTTATACGTTGTATGTTATACGTTATACGTTGTACGTTATACGTTGTATGTTATACGTTATACGCTGTACGTTATACGTTATACGTTGTACGTTATACGTTATACGTTATACGTTATACGCTGTACGTTATACGTTATACGCTGTACGTTATACGTTATACGTTATATGTTATACGTTATACGTTATACGTTATACGTTATACGTTATACGTTATACGTTATACGTTATACGTTATACGTTATACGTTATACGTTATACGTTATACGTTATACGTTATACGTTATACGTTATACGTTATACGTTATACGTTATACGTTATACGTTATACGTTATACGTTATACGTTATACGTTATACGTTATACGTTATACGTTATACGTTATACGTTATACGTTATACGTTATACGTTATACGTTGTACGTTGTACGTTGTACGTTATACGTTGTACGTAATACGTTGTACGTTATACGTTGTACGTTATACGTTGTACGTTATATGTTGTACGTTATATGTTATACGTTACACGTTGTACGATGTACGTTATACGTTATACGTTATACGTTATACGTTATACGTTATACGTTATACGGTATACGGTATACGTTATACGTTATACGTTATACGTTCTACGTTGTACGTTATACGTTGTACGTTATACGTTGTACGTTGTACGTTATACGTTGTACGTTATACGTTGTACGTTATACGTTGTACGTTATATGTTGTACGTTATACGTTATACGTTACACGTTGTACGATGTACGTTATACGTTATACGTTATACGTTATACGTTATACGTTATACGTTATACGTTATACGTTATACGGTATACGGTATACGTTATACGTTGTACGTTATACGTTATACGTTATACGTTATACGTTATACGTTATACGTTATACGTTATACGTTATACGGTATACGGTATACGTTATACGTTGTACGTTATACGTTATACGTTATACGTTATACGTTATACGATATACGTTATAGGTTATACGATACACGTTGTACGTTGTACGTTATACGTTGTACGTTATACGTTGTACGTTGTACGTTATACGTTGTACGTTATACGTTGTACGTTATACGTTGTACGTTATACGTTGTACGTTATACGTTATACGTTATACGTTATACGTTGTACGTTATACGTTATACGCTGTACGTTATACGTTATACGTTATATGTTATATGTTATACGTTATACGTTATACGTTATACGTTATACGTTATACGTTATACGTTATACGTTATACGTTATACGTTATACGTTATACGTTATACGTTATACGTTATACGTTTTACGTTATACGTTATACGTTATACGTTATACGTTATACGCTGTACGTTATACGCTGTACGTTATACGCTGTACGTTATACGTTAGACGTCACACGTTATACGTTATACGTTATACGCTGTACGTTATACGCTGTACGTTATACGTTATACGTTATACGTTACACGTTGTACGTTGTACGTTATACGTTGTACGTTATACGTTGTACGTTATTCGTTATACGTTACACGTTGTACGTTGTACGTTATACGTTGTACGTTATATGTTGTACGTTATACGTTATAAGTTGTACGTTATACGTTGTATGTTATACGTTATACGCTGTACGTTATACGTTATACGTTATACGTTATACGTTATACGTTATACGCTGTACGTTATACGCTGTACGTTATACGTTATACGTTGTACGTTATACGCTGTACGTTATACCTTATACGTTATACGCTGTACGTTATACGCTGTACGTTATACGTTATACGTTACACGTTATACGTTATACGTTATACGTTATCCGTTATACGTTATACGCTGTACGTTATACGCTGTACGTTATACGCTGTACGTTATACGCTGTACGTTATACGCTGTACGTTATACGCTGTACGTTATACGTTATACGTTATACGTTATACGTTATACGTTATACGTTATACGTTATACGTTATACGTTATACGTTATACGTTATACGTTATACGTTATACGTTATACGTTATACGTTATACGTTATACGTTATACGTTATACGTTATACGTAATACGTTATACGCTGTACGTTATACGCTGTACGTTATACGCTGTACGTTATACGTTAGACGTCACACGGTATACGTTATACGTTATACGCTGTACGTTATACGCTGTACGTTATACGCTGTACGTTATACGTTATACGTTATACGTTATACGTTACACGTTGTACGTTGTACGTTATACCTTATACGTTATACGCTGTACGTTATACGCTGTACGTTATACGCTGTACGTTATACGCTGTACGTTATACGTTATACGTTGTACGTTATACGTTGTATGTTATACGTTATACGCTGTACGTTATACGTTATACGTTGTACGTTATACGTTATACGTTATACGTTATACGCTGTACGTTATACGTTATACGCTGTACGTTATACGTTATACGTTATACGCTGTACGTTATACGTTACACGTTGTACGTTGTACGTTATACGTTGTACGTTATACGTTATACGTTATACGTTGTACGTTATACGTTGTATGTTATACGTTGTACGTTATACGTTATACGCTGTACGTTATACGCTATACGTTATACGCTGTACGTTATACGCTGTACGTTGTACGTTATACGTCATACGTTACACGTTATACGTTATACGTTATACGTTATACGCTGTACGTTATACGTTATACGTTATACGTTATACGTTATACGTTACACGTTATACGTTATACGTTATACGATATACGATATACGTTATACGTTACACGTTGGACGTTGTACGTTATACGTTGTACGTTATACGTTGTACGTTATACGTTGTACGTTATAGGCTGTACGTTACACGTTGTACGTTGTACGTTATACGTTGTATGTTATACGTTGTACGTTGTACGTTATACGCTGTACGTTATACGTTATACGTTACACGTTGTACGTTATACGTTGTATGTTATACGTTATACGCTGTACGTTATACGTTATACGTTGTACGTTATACGTTATACGTTATACGTTATACGCTGTACGTTATACGTTATACGCTGTACGTTATACGTTATACGTTATACGCTGTACGTTATACGTTACACGTTGTACGTTGTACGTTATACGTTGTACGTTATACGTTATACGTTATACGTTGTACGTTATACGTTGTACGTTATACGTTATACGTTATACGTTGTACGTTATACGTTGTATGTTATACGTTGTACGTTATACGTTATACACTGTACGTTATACGCTATACGTTATACGCTGTACGTTATACGCTGTACGTTGTACGTTATACGTCATACGTTACACGTTATACGTTATACGTTATACGTTATACGCTGTACGTTATACGCTGTACGTTATACGCTGTACGTTATACGTTATACGTTATACGTTATACGTTATACGTTATACGTTATACGTTATACGTTATACGTTATACGTTATACGTCAGACGTTATACGTTATACGTTATACGCTGTACGTTATACGCTGTACGTTATACGCTGTACGTTAAACGTTAGACGTCACACGTTATACGTTATACGTTATACGCTGTACGTTATACGCTGTACGTTATACGCTGTACGTTATACGTTATACGTTATACGTTACACGTTGTACGTTGTACGTTATACGTTGTACGTTATACGTTGTACGTTATTCGTTATACGTTACACGTTGTACGTTGTACGTTATACGTTGTACGTTATATGTTGTACGTTATACGTTATAAGTTGTACGTTATACGTTGTATGTTATACGTTATACGCTGTACGTTATACGTTATACGTTATACGTTATACGTTATACGTTATACGTTCTACGCTGTACGTTATACGCTGTACGTTATACGTTATACGTTATACGTTATACGTTGTACGTTATACGCTGTACGTTATACCTTATACGTTATACGCTGTACGTTATACGCTGTACGTTATACGTTATACGTTACACGTTATACGTTATACGTTATACGCTGTACGTTATACGTTGTACGTTGTACGTTATACGTTGTACGTTATATGTTGTACGTTATATGTTATACGTTACACGTTGTACGATCTACGTTATACGTTATACGTTATACGTTATACGTTATACGTTATACGTTATACGTTATACGTTGTACGTTACACCTTATACGTTGTACGTTATACGTTATACGTTATACGTTATACGATATACGTTATAGGTTATACGCTGTACGTTATACGCTGTACGTTATACGCTGTACGTTATACGTTATACGTTATACGTTACACGTTGTACGTTGTACGTTATACGTTATACGTTATACGTTATACGTTATACGTTATACGTTATACGTTATACGTTATACGTTATACGTTATACGTTATACGTTATACGTTATACGTTATACGTTATACGCTGTACGTTATACGTTATACGCTGTACGTTATACGTTATACGCTGTACGTTATACGTTATACGTTATATGTTATACGTTATACGTTATACGTTATACGTTATACGTTATACGTTATACGTTATACGTTATACGTTATACGCTGTACGTTACACGTTATACGTTATACGTTATACGTTATACGTTATACGTTATACGTTATACGTTATAGGCTGTACGTTATACGCTGTACGCTATACGCTGTACGTTATACGCTGTACGTTATACGTTATACGTTATACGTTACACGTTGTACGTTGTACGTTATACGTTACACGTTATACGTTATACGTTATACGTTATACGCTGTACGTTATACGCTGTACGTTATACGCTGTACGTTATACGTTATACGTTATACGTTATACGTTATACGTTATACGTTATACGTTATACGTTATACGTTATACGTTATACGTTATACGTTATACGTTATACGCTGTACGTTATACGCTGTACGTTATACGCTGTACGTTATACGCTGTACGTTATACGTTATACGTTGTACGTTATACGTTATACGTTATACGTTATACGCTGTACGTTATACGCTGTACGTTATACGTTATACGTTATACGTTGTACGTTATACGCTGTACGTTATACCTTATACGTTATACGTTATACGCTGTACGTTATTCGCTGTACGTTATACGTTATACGTCAGACGTTATACGTTATACGTTATACGCTGTACGTTATACGCTGTACGTTATACGCTGTACGTTATACGTTAGACGTCACACGTTATACGTTATACGTTATACGCTGTACGTTATACGCTGTACGTTATACGCTGTACGTTATACGTTATACGTTATACGTTACACGTTGTACGTTGTACGTTATACGTTGTACGTTATAGGTTATACGATACACGTTGTACGTTGTACGTTATACGTTGTACGTTATACGTTGTACGTTGTACGTTATACGTTGTACGTTATACGTTGTACGTTATACGTTGTACGTTATATGTTGTACGTTATATGTTATACGTTACACGTTGTACGATGTACGTTATACGTTATACGTTATACGTTATACGTTATACGTTATACGTTATACGTTGTACGTTATACGTTGTACGTTATACGTTGTATGTTATACGTTATACGCTGTACGTTATACGTTATACGTTGTACGTTATAAGTTATACGTTATACGTTATACGTTATACGTTACCCGTTGTACGTTGTACGTTATACGTTGTACGTTATACGTTACACGTTGTACGTTGTACGTTATACGTTGTATGTTATACGTTGTACGTTATACGTTGTACGTTGTACGTTATACGTTGTATGTTATACGTTATACGTTATACGCTGTACGTTATACGTTATACGCTGTACGTTATACGTTATACGTTATATGTTATACGTTATACGTTATACGTTATACGTTATACGTTATACGTTATACGTTATACGTTATACGTTATACGTTATACGTTATACGTTATACGTTATACGTTATACGTTATACGTTATACGTTATACGTTATACGTTATACGTTATACGTTATACGTTATACGTTATACGTTATACGTTACACGTTGTACGATGTACGTTATACGTTATACGTTATACGTTATACGTTATACGTTATACGTTATACGTTATACGTTATACGGTATACGGTATACGTTATACGTTGTACGTTATACGTTATACGTTATACGTTATACGATATACGTTACACGTTGTACGTTGTACGTTATACGTTGTACGTTATACTTTATACGCTGTACGTTATACATTATACGTTATATGTTATACGTTATACGTTATACGTTGTACGTTATACGTTGTACGTTATACGTTGTATGTTATACGTTATACGCTGTACGTTATACGTTATACGTTATATGTTATACGTTATACGTTATACGTTATACGTTATACGCTGTACGTTATACGCTGTACGTTATACGCTGTACGTTATACGTTATACGTTATACGTTACACGTTGTACGTTGTACGTTGTACGTTATACGTTGTACGTTATACTTTATACGCTGTACGTTATACGTTATACGTTATATGTTATACGTTATACGTTATACGTTATACGTTATACGTTATACGATACACGTTATACGTTATACGTTATACGTTATACGTTATACGCTGTACGTTATAGGCTGTACGTTATACGCTGTACGTTATACGTTATACGTTACACGTTGTACGTTGTACGTCGTACGTTATACGTTGTACGTTATACGTTATACGCTGTACGTTATACGTTATACGTTATATGTTATACGTTATGCGTTATACGTTATACGTTATACGTTATACGTTATACGCTGTACGTTATACGCTGTACGTTATACGCTGTACGTTATACGTTATACGTTATACGTTACACGTTGTACGTTGTACGTTATACGTTGTACGTTATACTTTATACGATATACGATATACGTTATACGTTACACGTTGTACGTTGTACGTTATACGTTGTACGTTATATGTTGTACGTTATATGTTATACGTTACACGTTGTACGATGTACGTTATACGTTATACGTTATACGTTATACGTTATACGTTATACGTTATACGTTATACGTTATACGTTATACGTTATACGTTATACGTTATACGTTATACGTTATACGGTATACGGTATACGTTATACGTTGTACGTTATACCTTATACGTTATACGCTGTACGTTATACGCTGTACGTTATACGCTGTACGTTATACGTTGTACGTTATACGTTATACGTTACACGTTATACGTTATACGTTATACGATATACGATATACGTTATACGTTACACGTTGGACGTTGTACGTTATACGTTGTACGTTATACGTTGTACGTTATACGTTATACGTTATACGTTATACGTTATACGTTATACGCTGTACGTTATAGGCTGTACGTTATACGCTGTACGTTATACGTTATACGTTACACGTTGTACGTTGTACGTCGTACGTTATATGTTATACGTTATACGTTATACGTTATACGTTATACGTTATACGTTATACGATACACGTTATACGTTATACGTTATACGTTATACGTTATACGCTGTACGTTATAGGCTGTACGTTATACGCTGTACGTTATACGTTATACGTTACACGTTGTACGTTGTACGTCGTACGTTATACGTTGTACGTTATACGTTATACGCTGTACGTTATACGTTATACGTTATATGTTATACGTTATGCGTTATACGTTATACGTTATACGTTATACGCTGTACGTTATACGCTGTACGTTATACGCTGTACGTTATACGTTATACGTTATACGTTACACGTTGTACCTTGTACGTTATACGTTGTACGTTATACTTTATACGCTGTACGTTATACATTATACGTTATATGTTATACGTTATACGTTATACGTTATACGTTATACGTTATACGTTATACGATACACGTTATACGTTATACGTTATACGTTATACGTTATACGCTATACGTTATACGCTGTACGTTATACGCTGTACGTTATACGCTGTACGTTATACGTTGTACGTTATACGTTATACGTTATACGTTATACGTTATACGTTATACGTTATACGATATACGATATACGTTATACGTTACACGTTGTACGTTGTACGTTATACGTTGTACGTTATATGTTGTACGTTATACGTTATACGTTATACGTTATACGTTATACGCTATACGTTATACGCTGTACGTTATACGCTGTACGTTATACGCTGTACGTTATACGTTGTACGTTATACGTTATACGTTATACGTTATACGTTATACGTTATACGTTATACGATATACGATATACGTTATACGTTACACGTTGTACGTTGTACGTTATACGTTGTACGTTATATGTTGTACGTTATATGTTATACGTTACACGTTGTACGATGTACGTTATACGTTATACGTTATACGTTATACGTTATACGTTATACGTTATACGTTATACGTTATACGTTATACGTTATACGTTATACGTTATACGTTATACGTTATACGGTATACGGTATACGTTATACGTTGTACGTTATACCTTATACGTTATACGCTGTACGTTATACGCTGTACGTTATACGCTGTACGTTATACGTTGTACGTTATACGTTATACGTTACACGTTATACGTTATACGTTATACGATATACGATATACGTTATACGTTACACGTTGGACGTTGTACGTTATACGTTGTACGTTATACGTTGTACGTTATACGTTATACGTTATACGTTATACGTTATACGTTATACGTTGTACGTTATACGTTATACGTTATACGTTATACGTTATACGTTGTACGTTATATGTTGTACGTTATATGTTATACGTTACACGTTGTACGATGTACGTTATACGTTATACGTTATACGTTATACGTTGTACGTTATACGCTGTACGTTAACGCTGTACGTTATACGCTGTTCGTTATACTCTGTACGTTGGACGTTGTACGTTATACGTTGTACGTTATACGTTGTACGTTATACGTTATACGTTATACGTTATACGTTATACGTTATACGTTGTACGTTATACGTTATACGTTATACGTTATACGTTATACGTGGTACGTTATACGTTGTATGTTATACGTTATACGCTGTACGTTATACGTTATACGTTGTACGTTATACGTTATACGTTGTACGCTGTACGTTATACGTTATACGTTACACATTGTACGTTGTACGTTATACGTTGTACGTTATACGTTGTACGTTATACGTTGTACGTTATACGTTGTACGTTATACGTTGTACGTTATACGTTGTACGTTATACGTTATACGTGGTACGTTATACGTTGTATGTTATACGTTATACGTTGTTCGTTATACGTTATACGCTGTACGTTATACGTTATACGTTACACGTTGTACGTTGTACGTTATACGTCGTACGTTATACGTTGTACGTTATACGTTGTACGTTATAGGCTGTACGTTATGAGCTGTACGTTATACGCTGTACGTTATACGTTATATGTTATACGTTACACGTTGTACGTTGTACGTTATACGTTGTACGTTATACGTTGTACGTTATACGTTATACGTTATACGTTATACGTTATACGTTATACGTTATACGTTATACGTTATACGTTATACGGTATACGGTATACGTTATACGTTGTACGTTATACGTTATACGTTATACGTTATACGTTATACGATATTCGTTATACGTTATACGTTATAGGCTGTACGTTATACGCTGTACGTTATACGCTGTACGTTATACGTTATATATTATACGTTACACGTTGTACGTTGTACGTTATACGTTGTACGTTATACGTTGTACGTTATACGTTGTACGTTATACGTTGTATGTTATACGTTATACGCTGTACGTTATACGTTATACGTTATATGTTATACGTTATACGTTATACGTTATACGTTATACGTTATACGCTGTACGTTATACGCTGTACGTTATACGCTGTACGTTATACGTTATACGTTATACGTTATACGTTATACGTTACACGTTGTACGTTGTACGTTATACGTTGTACGTTATACTTTATACGCTGTACGTTATACGTTATTCGTTATATGTTATACGTTATACGTTATACGTTATACGTTATACGTTATACGTTATACGATACACGTTATACGTTATACGATATACGATATACGTTATACGTTACACGTTGGACGTTGTACGTTATAAGTTGTACGTTATACGTAGTACGTTGTACGTTATACGTTGTACGTTATACGTTGTACGTTATACGTTATACGTTATACGTTATACGTTATACGTTGTACTTTATATGTTGTACGTTATATGTTATACGTTACACGTTGTACGATGTACGTTATACGTTATACGTTATACGTTATACGTTGTACGTTATACGTTATACGTTATACGTTATACGTTATACGTTATACGATATTCGTTATACGTTATACGTTATAGGCTGTACGTTATACGCTGTACGTTATACGCTGTACGTTATACGTTATATATTATACGTTACACGTTGTACGTTGTACGTTATACGTTGTACGTTATACGTTGTACGTTATACGTTGTACGTTATACGTTGTATGTTATACGTTATACGCTGTACGTTATACGTTATACGTTATATGTTATACGTTATACGTTATACGTTATACGTTATACGTTATACGCTGTACGTTATACGCTGTACGTTATACGCTGTACGTTATACGTTATACGTTATACGTTATACGTTACACGTTGTACGTTGTACGTTATACGTTGTACGTTATACTTTATACGCTGTACGTTATACGTTATACGTTATATGTTATACGTTATACGTTATACGTTATACGTTATACGATACACGTTATACGTTATACGTTATACGTTATACGTTATACGCTATACGTTATACGCTGTACGTTATACGCTGTACGTTATACGCTGTACGTTATACGTTGTACGTTATACGTTATACGTTATACGTTATACGTTATACGTTATACGATATACGATATACGTTATACGTTACACGTTGTACGTTGTACGTTATACGTTGTACGTTATACGTTGTACGTTGTACGTTATACGTTGTACGTTATACGTTGTACGTTATACGTTATACGTTATACGTTATACGTTGTACGTTATATGTTGTACGTTATATGTTATACGTTACACGTTGTACGATGTACGTTATACGTTATACGTTATACGTTATACGTTATACGTTATACGTTATACGTTATACGTTATACGTTATACGTTATACGTTATACGTTATACGTTATACGTTATACGTTATACGTTATACGTTACACGTTGTACGTTGTACGTTATACCTTATACGTTATACGCTGTACGTTATACGCTGTACGTTATACGCTGTACGTTATACGCTGTACGTTATACGTTATACGTTGTACGTTATACGTTGTATGTTATACGTTATACGCTGTACGTTATACGTTATACGTTGTACGTTATACGTTATACGTTATACGTTATACGTTATACGCTGTACGTTATACGTTATACGCTGTACGTTATACGTTATACGTTATACGCTGTAACGTATACGTTACACGTTGTACGTTGTACGTTATACGTTGTACGTTATACGTTATACGTTATACGTTGTACGTTATACGTTGTATGTTATACGTTGTACGTTATACGTTATACGCTGTACGTTATACGCTATACGTTATACGCTGTACGTTATACGCTGTACGTTGTACGTTATACGTCATACGTTACACGTTATACGTTATACGTTATACGTTATACGCTGTACGTTATACGCTGTACGTTATACGCTGTACGTTATACGTTGTACGTTATACGTTATACGTTATACGTTATACGTTATACGTTATACGTTATACGTTATACGTTATACGTTATACGTTATACGTTATACGCTGTACGTTATACGCTGTACGTTATACGCTGTTCGTTATACTCTGTACGTTACACGTTGTACGTTGTACGTTATATGTCATACGTTACACGTTATACGTTATACGTTATACGTTATACGCTGTACTTTATACGCTGTACGTTATACGCTGTACGTTATACGTTATACGTTACACGTTGTACGTTGTACGTTATACGTTGTACGTTATACGTTGTACGTTATACGTTGTACGTTATACGTTGTAGGTTATACGTTCTTACGTTATACGTTGTATGTTATACGTTATACGCTGTACGTTATACGTTATACGTTGTACGTTATACGTTATACGTTATACGTTATACGCTGTACGTTATACGCTGTACGTTATACGTTATACGTTATACGTTGTACGTTATACGCTGTACGTTATACCTTATACGTTATACGTTATACGCTGTACGTTATACGCTGTACGTTATACGTTATACGTCACACGTTATACGTTATACGTTATACGCTGTACGTTATACGCTGTACGTTATACGCTGTACGTTATACGTTAGACGTCACACGTTATACGTTATACGTTATACGCTGTACGTTATACGCTGTACGTTATACGCTGTACGTTATACGTTATACGTTATACGTTATACGTTATACGTTATACGTTATACGTTATACGTTATACGTTATACGTTATACGTTATACGTTATACGTTATACGTTATACGTTATACGTTATACGTTATACGTTATACGTTATACGTTATACGTTATACGTTATACGTTATACGTTATACGTTATACGTTATACGTTATACGTTATACGTTATACGTTATACGTTATACGTTATACGTTATACGTTATACGTTATACGTTATACGTTATAGGCTGTACGTTATACGCTGTACGTTATACGCTGTACGTTATACGCTGTACGTTATACGTTGTACGTTATATGTTATACGTTACACGTTGTACGATGTACGTTATACGTTATACGTTATACGTTATACGTTATACGTTATACGTTATACGTTATACGTTATACGTTATACGTTATACGTTATACGTTATAGGCTGTACGTTATACGCTGTACGTTATACGCTGTACGTTATACGCTGTACGTTATACGTTGTACGTTATACGTTATACGTTACACGTTGTACGATGTACGTTATACGTTATACGTTATACGTTATACGTTATACGTTATACGTTATACGTTATACGTTATACGTTATACGTTATACGTTATACGTTATACGTTATACGTTATACGTTATACGTTGTACGTTATACGTTGTATGTTATACGTTGTACGTTATACGTTTTACGCTGTACGTTATACGCTATACGTTATACGCTGTACGTTATACGCTGTACGTTGTACGTTATACGTCATACGTTACACGTTATACGTTATACGTTATACGTTATACGCTGTACGTTATACGCTGTACGTTATACGCTGTACGTTATACGTTGTACGTTATACGTTATACGTTATACGTTATACGTTATACGTTATATATTATACGTTATACGCTGTACGTTATACGCTGTACGTTATACGCTGTACGTTATACGCTGTACGTTATACGTTATATGTTATACGTTATACGTTATACGTTATACGTTATACGTTATACGTTATACGTTATACGTTATACGTTATACGTTATACGTTATACGTTATACGTTATACGTTATACGTTATACGTTATACGTTATACGTTATACGCTGTACGTTATACGCTGTACGTTATACGCTGTACGTTATACGCTGTGTACGTTATACGCTTTACGTTATACGTTGTACGTTATACGTTATACGTTATATGTTATACGCTGTACGTTATACGCTGTACGTTATAAGTTATACGTTATACGTTATACGTTACCCGTTGTACGTTGTACGTTATACGTTGTACATTATACGTTGTACGTTATACGTTATACGTTATACGCTGTACGTTATACGTTGTACGTTGTACGATATACGTTGTACGTTGTACGTTATACGTTGTACGTTATACGTTGTACGTTATACGTTGTACGTTATATGTTGTACGTTATATGTTATACGTTACACGTTGTACGATGTACGTTATACGTTATACGTTATACGTTATACGTTATACGGTATACGGTATACGTTATACGTTGTACGTTATACGTTATACGTTATACGTTATACGTTATACGATATACGTTATAGGTTATACGATACACGTTGTACGTTGTACGTTATACGTTGTACGTTATACGTTGTACGTTGTACGTTATACGTTGTACGTTATACGTTGTACGTTATACGTTGTACGTTATACGTTGTACGTTATACGTTATACGTTATACGTTATACGTTATACGTTGTACGTTATACGTTATACGCTGTACGTTATACGTTATACGTTATATGTTATATGTTATACGTTATACGTTATACGTTATACGTTATACGTTATACGTTATACGTTATACGTTATACGTTATACGTTATACGTTATACGTTATACGTTATACGTTTTACGTTATACGTTATACGTTATACGTTATACGTTATACGTTATACGTTACACGTTGTACGTTGTACGTTATACGTTGTATGTTATACGTTATACGCTGTACGTTATACATTGTACGTTATACGTTGTATGTTATACGTTATACGTTGTACGTTATACGTTGTATGTTATACGTTATACGCTGTACGTTATACGTTATACGTTGTACGTTATACGTTATACGTTATACGTTATACGCTGTACGTTATACGTTATACGCTGTACGTTATACGTTATACGTTATATGTTATACGTTATACGTTATACGTTATACGTTATACGTTATACGTTATACGTTATACGTTATACGTTATACGTTATACGTTATACGTTATACGTTATACGTTATACGTTATACGTTATACGTTATACGTTATACGTTATACGTTATACGTTATACGTTATACGTTATACGTTATACGTTATACGTTATACGTTATACGTTATACGTTATACGTTATACGTTATACGTTATACGTTATACGTTATACGTTGTACGTTGTACGTTGTACGTTATACGTTGTACGTAATACGTTGTACGTTATACGTTGTACGTTATACGTTGTACGTTATATGTTGTACGTTATATGTTATACGTTACACGTTGTACGATGTACGTTATACGTTATACGTTATACGTTATACGTTATACGTTATACGTTATACGGTATACGGTATACGTTATACGTTATACGTTATACGTTCTACGTTGTACGTTATACGTTGTACGTTATACGTTGTACGTTGTACGTTATACGTTGTACGTTATACGTTGTACGTTATACGTTGTACGTTATATGTTGTACGTTATACGTTATACGTTACACGTTGTACGATGTACGTTATACGTTATACGTTATACGTTATACGTTATACGTTATACGTTATACGTTATACGTTATACGGTATACGGTATACGTTATACGTTGTACGTTATACGTTATACGTTATACGTTATACGTTATACGTTATACGTTATACGTTATACGTTATACGGTATACGGTATACGTTATACGTTGTACGTTATACGTTATACGTTATACGTTATACGTTATACGATATACGTTATAGGTTATACGATACACGTTGTACGTTGTACGTTATACGTTGTACGTTATACGTTGTACGTTGTACGTTATACGTTGTACGTTATACGTTGTACGTTATACGTTGTACGTTATACGTTGTACGTTATACGTTATACGTTATACGTTATACGTTGTACGTTATACGTTATACGCTGTACGTTATACGTTATACGTTATATGTTATATGTTATACGTTATACGTTATACGTTATACGTTATACGTTATACGTTATACGTTATACGTTATACGTTATACGTTATACGTTATACGTTATACGTTATACGTTATACGTTTTACGTTATACGTTATACGTTATACGTTATACGTTATACGCTGTACGTTATACGCTGTACGTTATACGCTGTACGTTATACGTTAGACGTCACACGTTATACGTTATACGTTATACGCTGTACGTTATACGCTGTACGTTATACGTTATACGTTATACGTTACACGTTGTACGTTGTACGTTATACGTTGTACGTTATACGTTGTACGTTATTCGTTATACGTTACACGTTGTACGTTGTACGTTATACGTTGTACGTTATATGTTGTACGTTATACGTTATAAGTTGTACGTTATACGTTGTATGTTATACGTTATACGCTGTACGTTATACGTTATACGTTATACGTTATACGTTATACGTTATACGCTGTACGTTATACGCTGTACGTTATACGTTATACGTTGTACGTTATACGCTGTACGTTATACCTTATACGTTATACGCTGTACGTTATACGCTGTACGTTATACGTTATACGTTACACGTTATACGTTATACGTTATACGTTATCCGTTATACGTTATACGCTGTACGTTATACGCTGTACGTTATACGCTGTACGTTATACGCTGTACGTTATACGCTGTACGTTATACGCTGTACGTTATACGTTATACGTTATACGTTATACGTTATACGTTATACGTTATACGTTATACGTTATACGTTATACGTTATACGTTATACGTTATACGTTATACGTTATACGTTATACGTTATACGTTATACGTTATACGTTATACGTTATACGTAATACGTTATACGCTGTACGTTATACGCTGTACGTTATACGCTGTACGTTATACGTTAGACGTCACACGGTATACGTTATACGTTATACGCTGTACGTTATACGCTGTACGTTATACGCTGTACGTTATACGTTATACGTTATACGTTATACGTTACACGTTGTACGTTGTACGTTATACCTTATACGTTATACGCTGTACGTTATACGCTGTACGTTATACGCTGTACGTTATACGCTGTACGTTATACGTTATACGTTGTACGTTATACGTTGTATGTTATACGTTATACGCTGTACGTTATACGTTATACGTTGTACGTTATACGTTATACGTTATACGTTATACGCTGTACGTTATACGTTATACGCTGTACGTTATACGTTATACGTTATACGCTGTACGTTATACGTTACACGTTGTACGTTGTACGTTATACGTTGTACGTTATACGTTATACGTTATACGTTGTACGTTATACGTTGTATGTTATACGTTGTACGTTATACGTTATACGCTGTACGTTATACGCTATACGTTATACGCTGTACGTTATACGCTGTACGTTGTACGTTATACGTCATACGTTACACGTTATACGTTATACGTTATACGTTATACGCTGTACGTTATACGTTATACGTTATACGTTATACGTTATACGTTACACGTTATACGTTATACGTTATACGATATACGATATACGTTATACGTTACACGTTGGACGTTGTACGTTATACGTTGTACGTTATACGTTGTACGTTATACGTTGTACGTTATAGGCTGTACGTTACACGTTGTACGTTGTACGTTATACGTTGTATGTTATACGTTGTACGTTGTACGTTATACGCTGTACGTTATACGTTATACGTTACACGTTGTACGTTATACGTTGTATGTTATACGTTATACGCTGTACGTTATACGTTATACGTTGTACGTTATACGTTATACGTTATACGTTATACGCTGTACGTTATACGTTATACGCTGTACGTTATACGTTATACGTTATACGCTGTACGTTATACGTTACACGTTGTACGTTGTACGTTATACGTTGTACGTTATACGTTATACGTTATACGTTGTACGTTATACGTTGTACGTTATACGTTATACGTTATACGTTGTACGTTATACGTTGTATGTTATACGTTGTACGTTATACGTTATACACTGTACGTTATACGCTATACGTTATACGCTGTACGTTATACGCTGTACGTTGTACGTTATACGTCATACGTTACACGTTATACGTTATACGTTATACGTTATACGCTGTACGTTATACGCTGTACGTTATACGCTGTACGTTATACGTTATACGTTATACGTTATACGTTATACGTTATACGTTATACGTTATACGTTATACGTTATACGTTATACGTCAGACGTTATACGTTATACGTTATACGCTGTACGTTATACGCTGTACGTTATACGCTGTACGTTAAACGTTAGACGTCACACGTTATACGTTATACGTTATACGCTGTACGTTATACGCTGTACGTTATACGCTGTACGTTATACGTTATACGTTATACGTTACACGTTGTACGTTGTACGTTATACGTTGTACGTTATACGTTGTACGTTATTCGTTATACGTTACACGTTGTACGTTGTACGTTATACGTTGTACGTTATATGTTGTACGTTATACGTTATAAGTTGTACGTTATACGTTGTATGTTATACGTTATACGCTGTACGTTATACGTTATACGTTATACGTTATACGTTATACGTTATACGTTCTACGCTGTACGTTATACGCTGTACGTTATACGTTATACGTTATACGTTATACGTTGTACGTTATACGCTGTACGTTATACCTTATACGTTATACGCTGTACGTTATACGCTGTACGTTATACGTTATACGTTACACGTTATACGTTATACGTTATACGCTGTACGTTATACGTTGTACGTTGTACGTTATACGTTGTACGTTATATGTTGTACGTTATATGTTATACGTTACACGTTGTACGATCTACGTTATACGTTATACGTTATACGTTATACGTTATACGTTATACGTTATACGTTATACGTTGTACGTTACACCTTATACGTTGTACGTTATACGTTATACGTTATACGTTATACGATATACGTTATAGGTTATACGCTGTACGTTATACGCTGTACGTTATACGCTGTACGTTATACGTTATACGTTATACGTTACACGTTGTACGTTGTACGTTATACGTTATACGTTATACGTTATACGTTATACGTTATACGTTATACGTTATACGTTATACGTTATACGTTATACGTTATACGTTATACGTTATACGTTATACGTTATACGCTGTACGTTATACGTTATACGCTGTACGTTATACGTTATACGCTGTACGTTATACGTTATACGTTATATGTTATACGTTATACGTTATACGTTATACGTTATACGTTATACGTTATACGTTATACGTTATACGTTATACGCTGTACGTTACACGTTATACGTTATACGTTATACGTTATACGTTATACGTTATACGTTATACGTTATAGGCTGTACGTTATACGCTGTACGCTATACGCTGTACGTTATACGCTGTACGTTATACGTTATACGTTATACGTTACACGTTGTACGTTGTACGTTATACGTTACACGTTATACGTTATACGTTATACGTTATACGCTGTACGTTATACGCTGTACGTTATACGCTGTACGTTATACGTTATACGTTATACGTTATACGTTATACGTTATACGTTATACGTTATACGTTATACGTTATACGTTATACGTTATACGTTATACGTTATACGCTGTACGTTATACGCTGTACGTTATACGCTGTACGTTATACGCTGTACGTTATACGTTATACGTTGTACGTTATACGTTATACGTTATACGTTATACGCTGTACGTTATACGCTGTACGTTATACGTTATACGTTATACGTTGTACGTTATACGCTGTACGTTATACCTTATACGTTATACGTTATACGCTGTACGTTATTCGCTGTACGTTATACGTTATACGTCAGACGTTATACGTTATACGTTATACGCTGTACGTTATACGCTGTACGTTATACGCTGTACGTTATACGTTAGACGTCACACGTTATACGTTATACGTTATACGCTGTACGTTATACGCTGTACGTTATACGCTGTACGTTATACGTTATACGTTATACGTTACACGTTGTACGTTGTACGTTATACGTTGTACGTTATAGGTTATACGATACACGTTGTACGTTGTACGTTATACGTTGTACGTTATACGTTGTACGTTGTACGTTATACGTTGTACGTTATACGTTGTACGTTATACGTTGTACGTTATATGTTGTACGTTATATGTTATACGTTACACGTTGTACGATGTACGTTATACGTTATACGTTATACGTTATACGTTATACGTTATACGTTATACGTTGTACGTTATACGTTGTACGTTATACGTTGTATGTTATACGTTATACGCTGTACGTTATACGTTATACGTTGTACGTTATAAGTTATACGTTATACGTTATACGTTATACGTTACCCGTTGTACGTTGTACGTTATACGTTGTACGTTATACGTTACACGTTGTACGTTGTACGTTATACGTTGTATGTTATACGTTGTACGTTATACGTTGTACGTTGTACGTTATACGTTGTATGTTATACGTTATACGTTATACGCTGTACGTTATACGTTATACGCTGTACGTTATACGTTATACGTTATATGTTATACGTTATACGTTATACGTTATACGTTATACGTTATACGTTATACGTTATACGTTATACGTTATACGTTATACGTTATACGTTATACGTTATACGTTATACGTTATACGTTATACGTTATACGTTATACGCTGTACGTTATACGTTATACGTTATATGTTATACGTTATACGTTACACGTTGTACGATGTACGTTATACGTTATACGTTATACGTTATACGTTATACGTTATACGTTATACGTTATACGTTATACGGTATACGGTATACGTTATACGTTGTACGTTATACGTTATACGTTATACGTTATACGTTATACGTTACACGTTGTACGTTGTACGTTATACGTTGTACGTTATACTTTATACGCTGTACGTTATACATTATACGTTATATGTTATACGTTATACGTTATACGTTGTACGTTATACGTTGTACGTTATACGTTGTATGTTATACGTTATACGCTGTACGTTATACGTTATACGTTATATGTTATACGTTATACGTTATACGTTATACGTTATACGCTGTACGTTATACGCTGTACGTTATACGCTGTACGTTATACGTTATACGTTATACGTTACACGTTGTACGTTGTACGTTGTACGTTATACGTTGTACGTTATACTTTATACGCTGTACGTTATACGTTATACGTTATATGTTATACGTTATACGTTATACGTTATACGTTATACGTTATACGATACACGTTATACGTTATACGTTATACGTTATACGTTATACGCTGTACGTTATAGGCTGTACGTTATACGCTGTACGTTATACGTTATACGTTACACGTTGTACGTTGTACGTCGTACGTTATACGTTGTACGTTATACGTTATACGCTGTACGTTATACGTTATACGTTATATGTTATACGTTATGCGTTATACGTTATACGTTATACGTTATACGTTATACGCTGTACGTTATACGCTGTACGTTATACGCTGTACGTTATACGTTATACGTTATACGTTACACGTTGTACGTTGTACGTTATACGTTGTACGTTATACTTTATACGATATACGATATACGTTATACGTTACACGTTGTACGTTGTACGTTATACGTTGTACGTTATATGTTGTACGTTATATGTTATACGTTACACGTTGTACGATGTACGTTATACGTTATACGTTATACGTTATACGTTATACGTTATACGTTATACGTTATACGTTATACGTTATACGTTATACGTTATACGTTATACGTTATACGTTATACGGTATACGGTATACGTTATACGTTGTACGTTATACCTTATACGTTATACGCTGTACGTTATACGCTGTACGTTATACGCTGTACGTTATACGTTGTACGTTATACGTTATACGTTACACGTTATACGTTATACGTTATACGATATACGATATACGTTATACGTTACACGTTGGACGTTGTACGTTATACGTTGTACGTTATACGTTGTACGTTATACGTTATACGTTATACGTTATACGTTATACGTTATACGCTGTACGTTATAGGCTGTACGTTATACGCTGTACGTTATACGTTATACGTTACACGTTGTACGTTGTACGTCGTACGTTATATGTTATACGTTATACGTTATACGTTATACGTTATACGTTATACGTTATACGATACACGTTATACGTTATACGTTATACGTTATACGTTATACGCTGTACGTTATAGGCTGTACGTTATACGCTGTACGTTATACGTTATACGTTACACGTTGTACGTTGTACGTCGTACGTTATACGTTGTACGTTATACGTTATACGCTGTACGTTATACGTTATACGTTATATGTTATACGTTATGCGTTATACGTTATACGTTATACGTTATACGCTGTACGTTATACGCTGTACGTTATACGCTGTACGTTATACGTTATACGTTATACGTTACACGTTGTACCTTGTACGTTATACGTTGTACGTTATACTTTATACGCTGTACGTTATACATTATACGTTATATGTTATACGTTATACGTTATACGTTATACGTTATACGTTATACGTTATACGATACACGTTATACGTTATACGTTATACGTTATACGTTATACGCTATACGTTATACGCTGTACGTTATACGCTGTACGTTATACGCTGTACGTTATACGTTGTACGTTATACGTTATACGTTATACGTTATACGTTATACGTTATACGTTATACGATATACGATATACGTTATACGTTACACGTTGTACGTTGTACGTTATACGTTGTACGTTATATGTTGTACGTTATACGTTATACGTTATACGTTATACGTTATACGCTATACGTTATACGCTGTACGTTATACGCTGTACGTTATACGCTGTACGTTATACGTTGTACGTTATACGTTATACGTTATACGTTATACGTTATACGTTATACGTTATACGATATACGATATACGTTATACGTTACACGTTGTACGTTGTACGTTATACGTTGTACGTTATATGTTGTACGTTATATGTTATACGTTACACGTTGTACGATGTACGTTATACGTTATACGTTATACGTTATACGTTATACGTTATACGTTATACGTTATACGTTATACGTTATACGTTATACGTTATACGTTATACGTTATACGTTATACGGTATACGGTATACGTTATACGTTGTACGTTATACCTTATACGTTATACGCTGTACGTTATACGCTGTACGTTATACGCTGTACGTTATACGTTGTACGTTATACGTTATACGTTACACGTTATACGTTATACGTTATACGATATACGATATACGTTATACGTTACACGTTGGACGTTGTACGTTATACGTTGTACGTTATACGTTGTACGTTATACGTTATACGTTATACGTTATACGTTATACGTTATACGTTGTACGTTATACGTTATACGTTATACGTTATACGTTATACGTTGTACGTTATATGTTGTACGTTATATGTTATACGTTACACGTTGTACGATGTACGTTATACGTTATACGTTATACGTTATACGTTGTACGTTATACGCTGTACGTTAACGCTGTACGTTATACGCTGTTCGTTATACTCTGTACGTTGGACGTTGTACGTTATACGTTGTACGTTATACGTTGTACGTTATACGTTATACGTTATACGTTATACGTTATACGTTATACGTTGTACGTTATACGTTATACGTTATACGTTATACGTTATACGTGGTACGTTATACGTTGTATGTTATACGTTATACGCTGTACGTTATACGTTATACGTTGTACGTTATACGTTATACGTTGTACGCTGTACGTTATACGTTATACGTTACACATTGTACGTTGTACGTTATACGTTGTACGTTATACGTTGTACGTTATACGTTGTACGTTATACGTTGTACGTTATACGTTGTACGTTATACGTTGTACGTTATACGTTATACGTGGTACGTTATACGTTGTATGTTATACGTTATACGTTGTTCGTTATACGTTATACGCTGTACGTTATACGTTATACGTTACACGTTGTACGTTGTACGTTATACGTCGTACGTTATACGTTGTACGTTATACGTTGTACGTTATAGGCTGTACGTTATGAGCTGTACGTTATACGCTGTACGTTATACGTTATATGTTATACGTTACACGTTGTACGTTGTACGTTATACGTTGTACGTTATACGTTGTACGTTATACGTTATACGTTATACGTTATACGTTATACGTTATACGTTATACGTTATACGTTATACGTTATACGGTATACGGTATACGTTATACGTTGTACGTTATACGTTATACGTTATACGTTATACGTTATACGATATTCGTTATACGTTATACGTTATACGCTGTACGTTATACGCTGTACGTTATACGCTGTACGTTATACGTTATATATTATACGTTACACGTTGTACGTTGTACGTTATACGTTGTACGTTATACGTTGTACGTTATACGTTGTACGTTATACGTTGTATGTTATACGTTATACGCTGTACGTTATACGTTATACGTTATATGTTATACGTTATACGTTATACGTTATACGTTATACGTTATACGCTGTACGTTATACGCTGTACGTTATACGCTGTACGTTATACGTTATACGTTATACGTTATACGTTATACGTTACACGTTGTACGTTGTACGTTATACGTTGTACGTTATACTTTATACGCTGTACGTTATACGTTATTCGTTATATGTTATACGTTATACGTTATACGTTATACGTTATACGTTATACGTTATACGATACACGTTATACGTTATACGATATACGATATACGTTATACGTTACACGTTGGACGTTGTACGTTATAAGTTGTACGTTATACGTAGTACGTTGTACGTTATACGTTGTACGTTATACGTTGTACGTTATACGTTATACGTTATACGTTATACGTTATACGTTGTACTTTATATGTTGTACGTTATATGTTATACGTTACACGTTGTACGATGTACGTTATACGTTATACGTTATACGTTATACGTTGTACGTTATACGTTATACGTTATACGTTATACGTTATACGTTATACGATATTCGTTATACGTTATACGTTATAGGCTGTACGTTATACGCTGTACGTTATACGCTGTACGTTATACGTTATATATTATACGTTACACGTTGTACGTTGTACGTTATACGTTGTACGTTATACGTTGTACGTTATACGTTGTACGTTATACGTTGTATGTTATACGTTATACGCTGTACGTTATACGTTATACGTTATATGTTATACGTTATACGTTATACGTTATACGTTATACGTTATACGCTGTACGTTATACGCTGTACGTTATACGCTGTACGTTATACGTTATACGTTATACGTTATACGTTACACGTTGTACGTTGTACGTTATACGTTGTACGTTATACTTTATACGCTGTACGTTATACGTTATACGTTATATGTTATACGTTATACGTTATACGTTATACGTTATACGATACACGTTATACGTTATACGTTATACGTTATACGTTATACGCTATACGTTATACGCTGTACGTTATACGCTGTACGTTATACGCTGTACGTTATACGTTGTACGTTATACGTTATACGTTATACGTTATACGTTATACGTTATACGATATACGATATACGTTATACGTTACACGTTGTACGTTGTACGTTATACGTTGTACGTTATACGTTGTACGTTGTACGTTATACGTTGTACGTTATACGTTGTACGTTATACGTTATACGTTATACGTTATACGTTGTACGTTATATGTTGTACGTTATATGTTATACGTTACACGTTGTACGATGTACGTTATACGTTATACGTTATACGTTATACGTTATACGTTATACGTTATACGTTATACGTTATACGTTATACGTTATACGTTATACGTTATACGTTATACGGTATACGGTATACGTTATACGTTATACGTTATACGTTATACGTTGTACGTTATATGTTGTACGTTATATGTTATACGTTACACGTTGTACGATGTACGTTATACGTTATACGTTATACGTTATACGTTATACGTTATACGTTATACGTTATACGTTATACGTTATACGTTATACGTTATACGTTATACGTTACACGTTATACGTTATACGTTGTACGTTATAGGCTGTACGTTACACGTTGTACGTTGTACGTTATACGTTGTACGTTATACGTTGTACGTTGTACGTTATACGCTGTACGTTATACGTTATACGTTACACGTTATACGTTATACGTTATACGATATACGATATACGTTATACGTTACACGTTATACGTTATACGTTATACGTTATACGTTATACGCTATACGTTATACGCTGTACGTTATACGCTGTACGTTATACGCTGTACGTTATACGTTGTACGTTATACGTTATACGTTATACGTTATACGTTATACGTTATACGATATACGATATACGTTATACGTTACACGTTGTACGTTGTACGTTATACGTTGTACGTTATACGTTGTACGTTGTACGTTATACGTTGTACGTTATACGTTATACGTTATACGTTATACGTTGTACGTTATATGTTGTACGTTATATGTTATACGTTACACGTTGTACGATGTACGTTATACGTTATACGTTATACGTTATACGTTGTACGTTATACGCTGTACGTTATACGCTGTACGTTATACGCTGTTCGTTATACTCTGTACGTTATACGTTAAACGTTATACGTTACACGTTGTACGTTGTTCGTTATACGTTGTACGTTATACGTTGTACGTTGTACGTTATACGTTGTACGTTATACGTTGTACGTTATACGTTGTACGTTATACGTTGTACGTTATACGTTATACGTTATACGTTGTACGTTATAGGCTGTACGTTATGAGCTGTACGTTATACGCTGTACGTTATACGTTATATGTTATACGTTACACGTGGTACGTTGTACGTTATACGTTGTACGTTATACGTTGTACGTTATACGTTGTACGTTGTATGTTATACGTTATACGCTGTACGTTATACGTTATACGTTGTACGTTATACGTTATACGTTGTACGCTGTACGTTATACGTTATACGTTACACGTTGTACGTTGTACGTTATACGTCGTACGTTATACGTTGTACGTTATACGTTGTACGTTATAGGCTGTACGTTATGAGCTGTACGTTATACGCTGTACGTTATACGTTATATGTTATACGTTACACGTGGTACGTTGTACGTTATACGTTGTACGTTATACGTTGTACGTTATACGTTATACGTTATACGTTATACGTTATACGTTATACGTTATACGTTATACGTTATACGTTATACGTTATACGGTATACGGTATACGTTATACGTTGTACGTTATACGTTATACGTTATACGTTATACGTTATACGATATTCGTTATACGTTATACGTTATAGGCTGTACGTTATACGCTGTACGTTATACGCTGTACGTTATACGTTATATATTATACGTTACACGTTGTACGTTGTACGTTATACGTTGTACGTTATACGTTGTACGTTATACGTTGTACGTTATACGTTGTATGTTATACGTTATACGCTGTACGTTATACGTTATACGTTATATGTTATACGTTATATGTTATACGTTATACGTTATACGTTATACGTTATACGCTGTACGTTATACGCTGTACGTTATACGCTGTACGTTATACGTTATACGTTATACGTTACACGTTGTACGTTGTACGTTATACGTTGTACGTTATACTTTATACGCTGTACGTTATACGTTATACGTTATATGTTATACGTTTTACGTTATACGTTATACGTTATACGTTATACGTTATACGTTATACGTTATACGTTATACGTTATACGTTATACGGTATACGGTATACGTTATACGTTGTACGTTATACCTTATACGTTATACGCTGTACGTTATACGCTGTACGTTATACGTTATACGTTACACGTTATACGTTATACGTTATACGTTATACGCTGTACGTTATACGCTGTACGTTATACGCTGTACGTTATACGTTATAAGTTATACGTTACACGTTGTACGTTGTACGTTATACGTTGTACGTTATACGTTATACGCTGTACGTTATACGTTATACGTTGTATGTTATACGTTATACGTTATACGTTCTACGTTATACGTTATACGATACACGTTATACGTTATACGTTATACGTTATACGTTATACGCTGTACGTTATACGTTGTACGTTATACGTTGTACGTTATAGGCTGTACGTTACACGTTGTACGTTGTACGTTATACGTTGTACGTTATACGTTGTACGTTGTACGTTGTACGTTGTACGTTGTACGTTATACGTTGTACGTTATACGTTATACGTTATACGTTATACGTTGTACGTTATATGTTGTACGTTATATGTTATACGTTACACGTTGTACGATGTACGTTATACGTTATACGTTATACGTTATACGTTATACGTTATACGTTATACGTTATACGTTATACGTTATACGTTATACGTTATACGTTATAGGTTATACATTATACGTTATACGGTATACGGTATACGTTATACGTTGTACGTTATACCTTATACGTTATACGTTGTACGTTATACGCTGTACGTTATACGTTATACGTTACACGTTATACGTTATACGTTATACGTTATACGCTGTACGTTATACGCTGTACGTTATACGTTATAAGTTATACGTTACACGTTGTACGTTGTACGTTATACGTTGTACGTTATACGTTATACGCTGTACGTTATACGTTATACGTTGTATGTTATACGTTATACGTTATACGTTCTACGTTATACGTTATACGATACACGTTATACGTTATACGTTATACGTTATACGTTATACGTTATACGTTATACGCTGTACGTTATACGCTGTACGTTATACGCTGTACGTTATACGCTGTACGTTATACGTTGTACGTTATACGTTATACGTTACACGTTGTACGTTGTACGTTATACGTTATACGTTATACGTTACACGTTATACGTTATACGTTATACGTTATACGCTGTACGTTATAGGCTGTACGTTATACGCTGTACGTTATACGTTATACGATATACGTTACACGTTGTACGTTGTACGTTATACGTTGTACGTTATACGTTATACGCTGTACGTTATACGTTATACGTTATATGTTATACGTTATACGTTGGACGTTGTACGTTATACGTTGTACGTTATACGTTGTACGTTATACGTTGTACGTTATAGGCTGTACGTTACACGTTGTACGTTGTACGTTATACGTTGTACGTTATACGTTGTACGTTGTACGTTGTACGTTGTACGTTATACGTTGTACGTTATACGTTATACGTTATACGTTATACGTTGTACGTTATATGTTGTACGTTATATGTTATACGTTACACGTTGTACGATGTACGTTATACGTTATACGTTATACGTTATACGTTATACGTTATACGTTATACGTTATACGTTATACGTTATACGTTATACGGTATACGGTATACGATACACGTTATACGTTATACGTTATACGTTATACGTTATACGTTATACGTTATACCTTATACGTTATACGCTGTACGTTATACGCTGTACGTTATACGCTGTACGTTATACGTTGTACGTTATACGTTATACGTTACACGTTATACGTTATACGTTATACGTTATACGCTGTACGTTATAGGCTGTACGTTATACGCTGTACGTTATACGTTATACGATATACGTTACACGTTGTACGTTGTACGTTGTACGTTATACGTTATACGTTATACGTTATACGTTATACGTTATACGATATACGATATACGTTATACGTTACACGTTGTACGTTGTACGTTATACGTTGTACGTTATACGTTGTACGTTGTACGTTATACGTTGTACGTTATACGTTATACGTTATACGTTATACGTTGTACGTTATATGTTGTACGTTATATGTTATACGTTACACGTTGTACGATGTACGTTATACGTTATACGTTATACGTTATACGTTGTACGTTATACGCTGTACGTTATACGCTGTACGTTATACGCTGTTCGTTATACTCTGTACGTTATACGTTAAACGTTATACGTTATACGTTGTACGTTGTTCGTTATACGTTGTACGTTATACGTTGTACGTTGTACGTTATACGTTGTACGTTATACGTTGTACGTTATACGTTGTACGTTATACGTTGTACGTTATACGTTATACGTGGTACGTTATACGTTGTATGTTATACGTTATACGCTGTACGTTATACGTTATACGTTGTACGTTATACGTTATACGTTGTACGCTGTACGTTATACGTTATACGTTACACGTTGTACGTTGTACGTTATACGTCGTACGTTATACGTTGTACGTTATACGTTGTACGTTATAGGCTGTACGTTATGAGCTGTACGTTATACGCTGTACGTTATACGTTATATGTTATACGTTACACGTTGTACGTTGTACGTTATACGTTGTACGTTATACGTTGTACGTTATACGTTATACGTTATACGCTGTACGTTATACGTTATACGTTATACGTTATACGTTATACGGTATACGGAATACGTTATACGTTGTACGTTATACGTTATACGTTATACGTTATACGTTATACGATATTCGTTATACGTTATACGTTATAGGCTGTACGTTATACGCTGTACGTTATACGCTGTACGTTATACGTTATATATTATACGTTACACGTTGTACGTTGTACGTTATACGTTGTACGTTATACGTTGTACGTTATACGTTGTACGTTATACGTTGTATGTTATACGTTATACGCTGTACGTTATACGTTATACGTTATATGTTATACGTTATATGTTATACGTTATACGTTATACGTTATACGTTATACGTTATACGTTATACGTTATACGTTATACGTTATACGTTATACGTTATACGTTATACGTTATACGTTATACGTTATACGTTATACGTTATACATTATACGTTATACGGTATACGGTATACGTTATACGTTGTACGTTATACCTTATACGTTATACGTTGTACGTTATACCTTATACGTTATACGCTGTACGTTATACGTTGTACGTTATACGTTGTATGTTATACGTTATACGCTGTACGTTATACGTTATACGTTATATGTTATACGTTTTACGTTATACGTTATACGTTATACGTTATACGTTATACGTTATACGATACACGGTATACGTTATACGTTATACGTTATACGTTATACGCTATACGTTATACGCTGTACGTTATACCCCGTACGTTATACGCTGTACGTTATACGTTGTACGTTATACGTTATACGTTATACGTTATACGTTATACGTTATACGTTATACGTTATACGTTATACGTTATACGTTATACGTTATACGTTATACGTTATACGTTATACGGTATACGGTATACGTTATACGTTGTACGTTATACCTTATACGTTATACGCTGTACGTTATACGCTGTACGTTATACGTTATACGTTACACGTTATACGTTATACGTTATACGTTATACGCTGTACGTTATACGCTGTACGTTATACGCTGTACGTTATACGTTATAAGTTATACGTTACACGTTGTAAGTTGTACGTTATACGTTGTACGTTATACGTTATACGCTGTACGTTATACGTTATACGTTGTATGTTATACGTTATACGTTATACGTTCTACGTTATACGTTATACGATACACGTTATACGTTATACGTTATACGTTATACGTTATACGCTGTACGTTATACGTTGTACGTTATACGTTGTACGTTATAGGCTGTACGTTACACGTTGTACGTTGTACGTTATACGTTGTACGTTATACGTTGTACGTTGTACGTTGTACGTTGTACGTTATACGTTGTACGTTATACGTTATACGTTATACGTTATACGTTGTACGTTATATGTTGTACGTTATATGTTATACGTTACACGTTGTACGATGTACGTTATACGTTATACGTTATACGTTATACGTTATACGTTATACGTTATACGTTATACGTTATACGTTATACGTTATACGTTATACGTTATACATTATACGTTATACGGTATACGGTATACGTTATACGTTGTACGTTATACCTTATACGTTATACGTTGTACGTTATACCTTATACGTTATACGCTGTACGTTATACGTTATACGTTATACGCTGTACGTTGTACGTTATACGTTGTACGTTATACGTTATACGCTGTACGTTATACGTTATACGTTATACGTTATACGTTATACGCTGTACGTTATACGCTGTACGTTATACGCTGTACGTTATACGTTAGACGTCACACGTTGTACGTTATACGTTATACGCTGTACGTTATACGCTGTACGTTATACGCTGTACGTTATACGTTATACGTTATACGTTACACGTTGTACGTTGTACGTTATACGTTGTACGTTATACGTTGTACGTTATACGCTGTACGTTATACGTTATACGTTATACGTTACACGTTGTACGTTGTACGTTATACGTTGTACGTTATACGTTGTACGTTATTCGTTATACGTTACACGTTGTACGTTGTACGTTATACGTTGTACGTTATACGTTGTACGTTATACGTTATACGTTGTACGTTATACGTTGTATGTTATACGTTATACGCTGTACGTTATACGTTATACGTTATACGTTATACGTTATACGTTATACGCTGTACGTTATACGCTGTACGTTATACGTTATACGTTATACGTTGTACGTTATACGCTTTACGTTATACCTTATACGTTATACGCCGTACGTTATACGCTGTACGTTATACGTTATACGTTACACGTTATACGTTATACGTTATACGCTGTACGTTAAACGCTGTACGTTATACGTTATACGTTATACGTTACACGTTGTACGTTGTACGTTATACGTTGTACGTTATACGTTATACGCTGTACGTTATAGGTTATACGTTATACGTTATACGTTATACGTTATACGTTATACGTTATACGTTATACGATATACGTTATACGTTATACGTTATACGTTATACGTTATACGTTATACGTTATACGTTATACGTTATACGCTGTACGTTATACGCTGTACGTTATACGCTGTACGTTATACGCTGTACGTTATACGCTGTACGTTATACGTTGTACGTTATACGTTATACGTTACACGTTATACGTTATACGTTATACGCTGTACGTTATAAGTTATACGTTATACGTTATACGTTACACGTTGTACGTTGTACGTTATACGTTGTACGTTATACGTTGTACGTTATACGTTGTACGTTATACGTTGTACGTTATACGTTGTACGTTATACGTTGTATGTTATACGTTATACGCTCTACGTTATACGTTATACGTTGTACGTTATACGTTATACGTTATACGTTATACGCTGTACGTTATACGCTGTACGTTATACGCTGTACGTTATACGCTGTACGTTATACGCTGTACGTTATAAGCTGTACGTTATACGTTATACGTTATACGTTATACGTTATACGTTATACGTTATACGTTATACGTTATACGTTATACGTTATACGTTATACGTTATACGTTATACGTTATACGTTATACGTTATACGTTATACGTTATACGTTATACGTTATACGTTATACGTTATACGTTATAGGCTGTACGTTATACGCTGTACGTTATACGCTGTACGTTATACGCTGTACGTTATACGTTGTACGTTATACGTTTTACGTTATACGTTATACGCTGTACGTTATACGCTGTACGTTATACGCTGTACGTTATACGTTATACGTTATACGTTATACGTTACACGTTGTACGTTGTACGTTATACCTTATACGTTATACGCTGTACGTTATACGCTGTACGTTATACGCTGTACGTTATACGCTGTACGTTATACGTTATACGTTGTACGTTATACGTTGTATGTTATACGTTATACGCTGTACGTTATACGTTATACGTTGTACGTTATAAGTTATACGTTATACGTTATACGCTGTACGTTATACGTTATACGCTGTACGTTATACGTTATACGTTATACGCTGTACGTTATACGTTACACGTTGTACGTTGTACGTTATACGTTGTACGTTATACGTTATACGTTATACGTTGTACGTTATACGTTGTATGTTATACGTTGTACGTTATACGTTATACGCTGTACGTTATACGCTATACGTTATACGCTGTACGTTATACGCTGTACGTTGTACGTTATACGTCATACGTTACACGTTATACGTTATACGTTATACGTTATACGCTGTACGTTATACGCTGTACGTTATACGCTGTACGTTATACGTTATACGTTATACGTTATACGTTATACGTTATACGTTATACGTTATACGTTATACGTTATACGTTATACGTTATACGTTATACGTTATACGTTATACGTTATACGTTATACGTTATACGCTGTACGTTATACGCTGTACGTTATACGCTGTACGTTATACGCTGTACGTTACACGTTGTACGTTGTACGTTATACGTCATACGTTACACGTTATACGTTATACGTTATACGTTATACGCTGTACGTTATACGCTGTACGTTATACGCTGTACGTTATACGTTATACGTTACACGTTGTACGTTGTACGTTATACGTTGTACGTTATACGTTGTACGTTATACGTTGTACGTTATACGTTGTACGTTATACGTTGTATGTTATACGTTATACGCTGTACGTTATACGTTATACGTTGTACGTTATACGTTATACGTTATACGTTATACGCTGTACGTTATACGCTGTACGTTATACGTTATACGTTATACGTTATACGCTGTACGTTATACGTTATACGTTATACGTTATACGTTATAAATTGTACGTTATATGTTGTACGTTATATGTTATACGTTACACGTTGTACGATGTACGTTATACGTTATACGTTATACGTTATACGTTATACGTTATACGGTATACGGTATACGTTATACGTTGTACGTTATACGTTATACGTTATACGTTATACGTCACACGTTATACGTTATACGTTATACGCTGTACGTTATACGCTGTACGTTATACGCTGTACGTTATACGTTAGACGTCACACGGTATACGTTATACGTTATACGCTGTACGTTATACGCTGTACGTTATACGCTGTACGTTATACGTTATACGTTATACGTTATACGTTACACGTTGTACGTTGTACGTTATACCTTATACGTTATACGCTGTACGTTATACGCTGTACGTTATACGCTGTACGTTATACGCTGTACGTTATACGTTATACGTTGTACGTTATACGTTGTATGTTATACGTTATACGCTGTACGTTATACGTTATACGTTGTACGTTATAAGTTATACGTTATACGTTATACGCTGTACGTTATACGTTATACGCTGTACGTTATACGTTATACGTTATACGCTGTACGTTATACGTTACACGTTGTACGTTGTACGTTATACGTTGTACGTTATACGTTATACGTTATACGTTGTACGTTATACGTTGTATGTTATACGTTGTACGTTATACGTTATACGCTGTACGTTATACGCTATACGTTATACGCTGTACGTTATACGCTGTACGTTGTACGTTATACGTCATACGTTACACGTTATACGTTATACGCTGTACGTTATACGCTGTACGTTATACGCTGTACGTTATACGTTATACGTTATACGTTATACGTTATACGTTATACGTTATACGTTATACGTTATACGTTATACGTTATACGTTATACGTTATACGTTATACGTTATACGTTATACGTTATACGCTGTACGTTATACGCTGTACGTTATACGCTGTACGTTATACGCTGTACGTTACACGTTGTACGTTGTACGTTATACGTCATACGTTACACGTTATACGTTATACGTTATACGTTATACGCTGTACGTTATACGCTGTACGTTATACGCTGTACGTTATACGTTATACGTTACACGTTGTACGTTGTACGTTATACGTTGTACGTTATACGTTGTACGTTATACGTTGTACGTTATACGTTGTACGTTATACGTTGTATGTTATACGTTATACGCTGTACGTTATACGTTATACGTTGTACGTTATACGTTATACGTTATACGTTATACGCTGTACGTTATACGCTGTACGTTATACGTTATACGTTATACGTTGTACGTTATACGCTGTACGTTATACCTTATACGTTATACGTTATACGCTGTACGTTATACGCTGTACGTTATACGTTATACGTCAGACGTTATACGTTATACGTTATACGCTGTACGTTATACGCTGTACGTTATACGCTGTACGTTATACGTTAGACGTCACACGTTATACGTTATACGTTATACGCTGTACGTTATACGCTGTACGTTATACGCTGTACGTTATACGTTATACGTTATACGTTACACGTTGTACGTTGTACGTTATACGTTGTACGTTATACGTTGTACGTTATTCGTTATACGTTACACGTTGTACGTTGTACGTTATACGTTGTACGTTATATGTTGTACGTTATACGTTATAAGTTGTACGTTATACGTTGTATGTTATACGTTATACGCTGTACGTTATACGTTATACGTTATACGTTATACGTTATACGTTATACGCTGTACGTTATACGCTGTACGTTATACGTTATACGTTGTACGTTATACGCTGTACGTTATACCTTATACGTTATACGCTGTACGTTATACGCTGTACGTTATACGTTATACGTTACACGTTATACGTTATACGTTATACGTTATACGTTATACGTTATACGTTATACGTTATACGTTATACGTTATACGTTATACGTTATACGTTATACGTTATACGTTATACGTTATACGTTATACGTTATACGTTATAAGTTATACGTTATACGTTATACGTTACACGTTGTACGTTGTACGTTATACGTTGTACGTTATACGTTGTACGTTATACGTTGTACGTTATACGTTGTACGTTATACGTTGTACGTTATACGTTGTATGTTATACGTTATACGCTCTACGTTATACGTTATACGTTGTACGTTATACGTTATCCGTTATACGTTATACGCTGTACGTTATACGCTGTACGTTATACGCTGTACGTTATACGCTGTACGTTATACGCTGTACGTTATACGCTGTACGTTATACGTTATACGTTATACGTTATACGTTATACGTTATACGTTATACGTTATACGTTATACGTTATACGTTATACGTTATACGTTATACGTTATACGTTATACGTTATACGTTATACGTTATACGTTATACGTTATACGTTATACGTTATACGTTATACGTTATACGTTATACGTTATACGTTATACGGTATACGTTATACGTTATACGTTATACGTTATGCGTTATACGTTATACGTTATACGTTATAGGCTGTACGTTATACGCTGTACGTTATACGCTGTACGTTATACGCTGTACGTTATACGTTGTACGTTATACGTTTTACGTTATACGTTATACGTTATACGTTACACGTTGTACGTTGTACGTTATACGTTGTACGTTATACGTTGTACGTTATACGTTGTACGTTATACGTTATACGTTATACGTTATACGTTATAAATTGTACGTTATATGTTGTACGTTATATGTTATACGTTACACGTTGTACGATGTACGTTATACGTTATACGTTATACGTTATACGTTATACGTTATACGTTATACGGTATACGGTATACGTTATACGTTGTACGTTATACGTTATACGTTATACGTTATACGTCACACGTTATACGTTATACGTTATACGCTGTACGTTATACGCTGTACGTTATACGCTGTACGTTATACGTTAGACGTCACACGGTATACGTTATACGTTATACGCTGTACGTTATACGCTGTACGTTATACGCTGTACGTTATACGTTATACGTTATACGTTATACGTTACACGTTGTACGTTGTACGTTATACCTTATACGTTATACGCTGTACGTTATACGCTGTACGTTATACGCTGTACGTTATACGCTGTACGTTATACGTTATACGTTGTACGTTATACGTTGTATGTTATACGTTATACGCTGTACGTTATACGTTATACGTTGTACGTTATACGTTATACGTTATACGTTATACGCTGTACGTTATACGTTATACGCTGTACGTTATACGTTATACGTTATACGCTGTACGTTATACGTTACACGTTGTACGTTGTACGTTATACGTTATACGTTATACGTTATACGTTATACGTTATACGTTATACGTTATACGTTACACGTTATACGTTATACGTTATACGATATACGATATACGTTATACGTTACACGTTGGACGTTGTACGTTATACGTTGTACGTTATACGTTGTACGTTATACGTTGTACGTTATAGGCTGTACGTTACACGTTGTACGTTGTACGTTATACGTTGTACGTTATACGTTGTACGTTGTACGTTATACGCTGTACGTTATACGTTATACGTTACACGTTGTACGTTATACGTTGTATGTTATACGTTATACGCTGTACGTTATACGTTATACGTTGTACGTTATACGTTATACGTTATACGTTATCGCTGTACGTTATACGTTATACGCTGTACGTTATACGTTATACGTTATACGCTGTACGTTATACGTTACACGTTGTACGTTGTACGTTATACGTTGTACGTTATACGTTATACGTTATACGTTATACGTTGTACGTTATACGTTGTATGTTATACGTTGTACGTTATACGTTATACGCTGTACGTTATACGCTATACGTTATACGCTGTACGTTATACGCTGTACGTTGTACGTTATACGTCATACGTTACACGTTATACGTTATACGTTATACGTTATACGCTGTACGTTATACGCTGTACGTTATACGCTGTACGTTATACGTTATACGTTATACGTTATACGTTATACGTTATACGTTATACGTTATACGTTATACGTTATACGTTATACGTTATACGTTATACGTTATACGTTATACGCTGTACGTTATACGCTGTACGTTATACGCTGTACGTTATACGCTGTACGTTACACGTTGTACGTTGTACGTTATACGTCATACGTTACACGTTATACGTTATACGTTATACGTTATACGCTGTACGTTATACGCTGTACGTTATACGCTGTACGTTATACGTTATACGTTACACGTTGTACGTTGTACGTTATACGTTGTACGTTATACGTTGTACGTTATACGTTGTACGTTATACGTTGTACGTTATACGTTGTATGTTATACGTTATACGCTGTACGTTATACGTTATACGTTATACGTTATACGTTATACGTTACACGTTATACGTTATACGTTATACGATATACGATATACGTTATACGTTACACGTTGGACGTTGTACGTTATACGTTGTACGTTATACGTTGTACGTTATACGTTGTACGTTATAGGCTGTACGTTACACGTTGTACGTTGTACGTTATACGTTGTACGTTATACGTTGTACGTTGTACGTTATACGCTGTACGTTATACGTTATACGTTACACGTTGTACGTTATACGTTGTATGTTATACGTTATACGCTGTACGTTATACGTTATACGTTGTACGTTATACGTTATACGTTATACGTTATACGCTGTACGTTATACGTTGTACGTTGTACGTTATACGTTGTACGTTATACGTTATACGTTATACGTTGTACGTTATACGTTGTATGTTATACGTTGTACGTTATACGTTATACGCTGTACGTTATACGCTATACGTTATACGCTGTACGTTATACGCTGTACGTTGTACGTTATACGTCATACGTTACACGTTATACGTTATACGTTATACGTTATACGCTGTACGTTATACGCTGTACGTTATACGCTGTACGTTATACGTTATACGTTATACGTTATACGTTATACGTTATACGTTATACGTTATACGTTATACGTTATACGTTATACGTTATACGTTATACGTTATACGCTGTACGTTATACGCTGTACGTTATACGCTGTACGTTATACGCTGTACGTTATACGCTGTACGTTACACGTTGTACGTTGTACGTTATACGTCATACGTTACACGTTATACGTTATACGTTATACGTTATACGCTGTACGTTATACGCTGTACGTTATACGCTGTACGTTATACGTTATACGTTACACGTTGTACGTTGTACGTTATACGTTGTACGTTATACGTTGTACGTTATACGTTGTACGTTATACGTTGTACGTTATACGTTGTATGTTATACGTTATACGCTGTACGTTATACGTTATACGTTGTACGTTATACGTTATACGTTATACGTTATACGCTGTACGATATACGCTGTACGTTATACGTTATACGTTATACGTTGTACGTTATACGCTGTACGTTATACCTTATACGTTATACGTTATACGCTGTACGTTATACGCTGTACGTTATACGTTATACGTCAGACGTTATACGTTATACGTTATACGCTGTACGTTATACGCTGTACGTTATACGCTGTACGTTAAACGTTAGACGTCACACGTTATACGTTATACGTTATACGCTGTACGTTATACGCTGTACGTTATACGCTGTACGTTATACGTTATACGTTATACGTTACACGTTGTACGTTGTACGTTATACGTTGTACGTTATACGTTGTACGTTATTCGTTATACGTTACACGTTGTACGTTGTACGTTATACGTTGTACGTTATATGTTGTACGTTATACGTTATAAGTTGTACGTTATACGTTGTATGTTATACGTTATACGCTGTACGTTATACGTTATACGTTATACGTTATACGTTATACGTTATACGTTATACGTTCTACGCTGTACGTTATACGCTGTACGTTATACGTTATACGTTATACGTTATACGTTGTACGTTATACGCTGTACGTTATACCTTATACGTTATACGCTGTACGTTATACGCTGTACGTTATACGTTATACGTTACACGTTATACGTTATACGTTATACGCTGTACGTTATACGTTGTACGTTGTACGTTATACGTTGTACGTTATATGTTGTACGTTATATGTTATACGTTACACGTTGTACGATGTACGTTATACGTTATACGTTATACGTTATACGTTATACGTTATACGTTATACGTTATACGTTATACGTTATACGTTATACGTTGTACGTTATACCTTATACGTTGTACGTTATACGTTATACGTTATACGTTATACGATATACGTTATAGGTTATACGCTGTACGTTATACGCTGTACGTTATACGCTGTACGTTATACGTTATACGTTATACGTTACACGTTGTACGTTGTACGTTATACGTTATACGTTATACGTTATACGTTATACGTTATACGTTATACGTTATACGTTATACGTTATACGTTATACGTTATACGTTATACGTTATACGTTATACGTTATACGTTATACGCTGTACGTTATACGTTATACGCTGTACGTTATACGTTATACGTTATATGTTATACGTTATACGTTATACGTTATACGTTATACGTTATACGTTATACGTTATACGTTATACGTTATACGTTATACGTTATACGTTATACGTTATAAGTTATACGTTATACGTTATAGGCTGTACGTTATACGCTGTACGTTATACGCTGTACGTTATACGCTGTACGTTATACGTTATACGTTATACGTTACACGTTGTACGTTGTACGTTATACGTTACACGTTATACGTTATACGTTATACGTTATACGCTGTACGTTATACGCTGTACGTTATACGCTGTACGTTATACGTTATACGTTATACGTTATACGTTATACGTTATACGTTATACGTTATACGTTATACGTTATACGTTATACGTTATACGTTATACGCTGTACGTTATACGCTGTACGTTATACGCTGTACGTTATACGCTGTACGTTACACGTTGTACGTTGTACGTTATACGTCATACGTTACACGTTATACGTTATACGTTATACGTTATACGTTATACGTTATACGTTATACGTTATACGTTGTACGTTATACGTTATACGTTATACGTTGTACGTTATACGTTGTATGTTATACGTTGTACGTTATACGTTATACGCTGTACGTTATACGCTATACGTTATACGCTGTACGTTATACGCTGTACGTTGTACGTTATACGTCATACGTTACACGTTATACGTTATACGTTATACGTTATACGCTGTACGTTATACGCTGTACGTTATACGCTGTACGTTATACGTTATACGTTATACGTTATACGTTATACGTTATACGTTATACGTTATACGTTATACGTTATACGTTATACGTTATACATTATACGTTATACGCTGTACGTTATACGCTGTACGTTATACGCTGTACGTTATACGTTGTACGTTATACGTTATACGTTACACGTTGTACGTTGTACGTTATACGTTATACGTTATACGTTACACGTTAAACGTTATACGTTATACGTTATACGTTATACGTTATACGTTATACGCTGTACGTTATAGGCTGTACGTTATACGCTGTACGTTAAACGTTATACGTTACACGTTGTACGTTGTACGTTGTACGTTATACGTTGTACGTTATACGTTATACGCTGTACGTTATACGTTGTACGTTGTACGTTATACGTTATACGTTATACGTTACACGTTATACGTTATACGTTATACGTTATACGTTATACGTTATACGTTATACGCTGTACGTTATAGGCTGTACGTTATACGCTGTACGTTATACGTTATACGTTACACGTTGTACGTTGTACGTTGTACGTTATACGTTGTACGTTATACGTTATACGCTGTACGTTATACGTTATACGTTATATGTTATACGTTATACGTTATACGTTAGACGTTATACGTTATACGTTATACGCTGTACGTTATACGCTGTACGTTATACGTTATACGTTATACGTTACACGTTGTACGTTGTACGTTATACGTTGTACGTTATACTTTATACGCTGTACGTTATACGTTATACGTTATATGTTATACGTTATACGTTATACGTTATACGTTATACGTTATACGATACACGTTATACGTTATACGTTATACGTTTTACGTTATACGTTATACGCTATACGTTATACGCTGTACGTTATACGCTGTACGTTATACGCTGTACGTTATACGTTGTACGTTATACGTTATACGTTACACGTTATACGTTATACGTTATACGATATACGATATACGTTATACGTTACACGTTGGACGTTGTACGTTATAAGTTGTACGTTATACGTAGTACGTTGTACGTTATACGTTGTACGTTATACGTTGTACGTTATACGTTATACGTTATACGTTATACGTTATACGTTGTACTTTATATGTTGTACGTTATATGTTATACGTTGTACGTTATACGTTATACGCTGTACGTTATACGCTATACGTTATACGCTGTACGTTATACGCTGTACGTTGTACGTTATACGTCATACGTTACACGTTATACGTTATACGTTATACGTTATACGTTATACGCTGTACGTTATACGCTGTACGTTATACGTTATACGTTATACGTTGTACGTTATACGCTTTACGTTATACCTTATACGTTATACGCCGTACGTTATACGCTGTACGTTATACGTTATACGTTACACGTTATACGTTATACGTTATACGCTGTACGTTAAACGCTGTACGTTATACGTTATACGTTATACGTTACACGTTGTACGTTGTACGTTATACGTTATACGATACACGTTATACGTTATACGTTATACGTTTTACGTTATACGTTATACGCTATACGTTATACGCTGTACGTTATACGCTGTACGTTATACGCTATACGTTATACGCTGTACGTTATACGCTGTACGTTGTACGTTATACGTCATACGTTACACGTTATACGTTATACGTTATACGTTATACGCTGTACGTTATACGCTGTACGTTATACGCTGTACGTTATACGTTATACGTTATACGTTATACGTTATACGTTATACGTTATACGTTATACGTTATACGTTATACGTTATACGTTATACGTTATACGTTATACGTTATACGTTATACGTTATACGCTGTACGTTATACGCTGTACGTTATACGCTGTACGTTATACGCTGTACGTTACACGTTGTACGTTGTACGTTATACGTCATACGTTACACGTTATACGTTATACGTTATACGTTATACGCTGTACGTTATACGCTGTACGTTATACGCTGTACGTTATACGTTATACGTTACACGTTGTACGTTGTACGTTATACGTTGTACGTTATACGTTGTACGTTATACGTTGTACGTTATACGTTGTACGTTATACGTTGTATGTTATACGTTATACGCTGTACGTTATACGTTATACGTTGTACGTTATACGTTATACGTTATACGTTATACGCTGTACGTTATACGCTGTACGTTATACGTTATACGTTATACGTTGTACGTTATACGCTGTACGTTATACCTTATACGTTATACGTTATACGCTGTACGTTATACGTTATACGTTATACGTTATACGTTATAAATTGTACGTTATATGTTGTACGTTATATGTTATACGTTACACGTTGTACGATGTACGTTATACGTTATACGTTATACGTTATACGTTATACGTTATACGGTATACGGTATACGTTATACGTTGTACGTTATACGTTATACGTTATACGTTATACGTCACACGTTATACGTTATACGTTATACGCTGTACGTTATACGCTGTACGTTATACGCTGTACGTTATACGTTAGACGTCACACGGTATACGTTATACGTTATACGCTGTACGTTATACGCTGTACGTTATACGCTGTACGTTATACGTTATACGTTATACGTTATACGTTACACGTTGTACGTTGTACGTTATACGATATACGTTATACGCTGTACGTTATACGCTGTACGTTATACGCTGTACGTTATACGCTGTACGTTATACGTTATACGTTGTACGTTATACGTTGTATGTTATACGTTATACGCTGTACGTTATACGTTATACGTTGTACGTTATAAGTTATACGTTATACGTTATACGCTGTACGTTATACGTTATACGCTGTACGTTATACGTTATACGTTATACGCTGTACGTTATACGTTACACGTTGTACGTTGTACGTTATACGTTGTACGTTATACGTTATACGTTATACGTTGTACGTTATACGTTGTATGTTATACGTTGTACGTTATACGTTATACGCTGTACGTTATACGCTATACGTTATACGCTGTACGTTATACGCTGTACGTTGTACGTTATACGTCATACGTTACACGTTATACGTTATACGCTGTACGTTATACGCTGTACGTTATACGCTGTACGTTATACGTTATACGTTATACGTTATACGTTATACGTTATACGTTATACGTTATACGTTATACGTTATACGTTATACGTTATACGTTATACGTTATACGTTATACGTTATACGCTGTACGTTATACGCTGTACGTTATACGCTGTACGTTATACGCTGTACGTTACACGTTGTACGTTGTACGTTATACGTCATACGTTACACGTTATACGTTATACGTTATACGTTATACGCTGTACGTTATACGCTGTACGTTATACGCTGTACGTTATACGTTATACGTTACACGTTGTACGTTGTACGTTATACGTTGTACGTTATACGTTGTACGTTATACGTTGTACGTTATACGTTGTACGTTATACGTTGTATGTTATACGTTATACGCTGTACGTTATACGTTATACGTTGTACGTTATACGTTATACGTTATACGTTATACGCTGTACGTTATACGCTGTACGTTATACGTTATACGTTATACGTTGTACGTTATACGCTGTACGTTATACCTTATACGTTATACGTTATACGCTGTACGTTATACGCTGTACGTTATACGTTATACGTCAGACGTTATACGTTATACGTTATACGCTGTACGTTATACGCTGTACGTTATACGCTGTACGTTATACGTTAGACGTCACACGTTATACGTTATACGTTATACGCTGTACGTTATACGCTGTACGTTATACGCTGTACGTTATACGTTATACGTTATACGTTACACGTTGTACGTTGTACGTTATACGTTGTACGTTATACGTTGTACGTTATTCGTTATACGTTACACGTTGTACGTTGTACGTTATACGTTGTACGTTATATGTTGTACGTTATACGTTATAAGTTGTACGTTATACGTTGTATGTTATACGTTATACGCTGTACGTTATACGTTATACGTTATACGTTATACGTTATACGCTGTACGTTATACGCTGTACGTTATACGTTATACGTTGTACGTTATACGCTGTACGTTATACCTTATACGTTATACGCTGTACGTTATACGCTGTACGTTATACGTTATACGTTACACGTTATACGTTATACGTTATACGTTATACGTTATACGTTATACGTTATACGTTATACGTTATACGTTATACGTTATACGTTATACGTTATACGTTATACGTTATACGTTATACGTTATACGTTATAAGTTATACGTTATACGTTATACGTTACACGTTGTACGTTGTACGTTATACGTTGTACGTTATACGTTGTACGTTATACGTTGTACGTTATACGTTGTACGTTATACGTTGTACGTTATACGTTGTATGTTATACGTTATACGCTCTACGTTATACGTTATACGTTGTACGTTATACGTTATCCGTTATACGTTATACGCTGTACGTTATACGCTGTACGTTATACGCTGTACGTTATACGCTGTACGTTATACGCTGTACGTTATACGCTGTACGTTATACGTTATACGTTATACGTTATACGTTATACGTTATACGTTATACGTTATACGTTATACGTTATACGTTATACGTTATACGTTATACGTTATACGTTATACGTTATACGTTATACGTTATACGTTATACGTTATACGTTATACGTTATACGTTATACGTTATACGTTATACGTTATACGGTATACGTTATACGTTATACGTTATACGTTATGCGTTATACGTTATACGTTATACGTTATAGGCTGTACGTTATACGCTGTACGTTATACGCTGTACGTTATACGCTGTACGTTATACGTTGTACGTTATACGTTTTACGTTATACGTTATACGTTATACGTTACACGTTGTACGTTGTACGTTATACGTTGTACGTTATACGTTGTACGTTATACGTTGTACGTTATACGTTATACGTTATACGTTATACGTTATAAATTGTACGTTATATGTTGTACGTTATATGTTATACGTTACACGTTGTACGATGTACGTTATGCGTTATACGTTATACGTTATACGTTATACGTTATACGGTATACGGTATACGTTATACGTTGTACGTTATACGTTATACGTTATACGTTATACGTCACACGTTATACGTTATACGTTATACGCTGTACGTTATACGCTGTACGTTATACGCTGTACGTTATACGTTAGACGTCACACGGTATACGTTATACGTTATACGCTGTACGTTATACGCTGTACGTTATACGCTGTACGTTATACGTTATACGTTATACGTTATACGTTACACGTTGTACGTTGTACGTTATACCTTATACGTTATACGCTGTACGTTATACGCTGTACGTTATACGCTGTACGTTATACGCTGTACGTTATACGTTATACGTTGTACGTTATACGTTGTATGTTATACGTTATACGCTGTACGTTATACGTTATACGTTGTACGTTATACGTTATACGTTATACGTTATACGCTGTACGTTATACGTTATACGCTGTACGTTATACGTTATACGTTATACGCTGTACGTTATACGTTACACGTTGTACGTTGTACGTTATACGTTATACGTTATACGTTATACGTTATACGTTATACGTTATACGTTATACGTTACACGTTATACGTTATACGTTATACGATATACGATATACGTTATACGTTACACGTTGGACGTTGTACGTTATACGTTGTACGTTATACGTTGTACGTTATACGTTGTACGTTATAGGCTGTACGTTACACGTTGTACGTTGTACGTTATACGTTGTACGTTATACGTTGTACGTTGTACGTTATACGCTGTACGTTATACGTTATACGTTACACGTTGTACGTTATACGTTGTATGTTATACGTTATACGCTGTACGTTATACGTTATACGTTGTACGTTATACGTTATACGTTATACGTTATCGCTGTACGTTATACGTTATACGCTGTACGTTATACGTTATACGTTATACGCTGTACGTTATACGTTACACGTTGTACGTTGTACGTTATACGTTGTACGTTATACGTTATACGTTATACGTTATACGTTGTACGTTATACGTTGTATGTTATACGTTGTACGTTATACGTTATACGCTGTACGTTATACGCTATACGTTATACGCTGTACGTTATACGCTGTACGTTGTACGTTATACGTCATACGTTACACGTTATACGTTATACGTTATACGTTATACGCTGTACGTTATACGCTGTACGTTATACGCTGTACGTTATACGTTATACGTTATACGTTATACGTTATACGTTATACGTTATACGTTATACGTTATACGTTATACGTTATACGTTATACGTTATACGTTATACGTTATACGTTATACGCTGTACGTTATACGCTGTACGTTATACGCTGTACGTTATACGCTGTACGTTACACGTTGTACGTTGTACGTTATACGTCATACGTTACACGTTATACGTTATACGTTATACGTTATACGCTGTACGTTATACGCTGTACGTTATACGCTGTACGTTATACGTTATACGTTACACGTTGTACGTTGTACGTTATACGTTGTACGTTATACGTTGTACGTTATACGTTGTACGTTATACGTTGTACGTTATACGTTGTATGTTATACGTTATACGCTGTACGTTATACGTTATACGTTATACGTTATACGTTATACGTTACACGTTATACGTTATACGTTATACGATATACGATATACGTTATACGTTACACGTTGGACGTTGTACGTTATACGTTGTACGTTATACGTTGTACGTTATACGTTGTACGTTATAGGCTGTACGTTACACGTTGTACGTTGTACGTTATACGTTGTACGTTATACGTTGTACGTTGTACGTTATACGCTGTACGTTATACGTTATACGTTACACGTTGTACGTTATACGTTGTATGTTATACGTTATACGCTGTACGTTATACGTTATACGTTGTACGTTATACGTTATACGTTATACGTTATACGCTGTACGTTATACGTTGTACGTTGTACGTTATACGTTGTACGTTATACGTTATACGTTATACGTTGTACGTTATACGTTGTATGTTATACGTTGTACGTTATACGTTATACGCTGTACGTTATACGCTATACGTTATACGCTGTACGTTATACGCTGTACGTTGTACGTTATACGTCATACGTTACACGTTATACGTTATACGTTATACGTTATACGCTGTACGTTATACGCTGTACGTTATACGCTGTACGTTATACGTTATACGTTATACGTTATACGTTATACGTTATACGTTATACGTTATACGTTATACGTTATACGTTATACGTTATACGCTGTACGTTATACGCTGTACGTTATACGCTGTACGTTATACGCTGTACGTTATACGTTATACGTTACACGTTGTACGTTGTACGTTATACGTCATACGTTACACGTTATACGTTATACGTTATACGTTATACGCTGTACGTTATACGCTGTACGTTATACGCTGTACGTTATACGTTATACGTTACACGTTGTACGTTGTACGTTATACGTTGTACGTTATACGTTGTACGTTATACGTTGTACGTTATACGTTGTACGTTATACGTTGTATGTTATACGTTATACGCTGTACGTTATACGTTATACGTTGTACGTTATACGTTATACGTTATACGTTATACGCTGTACGATATACGCTGTACGTTATACGTTATACGTTATACGTTGTACGTTATACGCTGTACGTTATACCTTATACGTTATACGTTATACGCTGTACGTTATACGCTGTACGTTATACGTTATACGTCAGACGTTATACGTTATACGTTATACGCTGTACGTTATACGCTGTACGTTATACGCTGTACGTTAAACGTTAGACGTCACACGTTATACGTTATACGTTATACGCTGTACGTTATACGCTGTACGTTATACGCTGTACGTTATACGTTATACGTTATACGTTACACGTTGTACGTTGTACGTTATACGTTGTACGTTATACGTTGTACGTTATTCGTTATACGTTACACGTTGTACGTTGTACGTTATACGTTGTACGTTATATGTTGTACGTTATACGTTATAAGTTGTACGTTATACGTTGTATGTTATACGTTATACGCTGTACGTTATACGTTATACGTTATACGTTATACGTTATACGTTATACGTTATACGTTCTACGCTGTACGTTATACGCTGTACGTTATACGTTATACGTTATACGTTATACGTTGTACGTTATACGCTGTACGTTATACCTTATACGTTATACGCTGTACGTTATACGCTGTACGTTATACGTTATACGTTACACGTTATACGTTATACGTTATACGCTGTACGTTATACGTTGTACGTTATACGTTATACGTTGTACGTTATATGTTGTACGTTATATGTTATACGTTACACGTTGTACGATGTACGTTATACGTTATACGTTATACGTTATACGTTATACGTTATACGTTATACGTTATACGTTATACGTTATACGTTATACGTTGTACGTTATACCTTATACGTTGTACGTTATACGTTATACGTTATACGTTATACGATATACGTTATAGGTTATACGCTGTACGTTATACGCTGTACGTTATACGCTGTACGTTATACGTTATACGTTATACGTTACACGTTGTACGTTGTACGTTATACGTTATACGTTATACGTTATACGTTATACGTTATACGTTATACGTTATACGTTATACGTTATACGTTATACGTTATACGTTATACGTTATACGTTATACGTTATACGTTATACGTTATACGCTGTACGTTATACGTTATACGCTGTACGTTATACGTTATACGTTATATGTTATACGTTATACGTTATACGTTATACGTTATACGTTATACGTTATACGTTATACGTTATACGTTATACGTTATACGTTATACGTTATACGTTATACGTTATACGTTATAAGTTATACGTTATACGTTATAGGCTGTACGTTATACGCTGTACGTTATACGCTGTACGTTATACGCTGTACGTTATACGTTATACGTTATACGTTACACGTTGTACGTTGTACGTTATACGTTACACGTTATACGTTATACGTTATACGTTATACGCTGTACGTTATACGCTGTACGTTATACGCTGTACGTTATACGTTATACGTTATACGTTATACGTTATACGTTATACGTTATACGTTATACGTTATACGTTATACGTTATACGTTATACGTTATACGCTGTACGTTATACGCTGTACGTTATACGCTGTACGTTATACGCTGTACGTTACACGTTGTACGTTGTACGTTATACGTCATACGTTACACGTTATACGTTATACGTTATACGTTATACGTTATACGTTATACGTTATACGTTATACGTTGTACGTTATACGTTATACGTTATACGTTGTACGTTATACGTTGTATGTTATACGTTGTACGTTATACGTTATACGCTGTACGTTATACGCTATACGTTATACGCTGTACGTTATACGCTGTACGTTGTACGTTATACGTCATACGTTACACGTTATACGTTATACGTTATACGTTATACGCTGTACGTTATACGCTGTACGTTATACGCTGTACGTTATACGTTATACGTTATACGTTATACGTTATACGTTATACGTTATACGTTATACGTTATACGTTATACATTATACGTTATACGCTGTACGTTATACGCTGTACGTTATACGCTGTACGTTATACGTTGTACGTTATACGTTATACGTTACACGTTGTACGTTGTACGTTATACGTTATACGTTATACGTTACACGTTAAACGTTATACGTTATACGTTATACGTTATACGTTATACGTTATACGCTGTACGTTATAGGCTGTACGTTATACGCTGTACGTTAAACGTTATACGTTACACGTTGTACGTTGTACGTTGTACGTTATACGTTGTACGTTATACGTTATACGCTGTACGTTATACGTTGTACGTTGTACGTTATACGTTATACGTTATACGTTACACGTTATACGTTATACGTTATACGTTATACGTTATACGTTATACGTTATACGCTGTACGTTATAGGCTGTACGTTATACGCTGTACGTTATACGTTATACGTTACACGTTGTACGTTGTACGTTGTACGTTATACGTTGTACGTTATACGTTATACGCTGTACGTTATACGTTATACGTTATATGTTATACGTTATACGTTATACGTTATACGTTATACGTTATACGTTACACGTTATACGCTGTACGTTATACGCTGTACGTTATACGCTGTACGTTATACGTTATACGTTATACGTTACACGTTGTACGTTGTACGTTATACGTTGTACGTTATACTTTATACGCTGTACGTTATACGTTATACGTTATATGTTATACGTTATACGTTATACGTTATACGTTATACGTTATACGATACACGTTATACGTTATACGTTATACGTTTTACGTTATACGTTATACGCTATACGTTATACGCTGTACGTTATACGCTGTACGTTATACGCTGTACGTTATACGTTGTACGTTATACGTTATACGTTACACGTTATACGTTATACGTTATACGATATACGATATACGTTATACGTTACACGTTGGACGTTGTACGTTATAAGTTGTACGTTATACGTAGTACGTTGTACGTTATACGTTGTACGTTATACGTTGTACGTTATACGTTATACGTTATACGTTATACGTTATACGTTGTACTTTATATGTTGTACGTTATATGTTATACGTTACACGTTGTACGATGTACGTTATACGTTATACGTTATACGTTATACGTTATACGTTATACGTTATACGTTATACGTTATACGTTATACGTTATACGTTATACGTTATACGTTATACGTTATACGTTATACGTTATACGTTATACGGTATACGGTATACGTTATACGTTGTACGTTATACCTTATACGTTATACGCTGTACGTTATACGCTGTACGTTATACGTTATACGTTACACGTTATACGTTATACGTTATACGTTATACGCTGTACGTTATACGCTGTACGTTATACGCTGTACGTTATACGTTATAAGTTATACGTTACACGTTGTACGTTGTACGTTATACGTTGTACGTTATACGTTATACGGTGTACGTTATACGTTATACGTTGTATGTTATACGTTATACGTTATACGTTCTACGTTATACGTTATACGATACACGTTATACGTTATACGTTATACGTTATACGTTATACGCTGTACGTTATACGCTGTACGTTATACGCTGTACGTTATACGTTGTACGTTATACGTTATACGTTACACGTTGTACGTTGTACGTTATACGTTATACGTTATACGTTACACGTTATACGTTATACGTTATACGTTATACGCTGTACGTTATAGGCTGTACGTTATACGCTGTACGTTATACGCTATACGTTTTACGTTATACGTTATACGTTACACGTTGTACGTTGTACGTTATACGTTGTACGTTATACTTTATACGCTGTACGTTATACGTTATACGTTATACGTTATACGTTATACGTTATACGTTATACGTTATACGTTGTACGTTATACGTTATACGTTATACGTTGTACGTTATACGTTGTATGTTATACGTTGTACGTTATACGTTATACGCTGTACGTTATACGCTATACGTTATACGCTGTACGTTATACGCTGTACGTTGTACGTTATACGTCATACGTTACACGTTATACGTTATACGTTATACGTTATACGCTGTACGTTATACGCTGTACGTTATACGCTGTACGTTATACGTTATACGTTATACGTTATACGTTATACGTTATACGTTATACGTTATACGTTATACGTTATACGTTATACATTATACGTTATACGCTGTACGTTATACGCTGTACGTTATACGGTGTACGTTATACGTTGTACGTTATACGTTATACGTTACACGTTGTACGTTGTACGTTATACGTTATACGTTATACGTTACACGTTAAACGTTATACGTTATACGTTATACGTTATACGTTATACGTTATACGTTATACGCTGTACGTTATAGGCTGTACGTTATACGCTGTACGTTAAACGTTATACGTTACACGTTGTACGTTGTACGTTGTACGTTATACGTTGTACGTTATACGTTATACGCTGTACGTTATACGTTGTACGTTGTACGTTATACGTTATACGTTATACGTTACACGTTATACGTTATACGTTATACGTTATACGTTATACGTTATACGTTATACGCTGTACGTTATAGGCTGTACGTTATACGCTGTACGTTATACGTTATACGTTACACGTTGTACGTTGTACGTTGTACGTTTTACGTTGTACGTTATACGTTATACGCTGTACGTTATACGTTATACGTTATATGTTATACGTTATACGTTATACGTTATACGTTATACGTTACACGTTATACGCTGTACGTTATACGCTGTACGTTATACGCTGTACGTTATACGTTATACGTTATACGTTACACGTTGTACGTTGTACGTTATACGTTGTACGTTATACTTTATACGCTGTACGTTATACGTTATACGTTATATGTTATACGTTATACGTTATACGTTATACGTTATACGTTATACGATACACGTTATACGTTATACGTTATACGTTTTACGTTATACGTTATACGCTATACGTTATACGCTGTACGTTATACGCTGTACGTTATACGCTGTACGTTATACGTTGTACGTTATACGTTATACGTTACACGTTATACGTTATACGTTATACGATATACGATATACGTTATACGTTACACGTTGGACGTTGTACGTTATAAGTTGTACGTTATACGTAGTACGTTGTACGTTATACGTTGTACGTTATACGTTGTACGTTATACGTTATACGTTATACGTTATACGTTATACGTTATACGTTATACGTTATACGTTGTACTTTATATGTTGTACGTTATATGTTATACGTTACACGTTGTACGATGTACGTTATACGTTATACGTTATACGTTATACGTTATACGTTATACGTTATACGTTATACGTTATACGTTATACGTTATACGTTATACGTTATACGTTATACGTTATACGTTATACGGTATACGGTATACGTTATACGTTGTACGTTACACCTTATACGTTATACGCTGTACGTTATACGCTGTACGTTATACGTTATACGTTACACGTTATACGTTATACGTTATACGTTATACGCTGTACGTTATACGCTGTACGTTATACGCTGTACGTTATACGTTATAAGTTATACGTTACACGTTGTACGTTGTACGTTATACGTTGTACGTTATACGTTATACGGTGTACGTTATACGTTATACGTTGTATGTTATACGTTATACGTTATACGTTCTACGTTATACGTTATACGATACACGTTATACGTTATACGTTATACGTTATACGTTATACGCTGTACGTTATACGCTGTACGTTATACGCTGTACGTTATACGTTGTACGTTATACGTTATACGTTACACGTTGTACGTTGTACGTTATACGTTATACGTTATACGTTGTATGTTATACGTTGTACGTTATACGTTATACGCTGTACGTTATACGTTATACGCTGTACGTTATACGCTATACGTTATACGCTGTACGTTATACGCTGTACGTTGTACGTTATACGTCATACGTTACACGTTATACGTTATACGTTATACGTTATACGCTGTACGTTATACGCTGTACGTTATACGCTGTACGTTATACGTTATACGTTATACGTTATACGTTATACGTTATACGTTATACGTTATACGTTATACGTTATACGTTATACATTATACGTTATACGCTGTACGTTATACGCTGTACGTTATACGGTGTACGTTATACGTTGTACGTTATACGTTATACGTTACACGTTGTACGTTGTACGTTATACGTTATACGTTATACGTTACACGTTAAACGTTATACGTTATACGTTATACGTTATACGTTATACGTTATACGCTGTACGTTATAGGCTGTACGTTATACGCTGTACGTTAAACGTTATACGTTACACGTTGTACGTTGTACGTTGTACGTTATACGTTGTACGTTATACGTTATACGCTGTACGTTATACGTTGTACGTTGTACGTTATACGTTATACGTTATACGTTACACGTTATACGTTATACGTTATACGTTATACGTTATACGTTATACGTTATACGCTGTACGTTATAGGCTGTACGTTATACGCTGTACGTTATACGTTATACGTTACACGTTGTACGTTGTACGTTGTACGTTATACGTTGTACGTTATACGTTATACGCTGTACGTTATACGTTATACGTTATATGTTATACGTTATACGTTATACGTTAGACGTTATACGTTATACGTTATACGCTGTACGTTATACGCTGTACGTTATACGTTATACGTTATACGTTACACGTTGTACGTTGTACGTTATACGTTGTACGTTATACTTTATACGCTGTACGTTATACGTTATACGTTATATGTTATACGTTATACGTTATACGTTATACGTTATACGTTATACGATACACGTTATACGTTATACGTTATACGTTTTACGTTATACGTTATACGCTATACGTTATACGCTGTACGTTATACGCTGTACGTTATACGCTGTACGTTATACGTTGTACGTTATACGTTATACGTTACACGTTATACGTTATACGTTATACGATATACGATATACGTTATACGTTACACGTTGGACGTTGTACGTTATAAGTTGTACGTTATACGTAGTACGTTGTACGTTATACGTTGTACGTTATACGTTGTACGTTATACGTTATACGTTATACGTTATACGTTATACGTTGTACTTTATATGTTGTACGTTATATGTTATACGTTACACGTTGTACGATGTACGTTATACGTTATACGTTATACGTTATACGTTATACGTTATACGTTATACGTTATACGTTATACGTTATACGTTATACGTTATACGTTATACGTTATACGTTATACGTTATACGTTATACGGTATACGGTATACGTTATACGTTGTACGTTATACCTTATACGTTATACGCTGTACGTTATACGCTGTACGTTATACGTTATACGTTACACGTTATACGTTATACGTTATACGTTATACGCTGTACGTTATACGCTGTACGTTATACGCTGTACGTTATACGTTATAAGTTATACGTTACACGTTGTACGTTGTACGTTATACGTTGTACGTTATACGTTATACGGTGTACGTTATACGTTATACGTTGTATGTTATACGTTATACGTTATACGTTCTACGTTATACGTTATACGATACACGTTATACGTTATACGTTATACGTTATACGTTATACGCTGTACGTTATACGCTGTACGTTATACGCTGTACGTTATACGTTGTACGTTATACGTTATACGTTACACGTTGTACGTTGTACGTTATACGTTATACGTTATACGTTACACGTTATACGTTATACGTTATACGTTATACGCTGTACGTTATAGGCTGTACGTTATACGCTGTACGTTATACGCTGTACGTTTTACGTTATACGTTATACGTTAAACGTTGTACGTTGTACGTTATACGTTGTACGTTATACTTTATACGCTGTACGTTATACGTTATACGTTATACGTTATACGTTATATGTTATACGTTATACGTTATACGTTATACGTTATACGATACACGTTATACGTTATACGTTATACGTTATACGTTATACGCTTTACGTTATACGTTATACGTTATACGTTATACGTTATACGCTGTACGTTATACGCTGTACGTTATACGCTGTACGTTATACGTTATACGTTATACGTTACACGTTGTACGTTGTACGTTATACGTTGTACGTTATACTTTATACGCTGTACGTTATACGTTATACGTTATATGTTATACGTTATACGTTACACGTTATACGTTATACGTTATACGATACACGTTATACGTTATACGTTATACGTTATACGTTATACGTTGTACGTTATATGTTGTACGTTATATGTTATACGTTACACGTTGTACGATGTACGTTATACGTTATACGTTATACGTTATACGTTATACGTTATACGTTATACGTTATACGTTATACGTTATACGTTATACGTTATACGTTATACGTTATACGTTATACGTTATACGTTATACGTAATACGTTATACGTTATACGTTATACGTTATACGTTATACGTTATACGTTATACGTTATACGGTATACGGTATACGTTATACGTTGTACGTTATACCTTATACGTTATACGCTGTACGTTATACGCTGTACGTTATACGCTGTACGTTATACGTTGTACGTTATACGTTATACTTTACACGTTATACGTTATACGTTATACGATATACGATATACGTTATACGTTACACGTTGGACGTTGTACGTTATAAGTTGTACGTTATACGTAGTACGTTGTACGTTATACGTTATACGTTGTACGTTATACGCTGTACGTTATACGCTGTACGTTATACGCTGTACGTTATACTCTGTACGTTATACGTTAAACGTTATACGTTACACGTTGTACGTTGAACGTTATACGTTGTACGTTATACTTTATACGCTGTACGTTATACGTTATACGTTATATGTTATACGTTATACGTTACACGTTATACGTTATACGTTATACGATACACGTTATACGTTATACGTTATACGTTATACGTTATACGCTATACGTTATACGCTGTACGTTATACGCTGTACGTTATACGCTGTAAGTTATACGTTGTACGTTATACGTTATACGTTATACGTTATACGTTATACGATATACGATATACGTTATACGTTACACGTTGTACGTTGTACGTTATACGTTGTACGTTATACGTTGTACGTTGTACGATATACGTTGTACGTTATACGTTGTACGTTATACGTTATACGTTATACGTTATACGTTGTACGTTATATGTTGTACGTTATATGTTATACGTTACACGTTGTACGATGTACGTTATACGTTATACGTTATACGTTATACGTTATACGTTATACGTTATACGTTATACGTTATACGTTATACGTTATACGTTATACGTTATACGTTATACGTTATACGTTATACGTTATACGTTATACGTTATACGTTATACGTTATACGTTATACGTTATACGTTATACGGTATACGGTATACGTTATACGTTGTACGTTATACCTTATACGTTATACGCTGTACGTTATACGCTGTACGTTATACGCTGTACGTTATACGTTGTACGTTATACGTTATACTTTACACGTTATACGTTATACGTTATACGATATACGATATACGTTATACGTTACAAGTTGGACGTTGTACGTTATAAGTTGTACGTTATACGTAGTACGTTGTACGTTATACGTTATACGTTGTACGTTATACGCTGTACGTTATACGCTGTACGTTATACGCTGTACGTTATACTCTGTACGTTATACGTTAAACGTTATACGTTACACGTTGTACGTTGTACGTTGTTCGTTATACGTTGTACGTTATACGTTGTACGTTGTACGTTATACGTTATACGTTATACGTGGTACGTTATACGTTGTATGTTATACGTTATACGCTGTACGTTATACGTTATACGTTGTACGTTATACGCTGTACGTTATACGCTGTACGTTATACGCTGTACGTTATACTCTGTACGTTATACGTTAAACGTTATACGTTACACGTTGTACGTTGTACGTTGTTCGTTATACGTTGTACGTTATACGTTGTACGTTGTACGTTATACGTTGTACGTTATACGTTGTACGTTATACGTTGTACGTTATACGTTGTACGTTATACGTTATACGTGGTACGTTATACGTTGTATGTTATACGTTATACGCTGTACGTTATACGTTATACGTTGTACGTTATACGTTATACGTTGTACGCTGTACGTTATACGTTATCCGTTACACGTTGTACGTTGTACGTTATACGTTGTACGTTGTACGTTACACGTTGTACGTTGTACGTTATACGTTGTACATTATACGTTGTTCGTTATACGTTATACGCTGTACGTTATACGTTATACGTTACACGTTGTACGTTGTACGTTATACGTTGTACGTTATACGTTGTACGTTATACGTTGTACGTTACACGCTGTACGTTATGAGCTGTACGTTATACGCTGAACGTTATACGTTATATGTTATACGTTACACGTTGTACGTTGTACGTTATACGTTGTACGTTATACGTTGTACGTTATACGTTATACGTTATACGTTATACGTTATACGTTATACGTTATACGTTATACGGTATACGATATACGTTATACGTTGTACGTTATACGTTATACGTTATACGTTATACGTTATACGTTATACGATATTCGTTATACGTTATACGTTATAGGCTGTACGTTATACGCTGTACGTTATACGCTGTACGTTATACGTTATATATTATACGTTACACGTTGTACGTTGTACGTTATACGTTATACGTTATACGATATACGATATACGTTATACGTTACAAGTTGGACGTTGTACGTTATAAGTTGTACGTTATACGTAGTACGTTGTACGTTATACGTTATACGTTGTACGTTATACGCTGTACGTTATACGCTGTACGTTATACGCTGTACGTTATACTCTGTACGTTATACGTTAAACGTTATACGTTACACGTTGTACGTTGTACGTTGTTCGTTATACGTTGTACGTTATACGTTGTACGTTGTACGTTATACGTTATACGTTATACGTGGTACGTTATACGTTGTATGTTATACGTTATACGCTGTACGTTATACGTTATACGTTGTACGTTATACGCTGTACGTTATACGCTGTACGTTATACGCTGTACGTTATACTCTGTACGTTATACGTTAAACGTTATACGTTACACGTTGTACGTTGTACGTTGTTCGTTATACGTTGTACGTTATACGTTGTACGTTGTACGTTATACGTTGTACGTTATACGTTGTACGTTATACGTTGTACGTTATACGTTGTACGTTATACGTTGTACGTTATACGTTATACGTGGTACGTTATACGTTGTATGTTATACGTTATACGCTGTACGTTATACGTTATACGATGTACGTTATACGTTATACGTTGTACGCTGTACGTTATACGTTATACGTTACACGTTGTACGTTGTACGTTATACGTTGTACGTTGTACGTTACACGTTGTACGTTGTACGTTATACGTTGTACATTATACGTTGTTCGTTATACGTTATACGCTGTACGTTATACGTTATACGTTACACGTTGTACGTTGTACGTTATACGTTGTACGTTATACGTTGTACGTTATACGTTGTACGTTACACGCTGTACGTTATGAGCTGTACGTTATACGCTGAACGTTATACGTTATATGTTATACGTTACACGTTGTACGTTGTACGTTATACGTTGTACGTTATACGTTGTACGTTATACGTTATACGTTATACGTTATACGTTATACGTTATACGTTATACGTTATACGTTATACGGTATACGATATACGTTATACGTTGTACGTTATACGTTATACGTTATACGTTATACGTTATACGTTATACGATATTCGTTATACGTTATACGTTATAGGCTGTACGTTATACGCTGTACGTTATACGCTGTACGTTATACGTTATATATTATACGTTACACGTTGTACGTTGTACGTTATACGCTGTACGTTGTACGTTATACGTTATACGTTATACGTTATACGTTATACGTTATACGTTATACGTTATACGATATTCGTTATACGTTATACGTTATAGGCTGTACGTTATACGCTGTACGTTATACGCTGTACGTTATACGTTATATATTATACGTTACACGTTGTACGTTGTACGTTATACGTTGTACGTAATACGTTGTACGTTATACGTTGTACGTTATACGTTATACGATATTCGTTATACGTTATACGTTATAGGCTGTACGTTATACGCTGTACGTTATACGCTGTACGTTATACGTTATATATTATACGTTACACGTTGTACGTTGTACGTTATACGTTATACGTTATACGATATACGATATACGTTATACGTTACAAGTTGGACGTTGTACGTTATAAGTTGTACGTTATACGTAGTACGTTGTACGTTATACGTTATACGTTGTACGTTATACGCTGTACGTTATACGCTGTACGTTATACGCTGTACGTTATACTCTGTACGTTATACGTTAAACGTTATACGTTACACGTTGTACGTTGTACGTTGTTCGTTATACGTTGTACGTTATACGTTGTACGTTGTACGTTATACGTTATACGTTATACGTGGTACGTTATACGTTGTATGTTATACGTTATACGCTGTACGTTATACGTTATACGTTGTACGTTATACGCTGTACGTTATACGCTGTACGTTATACGCTGTACGTTATACTCTGTACGTTATACGTTAAACGTTATACGTTACACGTTGTACGTTGTACGTTGTTCGTTATACGTTGTACGTTATACGTTGTACGTTGTACGTTATACGTTGTACGTTATACGTTGTACGTTATACGTTGTACGTTATACGTTGTACGTTATACGTTGTACGTTATACGTTATACGTGGTACGTTATACGTTGTATGTTATACGTTATACGCTGTACGTTATACGTTATACGTTGTACGTTATACGTTATACGTTGTACGCTGTACGTTATACGTTATACGTTACACGTTGTACGTTGTACGTTATACGTTGTACGTTGTACGTTACACGTTGTACGTTGTACGTTATACGTTGTACATTATACGTTGTTCGTTATACGTTATACGCTGTACGTTATACGTTATACGTTACACGTTGTACGTTGTACGTTATACGTTGTACGTTATACGTTGTACGTTATACGTTGTACGTTACACGCTGTACGTTATGAGCTGTACGTTATACGCTGAACGTTATACGTTATATGTTATACGTTACACGTTGTACGTTGTACGTTATACGTTGTACGTTATACGTTGTACGTTATACGTTATACGTTATACGTTATACGTTATACGTTATACGTTATACGTTATACGTTATACGGTATACGATATACGTTATACGTTGTACGTTATACGTTATACGTTATACGTTATACGTTATACGTTATACGATATTCGTTATACGTTATACGTTATAGGCTGTACGTTATACGCTGTACGTTATACGCTGTACGTTATACGTTATATATTATACGTTACACGTTGTACGTTGTACGTTATACGCTGTACGTTGTACGTTATACGTTATACGTTATACGTTATACGTTATACGTTATACGTTATACGTTATACGATATTCGTTATACGTTATACGTTATAGGCTGTACGTTATACGCTGTACGTTATACGCTGTACGTTATACGTTATATATTATACGTTACACGTTGTACGTTGTACGTTATACGTTGTACGTAATACGTTGTACGTTATACGTTGTACGTTATACGTTGTACGTTATACGTTGTATGTTATACGTTATACGCTGTATGTTATACGTTATACGCTGTACGTTATACGTTGTACGTTATACGTTGTACGTTATACGTTGTACGTTATACGTTGTATGTTATACGTTATACGCTGTACGTTATACGTTATACGTTATACGTTATACGTGATACGTTATACGTTCTACGTTATACGTTATACGCTGTACGTTGTACGTTATACGTTATACGTTATACGTTATACGTTATACGTTATACGTTATACGTTATACGATATTCGTTATACGTTATACGTTATAGGCTGTACGTTATACGCTGTACGTTATACGCTGTACGTTATACGTTATATATTATACGTTACACGTTGTACGTTGTACGTTATACGTTGTACGTAATACGTTGTACGTTATACGTTGTACGTTATACGTTGTACGTTATACGTTGTATGTTATACGTTATACGCTGTACGTTATACGTTATACGTTATACGTTATACGTGATACGTTATACGTTATACGTTATACGTTACACGTTGTACGTTGTACGTTATACGTTGTACGTTATACTTTATACGCTGTACGTTATACGTTATACGTTATATGTTATACGTTATACGTTACACGTTATACGTTATACGTTATACGATACACGTTATACGTTATACGTTATACGTTATACGTTATACGCTATACGTTATACGCTGTACGTTATACGCTGTACGTTACACGCTGTAAGTTATACGTTGTACGTTATACGTTATACGTTATACGTTATACGTTATACGATATACGATATACGTTATACGTTACACGTTGTACGTTGTACGTTATACGTTGTACGTTATACGTTGTACGTTGTACGTTATACGTTGTACGTTATACGTTGTACGTTATACGTTATACGTTATACGTTATACGTTGTACGTTATATGTTGTACGTTATATGTTATACGTTACACGTTGTACGATGTACGTTATACGTTATACGTTATACGTTATACGTTATACGTTATACGTTATACGTTATACGTTATACGTTATACGTTATACGTTATCCGTTATACGTTATACGTTATACGTTATACGTTATACGTTATACGTTATACGGTATACGGTATACGTTATACGTTGTACGTTATACCTTATACGTTATAAGCTGTACGTTATACGCTGTACGTTATACGCTGTACGTTATACGTTGTACGTTATACGTTATACTTTACACGTTATACGTTATACGTTATACCATATACGATATACGTTATACGTTACACGTTGGACGTTGTACGTTATACGTTGTACGTTACACGCTGTACGTTATGAGCTGTACGTTATACGCTGAACGTTATACGTTATATGTTATACGTTACACGTTGTACGTTATACGTTGTACGTTATATGTTGTACGTTATACGTTATACGTTATACGTTATACGTTATACGTTATACGTTATACGTTATACGTTATACGGTATACGATATACGTTACACGTTGTACGTTGTACGTTATACGTTGTACGTTATACTTTATACGCTGTACGTTATACGTTATACGTTATATGTTATACGTTATACGTTACACGTTATACGTTATACGTTATACGATACACGTTATACGTTATACGTTATACGTTATACGTTATACGCTATACGTTATACGCTGTACGTTATACGCTGTACGTTATACGCTGTAAGTTATACGTTGTACGTTATACGTTATACGTTATACGTTGTACGTTATACGTTATACGTTATACGTTATACGTTATACGTTATACGTTATACGTTATACGTTATACGGTATACGATATACGTTATACGTTGTACGTTATACGTTATACGTTATACGTTATACGTTATACGTTATACGTTATACGTTATACGATATTCGTTATACGTTATACGTTATAGGCTGTACGTTATACGCTGTACGTTATACGCTGTACGTTATACGTTATATATTATACGTTACACGTTGTACGTTGTACGTTATACGTTGTACGTTATACGTTGTACGTTATACGTTGTACGTTATACGTTGTACGTTATACGTTGTATGTTATACGTTATACGCTGTACGTTATACGTTATACGTTATACGTTATACGTGATACGTTATACGTTATACGTTATACGTTATACGCTGTACGTTGTACGTTATACGTTATACGTTATACGTTATACGTTATACGTTATACGTTATACGATATTCGTTATACGTTATACGTTATAGGCTGTACGTTATACGCTGTACGTTATACGCTGTACGTTATACGTTATATATTATACGTTACACGTTGTACGTTGTACGTTATACGTTGTACGTAATACGTTGTACGTTATACGTTGTACGTTATACGTTGTACGTTATACGTTGTATGTTATACGTTATACGCTGTACGTTATACGTTATACGTTATACGTTATACGTGATACGTTATACGTTATACGTTATACGTTACACGTTGTACGTTGTACGTTATACGTTGTACGTTATACTTTATACGCTGTACGTTATACGTTATACGTTATATGTTATACGTTATACGTTACACGTTATACGTTATACGTTATACGATACACGTTATACGTTATACGTTATACGTTATACGTTATACGCTATACGTTATACGCTGTACGTTATACGCTGTACGTTATACGCTGTACGTTATACGTTGTACGTTATACGTTATACGTTATACGTTGTACGTTATACGTTATACGTTATACGTTATACGTTATACGTTATACGTTATACGTTATACGGTATACGATATACGTTATACGTTGTACGTTATACGTTATACGTTATACGTTATACGTTATACGTTATACGTTATACGATATTCGTTATACGTTATACGTTATAGGCTGTACGTTATACGCTGTACGTTATACGCTGTACGTTATACGTTATATATTATACGTTAAACGTTGTACGTTGTACGTTATACGTTGTACGTTATACGTTGTACGTTATACGTTGTACGTTATACGTTGTACGTTATACGTTGTATGTTATACGTTATACGCTGTACGTTATACGTTATACGTTATACGTTATACGTGATACGTTATACGTTATACGTTATACGTTATACGCTGTACGTTGTACGTTATACGTTATACGTTATACGTTATACGTTATACGTTATACGTTATACGATATTCGTTATACGTTATACGTTATAGGCTGTACGTTATACGCTGTACGTTATACGCTGTACGTTATACGTTATATATTATACGTTACACGTTGTACGTTGTACGTTATACGTTGTACGTAATACGTTGTACGTTATACGTTGTACGTTATACGTTGTACGTTATACGTTGTATGTTATACGTTATACGCTGTACGTTATACGTTATACGTTATACGTTATACGTGATACGTTATACGTTATACGTTATACGTTACACGTTGTACGTTGTACGTTATACGTTGTACGTTATACTTTATACGCTGTACGTTATACGTTATACGTTATATGTTATACGTTATACGTTACACGTTATACGTTATACGTTATACGATACACGTTATACGTTATACGTTATACGTTATACGTTATACGCTATACGTTATACGCTGTACGTTATACGCTGTACGTTATACGCTGTAAGTTATACGTTGTACGTTATACGTTATACGTTATACGTTATACGTTATACGTTATACGTTATACGATATACGATATACGTTATACGTTACACGTTGTACGTTGTACGTTATACGTTGTACGTTATACGTTGTACGTTGTACGTTATACGTTGTACGTTATACGTTGTACGTTATACGTTATACGTTATACGTTATACGTTGTACGTTATATGTTGTACGTTATATGTTATACGTTACACGTTGTACGATGTACGTTATACGTTATACGTTATACGTTATACGTTATACGTTATACGTTATACGTTATACGTTATACGTTATACGTTATACGTTATACGTTATACGTTATACGTTATACGTTATCCGTTATACGTTATACGTTATACGTTATACGTTATACGTTATACGTTATACGTTATACGGTATACGGTATACGTTATACGTTGTACGTTATACCTTATACGTTATAAGCTGTACGTTATACGCTGTACGTTATACGCTGTACGTTATACGTTGTACGTTATACGTTATACTTTACACGTTATACGTTATACGTTATACGTTATACGATATACGTTATACGTTACACGTTGGACGTTGTACGTTATAAGTTGTACGTTATACGTAGTACGTTGTACGTTATACGTTATACGTTGTACGTTATACGCTGTACGTTATACGCTGTACGTTATACGCTGTACGTTATACTCTGTACGTTATACGTTAAACGTTATACGTTACACGTTGTACGTTGTACGTTGTTCGTTATACGTTGTACGTTATACGTTGTACGTTGTACGTTGTACGTTGTACGTTATACGTTATACGTTATACGTGGTACGTTATACGTTGTATGTTATACGTTATACGCTGTACGTTATACGTTATACGTTGTACGTTATACGCTGTACGTTATACGCTGTACGTTATACGCTGTACGTTATACTCTGTACGTTATACGTTAAACGTTATACGTTATACGTTATACGTTGTACGTTATACGTTGTACGTTATACGTTGTATGTTATACGTTATACGCTGTACGTTATACGTTATACGTTATACGTTATACGTGATACGTTATACGTTATACGTTATACGTTACACGTTGTACGTTGTACGTTATACGTTGTACGTTATACTTTATACGCTGTACGTTATACGTTATACGTTATATGTTATACGTTATACGTTACACGTTATACGTTATACGTTATACGATACACGTTATACGTTATACGTTATACGTTATACGTTATACGCTATACGTTATACGCTGTACGTTATACGCTGTACGTTATACGCTGTAAGTTATACGTTGTACGTTATACGTTATACGTTATACGTTGTACGTTATACGTTATACGTTATACGTTATACGTTATACGTTATACGTTATACGTTATACGGTATACGATATACGTTATACGTTGTACGTTATACGTTATACGTTATACGTTATACGTTATACGTTATACGTTATACGATATTCGTTATACGTTATACGTTATAGGCTGTACGTTATACGCTGTACGTTATACGCTGTACGTTATACGTTATATATTATACGTTAAACGTTGTACGTTGTACGTTATACGTTGTACGTTATACGTTGTACGTTATACGTTGTACGTTATACGTTGTACGTTATACGTTGTATGTTATACGTTATACGCTGTACGTTATACGTTATACGTTATACGTTATACGTGATACGTTATACGTTATACGTTATACGTTATACGCTGTACGTTGTACGTTATACGTTATACGTTATACGTTATACGTTATACGTTATACGTTATACGATATTCGTTATACGTTATACGTTATAGGCTGTACGTTATACGCTGTACGTTATACGCTGTACGTTATACGTTATATATTATACGTTACACGTTGTACGTTGTACGTTATACGTTGTACGTAATACGTTGTACGTTATACGTTGTACGTTATACGTTGTACGTTATACGTTGTATGTTATACGTTATACGCTGTACGTTATACGTTATACGTTATACGTTATACGTGATACGTTATACGTTATACGTTATACGTTACACGTTGTACGTTGTACGTTATACGTTGTACGTTATACTTTATACGCTGTACGTTATACGTTATACGTTATATGTTATACGTTATACGTTACACGTTATACGTTATACGTTATACGATACACGTTATACGTTATACGTTATACGTTATACGTTATACGCTATACGTTATACGCTGTACGTTATACGCTGTACGTTATACGCTGTAAGTTATACGTTGTACGTTATACGTTATACGTTATACGTTATACGTTATACGTTATACGTTATACGATATACGATATACGTTATACGTTACACGTTGTACGTTGTACGTTATACGTTGTACGTTATACGTTGTACGTTGTACGTTATACGTTGTACGTTATACGTTGTATGTTATACGTTATACGCTGTACGTTATACGTTATACGTTATACGTTATACGATATTCGTTATACGTTATACGTTATAGGCTGTACGTTATACGCTGTACGTTATACGCTGTACGTTATACGTTATATATTATACGTTACACGTTGTACGTTGTACGTTATACGTTGTACGTTATACTTTATACGCTGTACGTTATACGTTATACGTTATATGTTATACGTTATACGTTACACGTTATACGTTATACGTTATACGATACACGTTATACGTTATACGTTATACGCTATACGTTATACGCTGTACGTTATACGCTGTACGTTATACGCTGTAAGTTATACGTTGTACGTTATACGTTATACGTTGTACGTTATACGTTGTACGTTATACGTTATACGTTATACGTTATACGTTGTACGTTATATGTTGTACGTTATATGTTATACGTTACACGTTGTACGATGTACGTTATACGTTATACGTTATACGTTATACGTTATACGTTATACGTTATACGTTATCCGTTATACGTTATACGTTATACGTTATACGTTATACGTTATACGTTATACGGTATACGGTATACGTTATACGTTGTACGTTATACCTTATACGTTATAAGCTGTACGTTATACGCTGTACGTTATACGCTGTACGTTATACGTTGTACGTTATACGTTATACTTTACACGTTATACGTTATACGTTATACGATATACGATATACGTTATACGTTACACGTTGGACGTTGTACGTTATAAGTTTTACGTTATACGTAGTACGTTGTACGTTATACGTTATACGTTGTACGTTATACGCTGTACGTTATACGCTGTACGTTATACGCTGTACGTTATACTCTGTACGTTATACGTTAAACGTTATACGTTACACGTTGTACGTTGTACGTTGTTCGTTGTACGTTGTACGTTATACGTTATACGTTGTACGTTGTACGTTGTACGTTGTACGTTATACGTTATACGTTATACGTGGTACGTTATACGTTGTATGTTATACGTTATACGCTGTACGTTATACGTTATACGTTGTACGTTATACGCTGTACGTTATACGCTGTACGTTATACGCTGTACGTTATACTCTGTACGTTATACGTTAAACGTTATACGTTACACGTTGTACGTTGTACGTTGTTCGTTATACGTTGTACGTTATACGTTGTACGTTGTACGTTATACGTTGTACGTTATACGTTGTACGTTATACGTTGTACGTTATACGTTGTACGTTATACGTTGTACGTTATACGTTGTACGTTATACGTTATACGTGGTACGTTATACGTTGTATGTTATACGTTATACGCTGTACGTTATACGTTATACGTTGTACGTTATACGTTATACGTTGTACGCTGTACGTTATACGTTATACGTTACACGTTGTACGTTGTACGTTATACGTTGTACGTTGTACGTTACACGTTGTACGTTGTACGTTATACGTTGTACATTATACGTTGTTCGTTATACGTTATACGCTGTACGTTATACGTTATACGTTACACGTTGTACGTTGTACGTTATACGTTGTACGTTATACGTTGTACGTTATACGTTGTACGTTACACGCTGTACGTTATGAGCTGAACGTTATACGCTGAACGTTATACGTTATATGTTATACGTTACACGTTGTACGTTGTACGTTATACGTTGTACGTTATATGTTGTACGTTATACGTTATACGTTATACGTTATACGTTATACGTTATACGTTATACGGTATACGATATACGTTATACGTTGTACGTTATACGTTATACGTTATACGTTATACGTTATACGATATTCGTTATACGTTATACGTTATAGGCTGTACGTTATACGCTGTACGTTATACGCTGTAAGTTATACGTTGTACGTTATACGTTATACGTTATACGTTATACGTTATACGTTATACGTTATACGATATACGATATACGTTATACGTTACACGTTGTACGTTGTACGTTATACGTTGTACGTTATACGTTGTACGTTGTACGTTATACGTTGTACGTTATACGTTGTACGTTATACGTTATACGTTATACGTTATACGTTGTACGTTATATGTTGTACGTTATATGTTATACGTTACACGTTGTACGATGTACGTTATACGTTATACGTTATACGTTATACGTTATACGTTATACGTTATACGTTATACGTTATACGTTATACGTTATACGTTATACGTTATACGTTATACGTTATCCGTTATACGTTATACGTTATACGTTATACGTTATACGTTATACGTTATACGTTATACGGTATACGGTATACGTTATACGTTGTACGTTATACCTTATACGTTATAAGCTGTACGTTATACGCTGTACGTTATACGCTGTACGTTATACGTTGTACGTTATACGTTATACTTTACACGTTATACGTTATACGATATACGTTATACGATATACGTTATACGTTACACGTTGGACGTTGTACGTTATAAGTTGTACGTTATACGTAGTACGTTGTACGTTATACGTTATACGTTGTACGTTATACGCTGTACGTTATACGCTGTACGTTATACGCTGTACGTTATACTCTGTACGTTATACGTTAAACGTTATACGTTACACGTTGTACGTTGTACGTTGTTCGTTATACGTTGTACGTTATACGTTGTACGTTGTACGTTGTACGTTGTACGTTATACGTTATACGTTATACGTGGTACGTTATACGTTGTATGTTATACGTTATACGCTGTACGTTATACGTTATACGTTGTACGTTATACGCTGTACGTTATACGCTGTACGTTATACGCTGTACGTTATACTCTGTACGTTATACGTTAAACGTTATACGTTACACGTTGTACGTTGTACGTTGTTCGTTATACGTTGTACGTTATACGTTGTACGTTGTACGTTATACGTTGTACGTTATACGTTGTACGTTATACGTTGTACGTTATACGTTGTACGTTATACGTTGTACGTTATACGTTGTACGTTATACGTTATACGTGGTACGTTATACGTTGTATGTTATACGTTATACGCTGTACGTTATACGTTATACGTTGTACGTTATACGTTATACGTTGTACGCTGTACGTTATACGTTATACGTTACACGTTGTACGTTGTACGTTATACGTTGTACATTATACGTTGTTCGTTATACGTTATACGCTGTACGTTATACGTTATACGTTACACGTTGTACGTTGTACGTTATACGTTGTACGTTATACGTTGTACGTTATACGTTGTACGTTATACGTTGTACGTTATACGTTGTACGTTATACGTTGTATGTTATACGTTATACGCTGTACGTTATACGTTATACGTTATACGTTATACGTGATACGTTATACGTTATACGTTATACGTTATACGCTGTACGTTGTACGTTATACGTTATACGTTATACGTTATACGTTATACGTTATACGTTATACGATATTCGTTATACGTTATACGTTATAGGCTGTACGTTATACGCTGTACGTTATACGCTGTACGTTATACGTTATATATTATACGTTACACGTTGTACGTTGTACGTTATACGTTGTACGTAATACGTTGTACGTTATACGTTGTACGTTATACGTTGTACGTTATACGTTGTATGTTATACGTTATACGCTGTACGTTATACGTTATACGTTATACGTTATACGTGATACGTTATACGTTATACGTTATACGTTACACGTTGTACGTTGTACGTTATACGTTGTACGTTATACTTTATACGCTGTACGTTATACGTTATACGTTATATGTTATACGTTATACGTTACACGTTATACGTTATACGTTATACGATACACGTTATACGTTATACGTTATACGTTATACGTTATACGCTATACGTTATACGCTGTACGTTATACGCTGTACGTTATACGCTGTAAGTTATACGTTGTACGTTATACGTTATACGTTATACGTTATACGTTATACGTTATACGATATACGATATACGTTATACGTTACACGTTGTACGTTGTACGTTATACGTTGTACGTTATACGTTGTACGTTGTACGTTATACGTTGTACGTTATACGTTGTACGTTATACGTTATACGTTATACGTTATACGTTGTACGTTATATGTTGTACGTTATATGTTATACGTTACACGTTGTACGATGTACGTTATACGTTATACGTTATACGTTATACGTTATACGTTATACGTTATACGTTATACGTTATACGTTATACGTTATACGTTATACGTTATACGTTATCCGTTATACGTTATACGTTATACGTTATACGTTATACGTTATACGTTATACGGTATACGGTATACGTTATACGTTGTACGTTATACCTTATACGTTATAAGCTGTACGTTATACGCTGTACGTTATACGCTGTACGTTATACGTTGTACGTTATACGTTATACTTTACACGTTATACGTTATACGTTATACGATATACGATATACGTTATACGTTACACGTTGGACGTTGTACGTTATAAGTTGTACGTTATACGTAGTACGTTGTACGTTATACGTTATACGTTGTACGTTATACGCTGTACGTTATACGCTGTACGTTATACGCTGTACGTTATACTCTGTACGTTATACGTTAAACGTTATACGTTACACGTTGTACGTTGTACGTTGTTCGTTATACGTTGTACGTTATACGTTGTACGTTGTACGTTGTACGTTGTACGTTATACGTTATACGTTATACGTGGTACGTTATACGTTGTATGTTATACGTTATACGCTGTACGTTATACGTTATACGTTGTACGTTATACGCTGTACGTTATACGCTGTACGTTATACGCTGTACGTTATACTCTGTACGTTATACGTTAAACGTTATACGTTACACGTTGTACGTTGTTCGTTATACGTTGTACGTTATACGTTGTACGTTGTACGTTATACGTTGTACGTTATACGTTGTACGTTATACGTTGTACGTTATACGTTGTACGTTATACGTTGTACGTTATACGTTGTACGTTATACGTTATACGTGGTACGTTATACGTTGTATGTTATACGTTATACGCTGTACGTTATACGTTATACGTTATACGTTATACGATATTCGTTATACGTTATACGTTATAGGCTGTACGTTATACGCTGTACGTTATACGCTGTACGTTATACGTTATATATTATACGTTACACGTTGTACGTTGTACGTTATACGTTGTACGTTATACTTTATACGCTGTACGTTATACGTTATACGTTATATGTTATACGTTATACGTTACACGTTATACGTTATACGTTATACGATACACGTTATACGTTATACGTTATACGCTATACGTTATACGCTGTACGTTATACGCTGTACGTTATACGCTGTAAGTTATACGTTGTACGTTATACGTTATACGTTGTACGTTATACGTTGTACGTTATACGTTATACGTTATACGTTATACGTTGTACGTTATATGTTGTACGTTATATGTTATACGTTACACGTTGTACGATGTACGTTATACGTTATACGTTATACGTTATACGTTATACGTTATACGTTATACGTTATACGTTATCCGTTATACGTTATACGTTATACGTTATACGTTATACGTTATACGTTATACGGTATACGGTATACGTTATACGTTGTACGTTATACCTTATACGTTATAAGCTGTACGTTATACGCTGTACGTTATACGCTGTACGTTATACGTTGTACGTTATACGTTATACTTTACACGTTATACGTTATACGTTATACGATATACGATATACGTTATACGTTACACGTTGGACGTTGTACGTTATAAGTTTTACGTTATACGTAGTACGTTGTACGTTATACGTTATACGTTGTACGTTATACGCTGTACGTTATACGCTGTACGTTATACGCTGTACGTTATACTCTGTACGTTATACGTTAAACGTTATACGTTACACGTTGTACGTTGTACGTTGTTCGTTATACGTTGTACGTTATACGTTATACGTTGTACGTTGTACGTTGTACGTTGTACGTTATACGTTATACGTTATACGTGGTACGTTATACGTTGTATGTTATACGTTATACGCTGTACGTTATACGTTATACGTTGTACGTTATACGTTATACGTTGTACGCTGTACGTTATACGTTATACGTTACACGTTGTACGTTGTACGTTATACGTTGTACGTTGTACGTTACACGTTGTACGTTGTACGTTATACGTTGTACATTATACGTTGTTCGTTATACGTTATACGCTGTACGTTATACGTTATACGTTACACGTTGTACGTTGTACGTTATACGTTGTACGTTATACGTTGTACGTTATACGTTGTACGTTACACGCTGTACGTTATGAGCTGAACGTTATACGCTGAACGTTATACGTTATATGTTATACGTTACACGTTGTACGTTGTACGTTATACGTTGTACGTTATATGTTGTACGTTATACGCTGTACGTTATACGCTGTACGTTATACTCTGTACGTTATACGTTAAACGTTATACGTTACACGTTGTACGTTGTACGTTGTTCGTTATACGTTGTACGTTATACGTTGTACGTTGTACGTTATACGTTGTACGTTATACGTTGTACGTTATACGTTGTACGTTATACGTTGTACGTTATACGTTGTACGTTATACGTTGTACGTTATACGTTATACGTGGTACGTTATACGTTGTATGTTATACGTTATACGCTGTACGTTATACGTTATACGTTGTACGTTATACGTTATACGTTGTACGCTGTACGTTATACGTTATACGTTACACGTTGTACGTTGTACGTTATACGTTGTACGTTGTACGTTACACGTTGTACGTTGTACGTTATACGTTGTACATTATACGTTGTTCGTTATACGTTATACGCTGTACGTTATACGTTATACGTTACACGTTGTACGTTGTACGTTATACGTTGTACGTTATACGTTGTACGTTATACGTTGTACGTTACACGCTGTACGTTATGAGCTGAACGTTATACGCTGAACGTTATACGTTATATGTTATACGTTACACGTTGTACGTTGTACGTTATACGTTGTACGTTATATGTTGTACGTTATACGTTATACGTTATACGTTATACGTTATACGTTATACGTTATACGGTATACGATATACGTTATACGTTGTACGTTATACGTTATACGTTATACGTTATACGTTATACGTTATACGATATTCGTTATACGTTATACGTTATAGGCTGTACGTTATACGCTGTACGTTATACGCTGTACGTTATACGTTATATATTATACGTTACACGTTGTACGTTGTACGTTATACGTTGTACGTTATACGTTGTACGTTATACGTTGTACGTTATACGTTGTACGTTATACGTTGTATGTTATACGTTATACGCTGTACGTTATACGTTATACGTTATACGTTATACGTGATACGTTATACGTTATACGTTATACGTTATACGCTGTACGTTGTACGTTATACGTTATACGTTATACGTTATACGTTATACGTTATACGTTATACGTTATACGATATTCGTTATACGTTATACGTTATAGGCTGTACGTTATACGCTGTACGTTATACGCTGTACGTTATACGTTATATATTATACGTTACACGTTGTACGTTGTACGTTATACGTTGTACGTAATACGTTGTACGTTATACGTTGTACGTTATACGTTGTACGTTATACGTTGTATGTTATACGTTATACGCTGTACGTTATACGTTATACGTTATACGTTATACGTGATACGTTATACGTTATACGTTATACGTTACACGTTGTACGTTGTACGTTATACGTTGTACGTTATACTTTATACGCTGTACGTTATACGTTATACGTTATATGTTATACGTTATACGTTATACGTTATACGTTATACGTTATACGATACACGTTATACGTTATACGTTATACGTTATACGCTATACGTTATACGCTGTACGTTATACGCTGTACGTTGTACGTTATACGTTGTACATTATACGTTGTTCGTTATACGTTATACGCTGTACGTTATACGTTATACGTTACACGTTGTACGTTGTACGTTATACGTTGTACGTTATACGTTGTACGTTATACGTTGTACGTTACACGCTGTACGTTATGAGCTGTACGTTATACGCTGAACGTTATACGTTATATGTTATACGTTACACGTTGTACGTTGTACGTTATACGTTGTACGTTATACGTTGTACGTTATACGTTATACGTTATACGTTATACGTTATACGTTATACGTTATACGTTATACGGTATACGTTATACGTTATACGTTGTACGTTATACGTTATACGTTATACGTTATACGTTATACGTTATACGATATTCGTTATACGTTATACGTTATAGGCTGTACGTTATACGCTGTACGTTATACGCTGTACGTTATACGTTATATATTATACGTTACACGTTGTACGTTGTACGTTATACGTTGTACGTTATACGTTGTACGTTATACGTTGTACGTTATACGTTGTACGTTATACGTTGTATGTTATACGTTATACGCTGTACGTTATACGTTATACGTTATACGTTATACGTGATACGTTATACGTTATACGTTATACGTTATACGCTGTACGTTGTACGTTATACGTTATACGTTATACGTTATACGTTATACGTTATACGTTATACGTTATACGATATTCGTTATACGTTATACGTTATAGGCTGTACGTTATACGCTGTACGTTATACGCTGTACGTTATACGTTATATATTATACGTTACACGTTGTACGTTGTACGTTATACGTTGTACGTAATACGTTGTACGTTATACGTTGTACGTTATACGTTGTACGTTATACGTTGTATGTTATACGTTATACGCTGTACGTTATACGTTATACGTTATACGTTATACGTGATACGTTATACGTTATACGTTATACGTTACACGTTGTACGTTGTACGTTATACGTTGTACGTTATACTTTATACGCTGTACGTTATACGTTATACGTTATATGTTATACGTTATACGTTACACGTTATACGTTATACGTTATACGATACACGTTATACGTTATACGTTATACGTTATACGTTATACGCTATACGTTATACGCTGTACGTTATACGCTGTACGTTACACGCTGTAAGTTATACGTTGTACGTTATACGTTATACGTTATACGTTATACGTTATACGTTATACGATATACGATATACGTTATACGTTACACGTTGTACGTTGTACGTTATACGTTGTACGTTATACGTTGTACGTTGTACGTTATACGTTGTACGTTATACGTTGTACGTTATACGTTATACGTTATACGTTATACGTTGTACGTTATATGTTGTACGTTATATGTTATACGTTACACGTTGTACGATGTACGTTATACGTTATACGTTATACGTTATACGTTATACGTTATACGTTATACGTTATACGTTATACGTTATACGTTATACGTTATACGTTATACGTTATACGTTATCCGTTATACGTTATACGTTATACGTTATACGGTATACGATATACGTTACACGTTGTACGTTGTACGTTATACGTTGTACGTTATACTTTATACGCTGTACGTTATACGTTATACGTTATATGTTATACGTTATACGTTACACGTTATACGTTATACGTTATACGATACACGTTATACGTTATACGTTATACGTTATACGTTATACGCTATACGTTATACGCTGTACGTTATACGCTGTACGTTATACGCTGTAAGTTATACGTTGTACGTTATACGTTATACGTTATACGTTGTACGTTATACGTTATACGTTATACGTTATACGTTATACGTTATACGTTATACGTTATACGTTATACGGTATACGATATACGTTATACGTTGTACGTTATACGTTATACGTTATACGTTATACGTTATACGTTATACGATATTCGTTATACGTTATACGTTATAGGCTGTACGTTATACGCTGTACGTTATACGCTGTACGTTATACGTTGTACGTTATACGTTGTACGTTATACGTTGTATGTTATACGTTATACGCTGTACGTTATACGTTATACGTTATACGTTATACGTGATACGTTATACGTTATACGTTATACGTTATACGCTGTACGTTGTACGTTATACGTTATACGTTATACGTTATACGTTATACGTTATACGTTATACGATATTCGTTATACGTTATACGTTATAGGCTGTACGTTATACGCTGTACGTTATACGCTGTACGTTATACGTTATATATTATACGTTACACGTTGTACGTTGTACGTTATACGTTGTACGTAATACGTTGTACGTTATACGTTGTACGTTATACGTTGTACGTTATACGTTGTATGTTATACGTTATACGCTGTACGTTATACGTTATACGTTATACGTTATACGTGATACGTTATACGTTATACGTTATACGTTACACGTTGTACGTTGTACGTTATACGTTGTACGTTATACTTTATACGCTGTACGTTATACGTTATACGTTATATGTTATACGTTATACGTTACACGTTATACGTTATACGTTATACGATACACGTGATACGTTATACGTTATACGTTATACGTTATACGCTATACGTTATACGCTGTACGTTATACGCTGTACGTTATACGCTGTAAGTTATACGTTGTACGTTATACGTTATACGTTATACGTTGTACGTTATACGTTATACGTTATACGTTATACGTTATACGTTATACGTTATACGTTATACGGTATACGATATACGTTATACGTTGTACGTTATACGTTATACGTTATACGTTATACGTTATACGTTATACGATATTCGTTATACGTTATACGTTATAGGCTGTACGTTATACGCTGTACGTTATAAGCTGTACGTTATACGTTATATATTATACGTTACACGTTGTACGTTGTACGTTATACGTTGTACGTTATACGTTGTACGTTATACGTTGTACGTTATACGTTGTACGTTATACGTTGTATGTTATACGTTATACGCTGTACGTTATACGTTATACGTTATACGTTATACGTGATACGTTATACGTTATACGTTATACGTTATACGCTGTACGTTGTACGTTATACGTTATACGTTATACGTTATACGTTATACGTTATACGTTATACGATATTCGTTATACGTTATACGTTATAGGCTGTACGTTATACGCTGTACGTTATACGCTGTACGTTATACGTTATATATTATACGTTACACGTTGTACGTTGTACGTTATACGTTGTACGTAATACGTTGTACGTTATACGTTGTACGTTATACGTTGTACGTTATACGTTGTATGTTATACGTTATACGCTGTACGTTATACGTTATACGTTATACGTTATACGTGATACGTTATACGTTATACGTTATACGTTACACGTTGTACGTTGTACGTTATACGTTGTACGTTATACTTTATACGCTGTACGTTATACGTTATACGTTATATGTTATACGTTATACGTTACACGTTATACGTTATACGTTATACGATACACGTTATACGTTATACGTTATACGTTATACGTTATACGCTATACGTTATACGCTGTACGTTATACGCTGTACGTTATACGCTGTAAGTTATACGTTGTACGTTATACGTTATACGTTATACGTTATACGTTATACGTTATACGTTATACGATATACGATATACGTTATACGTTACACGTTGTACGTTGTACGTTATACGTTGTACGTTATACGTTGTACGTTGTACGTTATACGTTGTACGTTATACGTTGTACGTTATACGTTATACGTTATACGTTATACGTTGTACGTTATATGTTGTACGTTATATGTTATACGTTACACGTTGTACGATGTACGTTATACGTTATACGTTATACGTTATACGTTATACGTTATACGTTATACGTTATACGTTATACGTTATACGTTATACGTTATACGTTGTACGTTATACCTTATACGTTATAAGCTGTACGTTATACGCTGTACGTTATACGCTGTACGTTATACGTTGTACGTTATACGTTATACTTTACACGTTATACGTTATACGTTATACGTTATACGATATACGTTATACGTTACACGTTGGACGTTGTACGTTATAAGTTGTACGTTATACGTAGTACGTTGTACGTTATACGTTATACGTTGTACGTTATACGCTGTACGTTATACGCTGTACGTTATACGCTGTACGTTATACTCTGTACGTTATACGTTAAACGTTATACGTTACACGTTGTACGTTGTACGTTGTTCGTTATACGTTGTACGTTATACGTTGTACGTTGTACGTTGTACGTTGTACGTTATACGTTACACGTTATACGTGGTACGTTATACGTTGTATGTTATACGTTATACGCTGTACGTTATACGTTATACGTTGTACGTTATACGCTGTACGTTATACGCTGTACGTTATACGCTGTACGTTATACTCTGTACGTTATACGTTAAACGTTATACGTTACACGTTGTACGTTGTACGTTGTTCGTTATACGTTGTACGTTATACGTTGTACGTTGTACGTTATACGTTGTACGTTATACGTTGTACGTTATACGTTGTACGTTATACGTTGTACGTTATACGTTGTACGTTATACGTTGTACGTTATACGTTATACGTGGTACGTTATACGTTGTATGTTATACGTTATACGCTGTACGTTATACGTTATACGTTGTACGTTATACGTTATACGTTGTACGCTGTACGTTATACGTTATACGTTACACGTTGTACGTTGTACGTTATACGTTGTACGTTGTACGTTACACGTTGTACGTTGTACGTTATACGTTGTACATTATACGTTGTTCGTTATACGTTATACGCTGTACGTTATACGTTATACGTTACACGTTGTACGTTGTACGTTATACGTTGTACGTTATACGTTGTACGTTATACGTTGTACGTTATACGTTGTACGTTATACGTTGTACGTTATACGTTGTATGTTATACGTTATACGCTGTACGTTATACGTTATACGTTATACGTTATACGTGATACGTTATACGTTATACGTTATACGTTATACGCTGTACGTTGTACGTTATACGTTATACGTTATACGTTATACGTTATACGTTATACGTTATACGTTATACGATATTCGTTATACGTTATACGTTATAGGCTGTACGTTATACGCTGTACGTTATACGCTGTACGTTATACGTTATATATTATACGTTACACGTTGTACGTTGTACGTTATACGTTGTACGTAATACGTTGTACGTTATACGTTGTACGTTATACGTTGTACGTTATACGTTGTATGTTATACGTTATACGCTGTACGTTATACGTTATACGTTATACGTTATACGTGATACGTTATACGTTATACGTTATACGTTACACGTTGTACGTTGTACGTTATACGTTGTACGTTATACTTTATACGCTGTACGTTATACGTTATACGTTATATGTTATACGTTATACGTTACACGTTATACGTTATACGTTATACGATACACGTTATACGTTATACGTTATACGTTATACGTTATACGCTATACGTTATACGCTGTACGTTATACGCTGTACGTTATACGCTGTAAGTTATACGTTGTACGTTATACGTTATACGTTATACGTTATACGTTATACGTTATACGATATACGATATACGTTATACGTTACACGTTGTACGTTGTACGTTATACGTTGTACGTTATACGTTGTACGTTGTACGTTATACGTTGTACGTTATACGTTGTACGTTATACGTTATACGTTATACGTTATACGTTGTACGTTATATGTTGTACGTTATATGTTATACGTTACACGTTGTACGATGTACGTTATACGTTATACGTTATACGTTATACGTTATACGTTATACGTTATACGTTATACGTTATACGTTATACGTTATACGTTATACGTTATACGTTATCCGTTATACGTTATACGTTATACGTTATACGTTATACGTTATACGTTACACGTTATACGTTACACGTTGTACGTTGTACGTTATACGTTGTACGTTATACGTTGTACGTTGTACGTTATACGTTGTACGTTATACGTTGTACGTTATACGTTATACGTTATACGTTATACGTTGTACGTTATATGTTGTACGTTATATGTTATACGTTACACGTTGTACGATGTACGTTATACGTTATACGTTATACGTTATACGTTATACGTTATACGTTATACGTTATACGTTATACGTTATACGTTATACGTTATACGTTGTACGTTATACCTTATACGTTATAAGCTGTACGTTATACGCTGTACGTTATACGCTGTACGTTATACGTTGTACGTTATACGTTATACTTTACACGTTATACGTTATACGTTATACGTTATACGATATACGTTATACGTTACACGTTGGACGTTGTACGTTATAAGTTGTACGTTATACGTAGTACGTTGTACGTTATACGTTATACGTTGTACGTTATACGCTGTACGTTATACGCTGTACGTTATACGCTGTACGTTATACTCTGTACGTTATACGTTAAACGTTATACGTTACACGTTGTACGTTGTACGTTGTTCGTTATACGTTGTACGTTATACGTTGTACGTTGTACGTTGTACGTTGTACGTTATACGTTATACGTTATACGTGGTACGTTATACGTTGTATGTTATACGTTATACGCTGTACGTTATACGTTATACGTTGTACGTTATACGCTGTACGTTATACGCTGTACGTTATACGCTGTACGTTATACTCTGTACGTTATACGTTAAACGTTATACGTTACACGTTGTACGTTGTACGTTGTTCGTTATACGTTGTACGTTATACGTTGTACGTTGTACGTTATACGTTGTACGTTATACGTTGTACGTTATACGTTGTACGTTATACTTTATACGCTGTACGTTATACGTTATACGTTATATGTTATACGTTATACGTTACACGTTATACGTTATACGTTATACGATACACGTTATACGTTATACGTTATACGTTATACGTTATACGCTATACGTTATACGCTGTACGTTATACGCTGTACGTTATACGCTGTAAGTTATACGTTGTACGTTATACGTTATACGTTATACGTTATACGTTATACGTTATACGATATACGATATACGTTATACGTTACACGTTGTACGTTGTACGTTATACGTTGTACGTTATACGTTGTACGTTGTACGTTATACGTTGTACGTTATACGTTGTACGTTATACGTTATACGTTATACGTTATACGTTGTACGTTATATGTTGTACGTTATATGTTATACGTTACACGTTGTACGATGTACGTTATACGTTATACGTTATACGTTATACGTTATACGTTATACGTTATACGTTATACGTTATACGTTATACGTTATACGTTATACGTTATACGTTATCCGTTATACGTTATACGTTATACGTTATACGTTATACGTTATACGTTATACGGTATACGGTATACGTTATACGTTGTACGTTATACCTTATACGTTATAAGCTGTACGTTATACGCTGTACGTTATACGCTGTACGTTATACGTTGTACGTTATACGTTATACTTTACACGTTATACGTTATACGTTATACGATATACGATATACGTTATACGTTACACGTTGGACGTTGTACGTTATAAGTTGTACGTTATACGTAGTACGTTGTACGTTATACGTTATACGTTGTACGTTATACGCTGTACGTTATACGCTGTACGTTATACGCTGTACGTTATACTCTGTACGTTATACGTTAAACGTTATACGTTACACGTTGTACGTTGTACGTTGTTCGTTATACGTTGTACGTTATACGTTGTACGTTGTACGTTGTACGTTGTACGTTATACGTTATACGTTATACGTGGTACGTTATACGTTGTATGTTATACGTTATACGCTGTACGTTATACGTTATACGTTGTACGTTATACGCTGTACGTTATACGCTGTACGTTATACGCTGTACGTTATACTCTGTACGTTATACGTTAAACGTTATACGTTACACGTTGTACGTTGTACGTTGTTCGTTATACGTTGTACGTTATACGTTGTACGTTGTACGTTATACGTTGTACGTTATACGTTGTACGTTATACGTTGTACGTTATACGTTGTACGTTATACGTTGTACGTTATACGTTGTACGTTATACGTTATACGTGGTACGTTATACGTTGTATGTTATACGTTATACGCTGTACGTTATACGTTATACGTTATACGTTATACGATATTCGTTATACGTTATACGTTATAGGCTGTACGTTATACGCTGTACGTTATACGCTGTACGTTATACGTTATATATTATACGTTACACGTTGTACGTTGTACGTTATACGTTGTACGTTATACTTTATACGCTGTACGTTATACGTTATACGTTATATGTTATACGTTATACGTTACACGTTATACGTTATACGTTATACGATACACGTTATACGTTATACGTTATACGCTATACGTTATACGCTGTACGTTATACGCTGTACGTTATACGCTGTACGTTATACGTTGTACGTTATACGTTATACGTTATACGTTATACGTTATACGTTATACGATATACGATATACGTTATACGTTACACGTTGTACGTTGTACGTTATACGTTGTACGTTATACGTTGTACGTTGTACGTTATACGTTGTACGTTATACGTTGTACGTTATACGTTATACGTTATACGTTATACGTTGTACGTTATATGTTGTACGTTATATGTTATACGTTACACGTTGTACGATGTACGTTATACGTTATACGTTATACGTTATACGTTATACGTTATACGTTATACGTTATACGTTATACGTTATACGTTATACGTTATACGTTATACGTTATCCGTTATACGTTATACGTTATACGTTATACGTTATACGTTATACGTTATACGTTATACGGTATACGGTATACGTTATACGTTGTACGTTATACCTTATACGTTATAAGCTGTACGTTATACGCTGTACGTTATACGCTGTACGTTATACGTTGTACGTTATACGTTATACTTTACACGTTATACGTTATACGTTATACGATATACGATATACGTTATACGTTACACGTTGGACGTTGTACGTTATAAGTTGTACGTTATACGTAGTACGTTGTACGTTATACGTTATACGTTGTACGTTATACGCTGTACGTTATACGCTGTACGTTATACGCTGTACGTTATACTCTGTACGTTATACGTTAAACGTTATACGTTACACGTTGTACGTTGTACGTTGTTCGTTATACGTTGTACGTTATACGTTATACGTTGTACGTTGTACGTTGTACGTTGTACGTTATACGTTATACGTTATACGTGGTACGTTATACGTTGTATGTTATACGTTATACGCTGTACGTTATACGTTATACGTTGTACGTTATACGCTGTACGTTATACGCTGTACGTTATACGCTGTACGTTATACTCTGTACGTTATACGTTAAACGTAATACGTTACACGTTGTACGTTGTACGTTGTTCGTTATACGTTGTACGTTATACGTTGTACGTTGTACGTTATACGTTGTACGTTATACGTTGTACGTTATACGTTGTACGTTATACGTTGTACGTTATACGTTGTACGTTATACGTTGTACGTTATACGTTATACGTGGTACGTTATACGTTGTATGTTATACGTTATACGCTGTACGTTATACGTTATACGTTGTACGTTATACGTTATACGTTGTACGCTGTACGTTATACGTTATACGTTACACGTTGTACGTTGTACGTTATACGTTGTACGTTGTACGTTACACGTTGTACGTTGTACGTTATACGTTGTACATTATACGTTGTTCGTTATACGTTATACGCTGTACGTTATACGTTATACGTTACACGTTGTACGTTGTACGTTATACGTTGTACGTTATACGTTGTACGTTATACGTTGTACGTTACACGCTGTACGTTATGAGCTGAACGTTATACGCTGAACGTTATACGTTATATGTTATACGTTACACGTTGTACGTTGTACGTTATACGTTGTACGTTATATGTTGTACGTTATACGTTATACGTTATACGTTATACGTTATACGTTATACGTTATACGTTATACGGTATACGATATACGTTATACGTTGTACGTTATACGTTATACGTTATACGTTATACGTTATACGTTATACGATATTCGTTATACGTTATACGTTATAGGCTGTACGTTATACGCTGTACGTTATACGCTGTACGTTATACGTTATATATTATACGTTACACGTTGTACGTTGTACGTTATACGTTGTACGTTATACGTTGTACGTTATACGTTGTACGTTATACGTTGTACGTTATACGTTGTATGTTATACGTTATACGCTGTACGTTATACGTTATACGTTATACGTTATACGTGATACGTTATACGTTATACGTTATACGTTATACGCTGTACGTTGTACGTTATACGTTATACGTTATACGTTATACGTTATACGTTATACGTTATACGTTATACGATATTCGTTATACGTTATACGTTATAGGCTGTACGTTATACGCTGTACGTTATACGCTGTACGTTATACGTTATATATTATACGTTACACGTTGTACGTTGTACGTTATACGTTGTACGTAATACGTTGTACGTTATACGTTGTACGTTATACGTTGTACGTTATACGTTGTATGTTATACGTTGTACGTTGTACGTTATACGTTGTACGTTATACGTTGTACGTTATACGTTGTACGTTATACGTTGTACGTTATACGTTGTATGTTATACGTTATACGCTGTACGTTATACGTTATACGTTATACGTTATACGTGATACGTTATACGTTATACGTTATACGTTATACGCTGTACGTTGTACGTTATACGTTATACGTTATACGTTATACGTTATACGTTATACGTTATACGTTATACGATATTCGTTATACGTTATACGTTATAGGCTGTACGTTATACGCTGTACGTTATACGCTGTACGTTATACGTTATATATTATACGTTACACGTTGTACGTTGTACGTTATACGTTGTACGTAATACGTTGTACGTTATACGTTGTACGTTATACGTTGTACGTTATACGTTGTATGTTATACGTTATACGCTGTACGTTATACGTTATACGTTATACGTTATACGTGATACGTTATACGTTATACGTTATACGTTACACGTTGTACGTTGTACGTTATACGTTGTACGTTATACTTTATACGCTGTACGTTATACGTTATACGTTATATGTTATACGTTATACGTTATACGTTATACGTTATACGTTATACGATACACGTTATACGTTATACGTTATACGTTATACGCTATACGTTATACGCTGTACGTTATACGCTGTACGTTATACGCTGTACGTTATACGTTGTACGTTATACGTTATACGTTATACGTTATACGTTATACGTTATACGTTATACGATATACGATATACGTTATACGTTACACGTTGCACGTTGTACGTTATACGTTGTACGTTATACGTTGTACGTTGTACGTTATACGTTGTACGTTATGCGTTGTACGTTATACGTTGTACGTTATACGTTATACGTTGTAAGTTATATGTTGTACGTTATATGTTATGCGTTACACGTTGTACGATGTACGTTATACGTTATACGTTATACGTTATACGTTATACGTTATACGTTATACGTTATACGTTATACGTTATACGTTATACGTTATACGTTATACGTTATACGTTATACGTTACACGTTATACGTTATACGTTATACGTTATACGTTATACGGTATACGGTATACGTTATACGTTGTACGTTATACCTTATACGTTATACGCTGTACGTTATACGCTGTACGTTATACGCTGTACGTTATACGTTGTACGTTATACGTTATACTTTACACGTTATACGTTATACGTTATACGATATACGATATACGTTATACGTTACACGTTGGACGTTGTACGTTGTACGTTATACGTTGTACGTTGTACGTTGTACGTTATACGTTATACGTGGTACGTTATACGTTGTATGTTATACGTTATACGCTGTACGTTATACGTTATACGTTGTACGTTATACGTTATACGTTGTACGCTGTACGTTATACGTTATACGTTACACGTTGTACGTTGTACGTTATACGTTGTACGTTATACGTTGTACGTTATACGTTGTACGTTATACGTTGTACGTTATACGTTGTATGTTATACGTTATACGCTGTACGTTATACGTTATACGTTATACGTTATACGTGATACGTTATACGTTATACGTTATACGTTACACGTTGTACGTTGTACGTTATACGTTGTACGTTATACTTTATACGCTGTACGTTATACGTTATACGTTATATGTTATACGTTATACGTTATACGTTATACGTTATACGTTATACGTTATACGATACACGTTATACGTTATACGTTATACGTTATACGTTATACGCTATACGTTATACGCTGTACGTTATACGCTGTACGTTATACGCTGTACGTTATACGCTGTACGTTATACGTTGTACGTTATACGTTATACGTTACACGTTGTACGTTGTACGTTATACGTTATACGTTATACGTTACACGTTAAACGTTATACGTTATACGTTATACGTTATACGTTATACGTTATACGTTATACGCTGTACGTTATAGGCTGTACGTTATACGCTGTACGTTATACGTTATACGTTACACGTTGTACGTTGTACGTTGTACGTTATACGTTGTACGTTATACGTTATACGCTGTACGTTATACGTTGTACGTTGTACGTTATACGTTATACGTTATACGTTACACGTTATACGTTATACGTTATACGTTATACGTTATACGTTATACGTTATACGCTATACGTTATAGGCTGTACGTTATACGCTGTACGTTATACGTTATACGTTACACGTTGTACGTTGTACGTTGTACGTTATACGTTGTACGTTATACGTTATACGCAGTACGTTATACGTTATACGTTATATGTTATACGTTATACGTTATACGTTATACGTTATACGTTACACGTTATACGCTGTACGTTATACGCTGTACGTTATACGCTGTACGTTATACGTTATACGTTATACGTTACACGTTGTACGTTGTACGTTATACGTTGTACGTTATACTTTATACGCTGTACGTTATACGTTATACGTTATATGTTATACGTTATACGTTATACGTTATACGTTATACGTTATACGATACACGTTATACGTTATACGTTATACGTTTTACGTTATACGTTATACGCTATACGTTATACGCTGTACGTTATACGCTGTACGTTATACGCTGTACGTTATACGTTGTACGTTATACGTTATACGTTACACGTTATACGTTATACGATATACGATATACGTTATACGTTACACGTTGGACGTTGTACGTTATAAGTTGTACGTTATATGTAGTACGTTGTACGTTATACGTTATACGTTGTACGTTATACGCTGTACGTTATACGCTGTACGTTATACGCTGTACGTTATACTCTGTACGTTATACGTTAAACGTTATACGTTACACGTTGTACGTTGTACGTTGTTCGTTATACGTTGTACGTTATACGTTGTACGTTGTACGTTATACGTTATACGTTATACGTGGTACGTTATACGTTGTATGTTATACGTTATACGCTGTACGTTATACGTTATACGTTGTACGTTATACGCTGTACGTTATACGCTTCACGTTATACGCTGTACGTTATACTCTGTACGTTATACGTTAAACGTTATACGTTACACGTTGTACGTTGTACGTTGTTCGTTATACGTTGTACGTTATACGTTGTACGTTGTACGTTATACGTTGTACGTTATACGTTGTACGTTATACGTTGTACGTTATACGTTGTACGTTATACGTTGTACGTTATACGTTATACGTGGTACGTTATACGTTGTATGTTATACGTTATACGCTGTACGTTATACGTTATACGCTGTACGTTATACGTTATACGTTGTACGCTGTACGTTATACGTTATACGTTACACGTTGTACGTTGTACGTTATACGTTGTACGTTGTACGTTACACGTTGTACGTTGTACGTTATACGTTGTACATTATACGTTGTTCGTTATACGTTATACGCTGTACGTTATACGTTATACGTTACACGTTGTACGTTGTACGTTATACGTTGTACGTTATACGTTGTACGTTATACGTTGTACGTTACACGCTGTACGTTATGAGCTGTACGTTATACGCTGAACGTTATACGTTATATGTTATACGTTACACGTTGTACGTTGTACGTTATACGTTGTACGTTATACGTTGTACGTTATACGTTATACGTTATACGTTATACGTTATACGCTGTACGTTATACGTTATACGGTATACGATATACGTTATACGTTGTACGTTATACGTTATACGTGATACGTTATACGTTATACGTTATACGTTATACGCTGTACGTTGTACGTTATACGTTATACGTTATACGTTATACGTTATACGTTATACGATATTCGTTATACGTTATACGTTATAGGCTGTACGTTATACGCTGTACGTTATACGTTATATATTATACGTTACACGTTGTACGTTGTACGTTATACGTTGTACGTAATACGTTGTACGTTATACGTTGTACGTTATACGTTGTACGTTATACGTTGTATGTTATACGTTATACGCTGTACGTTATACGTTATACGTTATACGTTATACGTGATACGTTATACGTTATACGTTATACGTTACACGTTGTACGTTGTACGTTATACGTTGTACGTTATACTTTATACGCTGTACGTTATACGCTGAACGTTATACGTTATATGTTATACGTTACACGTTGTACGTTATACGTTGTACGTTATATGTTGTACGTTATACGTTATACGTTATACGTTATACGATACACGTTATACGTTATACGTTATACGTTTTACGTTATACGTTATACGCTATACGTTATACGCTGTACGTTATACGCTGTACGTTATACGCTGTACGTTATACGTTGTACGTTATACGTTATACGTTACACGTTATACGTTATACGATATACGATATACGTTATACGTTACACGTTGGACGTTGTACGTTATAAGTTGTACGTTATATGTAGTACGTTGTACGTTATACGTTATACGTTATACGCTGTAAGTTATACGTTGTACGTTATACGTTATACGTTATACGTTATACGTTATACGTTATACGATATACGATATACGTTATACGTTACACGTTGTACGTTGTACGTTATACGTTATACGTTGTACGTTATACGCTGTACGTTATACGCTGTACGTTATACGCTGTACGTTATACTCTGTACGTTATACGTTAAACGTTATACGTTATACGTTGTACGTTATATGTTGTACGTTATATGTTATACGTTACACGTTGTACGATGTACGTTATACGTTATACGTTATACGTTATACGTTATACGTTATACGTTATACGTTATACGTTATACGTTATACGTTATACGGTATACGGTATACGTTATACGTTGTACGTTATACCTTATACGTTATACGCTGTACGTTATACGCTGTACGTTATACGCTGTACGTTATACGTTGTACGTTATACGTTATACTTTACACGTTATACGTTATACGTTATACGATATACGATATACGTTATACGTTACACGTTGGACGTTGTACGTTATAAGTTGTACGTTATACGTAGTACGTTGTACGTTATACGTTATACGTTGTACGTTATACGCTGTACGTTATAGGCTGTACGTTATACGCTGTACGTTATACTCTGTACGTTATACGTTAAACGTTATACGTTACACGTTGTACGTTGTACGTTGTTCGTTATACGTTGTACGTTATACGTTGTACGTTGTACGTTATACGTTATACGTTATACGTGGTACGTTATACGTTGTATGTTATACGTTATACGCTGTACGTTATACGTTATACGTTGTACGTTATACGCTGTACGTTATACGCTGTACGTTATACGCTGTACGTTATACTCTGTACGTTATACGTTAAACGTTATACGTTACACGTTGTACGTTGTACGTTGTTCGTTATACGTTGTACGTTATACTCTGTACGTTATACGTTAAACGTTATACGTTACACGTTGTACGTTGTACGTTGTTCGTTATACGTTGTACGTTATACGTTGTACGTTGTACGTTATACGTTGTACGTTATACGTTGTACGTTATACGTTGTACGTTATACGTTGTACGTTATACGTTGTACGTTATACGTTATACGTGGTACGTTATACGTTGTATGTTATACGTTATACGCTGTACGTTATACGTTATACGTTGTACGTTATACGTTATACGTTGTACGCTGTACGTTATACGTTATACGTTACACGTTGTACGTTGTACGTTATACGTTGTACGTTGTACGTTACACGTTGTACGTTGTACGTTATACGTTGTACATTATACGTTGTTCGTTATACGTTATACGCTGTACGTTATACGTTATACGTTACACGTTGTACGTTGTACGTTATACGTTGTACGTTATACGTTGTACGTTATACGTTGTACGTTATACGTTGTACGTTACACGCTGTACGTTATGAGCTGTACGTTATACGCTGAACGTTATACGTTATATGTTATACGTTACACGTTGTACGTTGTACGTTATACGTTGTACGTTATACGTTGTACGTTATACGTTATACGTTATACGTTATACGTTATACGTTATACGTTATACGTTATACGGTATACGATATACGTTATACGTTGTACGTTATACGTTATACGTTATACGTTATACGTTATACGTTATACGTTATACGTTATACGTTATACGTTATACGTTATACGATATTCGTTATACGTTATACGTTATAGGCTGTACGTTATACGCTGTACGTTATACGCTGTACGTTATACGTTATATATTATACGTTACACGTTGTACGTTGTACGTTATACGTTGTACGTTATACGTTGTACGTTATACGTTGTACGTTATACGTTGTACGTTATACGTTGTATGTTATACGTTATACGCTGTACGTTATACGTTATACGTTATACGTTATACGTGATACGTTATACGTTATACGTTATACGTTATACGCTGTACGTTGTACGTTATACGTTATACGTTATACGTTATACGTTATACGTTATACGTTATACGATATTCGTTATACGTTATACGTTATAGGCTGTACGTTATACGCTGTACGTTATACGCTGTACGTTATACGTTATATATTATACGTTACACGTTGTACGTTGTACGTTATACGTTGTACGTAATACGTTGTACGTTATACGTTGTACGTTATACGTTGTACGTTATACGTTGTATGTTATACGTTATACGCTGTACGTTATACGTTATACGTTATACGTTATACGTGATACGTTATACGTTATACGTTATACGTTACACGTTGTACGTTGTACGTTATACGTTGTACGTTATACTTTATACGCTGTACGTTATACGTTATACGTTATATGTTATACGTTATACGTTACACGTTATACGTTATACGTTATACGATACACGTTATACGTTATACGTTATACGTTATACGTTATACGCTATACGTTATACGCTGTACGTTATACGCTGTACGTTATACGCTGTAAGTTATACGTTGTACGTTATACGTTATACGTTATACGTTATACGTTATACGTTATACGATATACGATATACGTTATACGTTACACGTTGTACGTTGTACGTTATACGTTGTACGTTATACGTTGTACGTTGTACGTTATACGTTGTACGTTATACGTTGTACGTTATACGTTATACGTTATACGTTATACGTTGTACGTTATATGTTGTACGTTATATGTTATACGTTACACGTTGTACGATGTACGTTATACGTTATACGTTATACGTTATACGTTATACGTTATACGTTATACGTTATACGTTATACGTTATACGTTATACGTTATACGTTATACGTTATCCGTTATACGTTATACGTTATACGTTATACGTTATACGTTATACGTTATACGTTATACGGTATACGGTATACGTTATACGTTGTACGTTATACCTTATACGTTATAAGCTGTACGTTATACGCTGTACGTTATACGCTGTACGTTATACGTTGTACGTTATACGTTATACTTTACACGTTATACGTTATACGTTATACGATATACGATATACGTTATACGTTACACGTTGGACGTTGTACGTTATAAGTTGTACGTTATACGTAGTACGTTGTACGTTATACGTTATACGTTGTACGTTATACGCTGTACGTTATACGCTGTACGTTATACGCTGTACGTTATACTCTGTACGTTATACGTTAAACGTTATACGTTACACGTTGTACGTTGTACGTTGTTCGTTATACGTTGTACGTTATACGTTGTACGTTGTACGTTATACGTTATACGTTATACGTGGTACGTTATACGTTGTATGTTATACGTTATACGCTGTACGTTATACGTTATACGTTGTACGTTATACGCTGTACGTTATACGCTGTACGTTATACGCTGTACGTTATACTCTGTACGTTATACGTTAAACGTTATACGTTACACGTTGTACGTTGTACGTTGTTCGTTATACGTTGTACGTTATACGTTGTACGTTGTACGTTATACGTTGTACGTTATACGTTGTACGTTATACGTTGTACGTTATACGTTGTACGTTATACGTTGTACGTTATACGTTGTACGTTATACGTTATACGTGGTACGTTATACGTTGTATGTTATACGTTATACGCTGTACGTTATACGTTATACGTTGTACGTTATACGTTATACGTTGTACGCTGTACGTTATACGTTATACGTTACACGTTGTACGTTGTACGTTATACGTTGTACGTTGTACGTTACACGTTGTACGTTGTACGTTATACGTTGTACATTATACGTTGTTCGTTATACGTTATACGCTGTACGTTATACGTTATACGTTACACGTTGTACGTTGTACGTTATACGTTGTACGTTATACGTTGTACGTTATACGTTGTACGTTACACGCTGTACGTTATGAGCTGAACGTTATACGCTGAACGTTATACGTTATATGTTATACGTTACACGTTGTACGTTGTACGTTATACGTTGTACGTTATATGTTGTACGTTATACGTTATACGTTATACGTTATACGTTATACGTTATACGTTATACGGTATACGATATACGTTATACGTTGTACGTTATACGTTATACGTTATACGTTATACGTTATACGTTATACGTTATACGATATTCGTTATACGTTATACGTTATAGGCTGTACGTTATACGCTGTACGTTATACGCTGTACGTTATACGTTATATATTATACGTTACACGTTGTACGTTGTACGTTATACGTTGTACGTTATACGTTGTACGTTATACGTTGTACGTTATACGTTGTACGTTATACGTTGTATGTTATACGTTATACGCTGTACGTTATACGTTATACGTTATACGTTATACGTGATACGTTATACGTTATACGTTATACGTTATACGCTGTACGTTGTACGTTATACGTTATACGTTATACGTTATACGTTATACGTTATACGTTATACGTTATACGATATTCGTTATACGTTATACGTTATAGGCTGTACGTTATACGCTGTACGTTATACGCTGTACGTTATACGTTATATATTATACGTTACACGTTGTACGTTGTACGTTATACGTTGTACGTAATACGTTGTACGTTATACGTTGTACGTTATACGTTGTACGTTATACGTTGTATGTTATACGTTATACGCTGTACGTTATACGTTATACGTTATACGTTATACGTGATACGTTATACGTTATACGTTATACGTTACACGTTGTACGTTGTACGTTATACGTTGTACGTTATACTTTATACGCTGTACGTTATACGTTATACGTTATATGTTATACGTTATACGTTATACGTTATACGTTATACGTTATACGATACACGTTATACGTTATACGTTATACGTTATACGCTATACGTTATACGCTGTACGTTATACGCTGTACGTTATACGCTGTACGTTATACGTTGTACGTTATACGTTATACGTTATACGTTATACGTTATACGTTGTACGTTATACGATATACGATATACGTTATACGTTACACGTTGCACGTTGTACGTTATACGTTGTACGTTATACGTTGTACGTTGTACGTTATACGTTGTACGTTATACGTTGTACGTTATACGTTGTACGTTATACGTTATACGTTGTAAGTTATATGTTGTACGTTATATGTTATGCGTTACACGTTGTACGATGTACGTTATACGTTATACGTTATACGTTATACGTTATACGTTATACGTTATACGTTATACGTTATACGGTATACGATATACGTTATACGTTGTACGTTATACGTTATACGTTATACGTTATACGTTATACGTTATACGTTATACGTTATACGATATTCGTTATACGTTATACGTTATAGGCTGTACGTTATACGCTGTACGTTATACGCTGTACGTTATACGTTATATATTATACGTTACACGTTGTACGTTGTACGTTATACGTTGTACGTTATACGTTATACGATATACGATATACGCTGTACGTTATACGCTGTACGTTATACGCTGTACGTTATACGTTGTACGTTATACGTTATACGTTGTACGTTATACTTTATACGCTGTACGTTATACGTTATACGTTATATGTTATACGTTATACGTTACACGTTATACGTTATACGTTATACGATACACGTTATACGTTATACGTTATACGTTATACGTTATACGCTATACGTTATACGCTGTACGTTATACGCTGTACGTTATACGCTGTAAGTTATACGTTGTACGTTATACGTTATACGTTATACGTTATACGTTATACGTTATACGTTATACGTTATACGTTATACGTTATACGTTATACGTTATACGTTATACGGTATACGATATACGTTATACGTTGTACGTTATACGTTATACGTTATACGTTATACGTTATACGTTATACGTTATACGTTATACGATATTCGTTATACGTTATACGTTATAGGCTGTACGTTATACGCTGTACGTTATACGCTGTACGTTATACGTTATATATTATACGTTATACGTTATACGTTATACGATATTCGTTATACGTTATACGTTATAGGCTATACGTTATACGCTGTACGTTATACGCTGTACGTTATACGCTGTACGTTATACGTTGTACGTTATACGTTATACGTTACACGTTATACGTTATACGATATACGATATACGTTATACGTTACACGTTGGACGTTGTACGTTATAAGTTGTACGTTATATGTAGTACGTTGTACGTTATACGTTATACGTTGTACGTTATACGCTGTACGTTATACGCTGTACGTTATACGCTGTACGTTATACTCTGTACGTTATACGTTAAACGTTATACGTTACACGTTGTACGTTGTACGTTGTTCGTTATACGTTGTACGTTATACGTTGTACGTTGTACGTTATACGTTATACGTTATACGTGGTACGTTATACGTTGTATGTTATACGTTATACGCTGTACGTTATACGTTATACGTTGTACGTTATACGCTGTACGTTATACGCTTCACGTTATACGCTGTACGTTATACTCTGTACGTTATACGTTAAACGTTATACGTTACACGTTGTACGTTGTACGTTGTTCGTTATACGTTGTACGTTATACGTTGTACGTTGTACGTTATACGTTGTACGTTATACGTTGTACGTTATACGTTGTACGTTATACGTTGTACGTTATACGTTGTACGTTATACGTTATACGTGGTACGTTATACGTTGTATGTTATACGTTATACGCTGTACGTTATACGTTATACGTTGTACGTTATACGTTATACGTTGTACGCTGTACGTTATACGTTGTACGTTACACGTTGTACGTTGTACGTTATACGTTGTACGTTGTACGTTACACGTTGTACGTTGTACGTTATACGTTGTACATTATACGTTGTTCGTTATACGTTATACGCTGTACGTTATACGTTATACGTTACACGTTGTACGTTGTACGTTATACGTTGTACGTTATACGTTGTACGTTATACGTTGTACGTTACACGCTGTACGTTATGAGCTGTACGTTATACGCTGAACGTTATACGTTATATGTTATACGTTACACGTTGTACGTTGAACGTTATACGTTGTACGTTATACGTTGTACGTTATACGTTATACGTTATACGTTATACGTTATACGCTGTACGTTATACGTTATACGGTATACGATATACGTTATACGTTGTACGTTATACGTTATACGTGATACGTTATACGTTATACGTTATACGTTATACGCTGTACGTTGTACGTTATACGTTATACGTTATACGTTATACGTTATACGTTATACGATATTCGTTATACGTTATACGTTATAGGCTGTACGTTATACGCTGTACGTTATACGTTATATATTATACGTTACACGTTGTACGTTGTACGTTATACGTTGTACGTAATACGTTGTACGTTATACGTTGTACGTTATACGTTGTACGTTATACGTTGTATGTTATACGTTATACGCTGTACGTTATACGTTATACGTTATACGTTATACGTGATACGTTATACGTTATACGTTATACGTTACACGTTGTACGTTGTACGTTATACGTTGTACGTTATACTTTATACGCTGTACGTTATACGCTGAACGTTATACGTTATATGTTATACGTTACACGTTGTACGTTATACGTTGTACGTTATATGTTGTACGTTATACGTTATACGTTATACGTTATACGTTATACGTTATACGGTATACGATATACGTTACACGTTGTACGTTGTACGTTATACGTTGTACGTTATACTTTATACGCTGTACGTTATACGTTATACGTTATATGTTATACGTTATACGTTACACGTTATACGTTATACGTTATACGATACACGTTATACGTTATACGTTATACGTTATACGTTATACGCTATACGTTATACGCTGTACGTTATACGCTGTACGTTATACGCTGTAAGTTATACGTTGTACGTTATACGTTATACGTTATACGTTATACGTTATACGTTATACGATATACGATATACGTTATACGTTACACGTTGTACGTTGTACGTTATACGTTATACGTTGTACGTTATACGCTGTACGTTATACGCTGTACGTTATACGCTGTACGTTATACTCTGTACGTTATACGTTAAACGTTATACGTTATACGTTGTACGTTATATGTTGTACGTTATATGTTATACGTTACACGTTGTACGATGTACGTTATACGTTATACGTTATACGTTATACGTTATACGTTATACGTTATACGTTATACGTTATACGTTATAAGCTGTACGTTATACGCTGTACGTTATACGCTGTACGTTATACGTTGTACGTTATACGTTATACTTTACACGTTATACGTTATACGTTATACGATATACGATATACGTTATACGTTACACGTTGGACGTTGTACGTTATACGTTGTACGTTACACGCTGTACGTTATGAGCTGTACGTTATACGCTGAACGTTATACGTTATATGTTATACGTTACACGTTGTACGTTATACGTTGTACGTTATATGTTGTACGTTATACGTTATACGTTATACGTTATACGTTATACGTTATACGGTATACGATATACGTTACACGTTGTACGTTGTACGTTATACGTTGTACGTTATACTTTATACGCTGTACGTTATACGTTATACGTTATATGTTATACGTTATACGTTACACGTTATACGTTATACGTTATACGATACACGTTATACGTTATACGTTATACGTTATACGTTATACGCTATACGTTATACGCTGTACGTTATACGCTGTACGTTATACGCTGTAAGTTATACGTTGTACGTTATACGTTATACGTTATACGTTGTACGTTATACGTTATACGTTATACGTTATACGTTATACGTTATACGTTATACGTTATACGTTATACGGTATACGATATACGTTATACGTTGTACGTTATACGTTATACGTTATACGTTATACGTTATACGTTATACGTTATACGTTATACGATATTCGTTATACGTTATACGTTATAGGCTGTACGTTATACGCTGTACGTTATACGCTGTACGTTATACGTTATATATTATACGTTACACGTTGTACGTTGTACGTTATACGTTGTACGTTATACGTTATACGATATACGATATACGCTGTACGTTATACGCTGTACGTTATACGCTGTACGTTATACGTTGTACGTTATACGTTATACGTTGTACGTTATACTTTATACGCTGTACGTTATACGTTATACGTTATATGTTATACGTTATACGTTACACGTTATACGTTATACGTTATACGATACACGTTATACGTTATACGTTATACGTTATACGTTATACGCTATACGTTATACGCTGTACGTTATACGCTGTACGTTATACGCTGTAAGTTATACGTTGTACGTTATACGTTATACGTTATACGTTGTACGTTATACGTTATACGTTATACGTTATACGTTATACGTTATACGTTATACGTTATACGTTATACGGTATACGATATACGTTATACGTTGTACGTTATACGTTATACGTTATACGTTATACGTTATACGTTATACGTTATACGTTATACGATATTCGTTATACGTTATACGTTATAGGCTGTACGTTATACGCTGTACGTTATACGCTGTACGTTATACGTTATATATTATACGTTATACGTTATACGTTATACGATATTCGTTATACGTTATACGTTATAGGCTATACGTTATACGCTGTACGTTATACGCTGTACGTTATACGCTGTACGTTATACGTTGTACGTTATACGTTATACGTTACACGTTATACGTTATACGATATACGATATACGTTATACGTTACACGTTGGACGTTGTACGTTATAAGTTGTACGTTATATGTAGTACGTTGTACGTTATACGTTATACGTTGTACGTTATACGCTGTACGTTATACGCTGTACGTTATACGCTGTACGTTATACTCTGTACGTTATACGTTAAACGTTATACGTTACACGTTGTACGTTGTACGTTGTTCGTTATACGTTGTACGTTATACGTTGTACGTTGTACGTTATACGTTATACGTTATACGTGGTACGTTATACGTTGTATGTTATACGTTATACGCTGTACGTTATACGTTATACGTTGTACGTTATACGCTGTACGTTATACGCTTCACGTTATACGCTGTACGTTATACTCTGTACGTTATACGTTAAACGTTATACGTTACACGTTGTACGTTGTACGTTGTTCGTTATACGTTGTACGTTATACGTTGTACGTTGTACGTTATACGTTGTACGTTATACGTTGTACGTTATACGTTGTACGTTATACGTTGTACGTTATACGTTGTACGTTATACGTTATACGTGGTACGTTATACGTTGTATGTTATACGTTATACGCTGTACGTTATACGTTATACGTTGTACGTTATACGTTATACGTTGTACGCTGTACGTTATACGTTATACGTTACACGTTGTACGTTGTACGTTATACGTTGTACGTTGTACGTTACACGTTGTACGTTGTACGTTATACGTTGTACATTATACGTTGTTCGTTATACGTTATACGCTGTACGTTATACGTTATACGTTACACGTTGTACGTTGTACGTTATACGTTGTACGTTATACGTTGTACGTTATACGTTGTACGTTACACGCTGTACGTTATGAGCTGTACGTTATACGCTGAACGTTATACGTTATATGTTATACGTTACACGTTGTACGTTGAACGTTATACGTTGTACGTTATACGTTGTACGTTATACGTTATACGTTATACGTTATACGTTATACGCTGTACGTTATACGTTATACGGTATACGATATACGTTATACGTTGTACGTTATACGTTATACGTGATACGTTATACGTTATACGTTATACGTTATACGCTGTACGTTGTACGTTATACGTTATACGTTATACGTTATACGTTATACGTTATACGATATTCGTTATACGTTATACGTTATAGGCTGTACGTTATACGCTGTACGTTATACGTTATATATTATACGTTACACGTTGTACGTTGTACGTTATACGTTGTACGTAATACGTTGTACGTTATACGTTGTACGTTATACGTTGTACGTTATACGTTGTATGTTATACGTTATACGCTGTACGTTATACGTTATACGTTATACGTTATACGTGATACGTTATACGTTATACGTTATACGTTACACGTTGTACGTTGTACGTTATACGTTGTACGTTATACTTTATACGCTGTACGTTATACGCTGAACGTTATACGTTATATGTTATACGTTACACGTTGTACGTTATACGTTGTACGTTATATGTTGTACGTTATACGTTATACGTTATACGTTATACGTTATACGTTATACGGTATACGATATACGTTACACGTTGTACGTTGTACGTTATACGTTGTACGTTATACTTTATACGCTGTACGTTATACGTTATACGTTATATGTTATACGTTATACGTTACACGTTATACGTTATACGTTATACGATACACGTTATACGTTATACGTTATACGTTATACGTTATACGCTATACGTTATACGCTGTACGTTATACGCTGTACGTTATACGCTGTAAGTTATACGTTGTACGTTATACGTTATACGTTATACGTTATACGTTATACGTTATACGATATACGATATACGTTATACGTTACACGTTGTACGTTGTACGTTATACGTTATACGTTGTACGTTATACGCTGTACGTTATACGCTGTACGTTATACGCTGTACGTTATACTCTGTACGTTATACGTTAAACGTTATACGTTATACGTTGTACGTTATATGTTGTACGTTATATGTTATACGTTACACGTTGTACGATGTACGTTATACGTTATACGTTATACGTTATACGTTATACGTTATACGTTATACGTTATACGTTATACGTTATACGGTATACGGTATACGTTATACGTTGTACGTTATACCTTATACGTTATACGCTGTACGTTATACGCTGTACGTTATACGCTGTACGTTATACGTTGTACGTTATACGTTATACTTTACACGTTATACGTTATACGTTATACGATATACGATATACGTTATACGTTACACGTTGGACGTTGTACGTTATAAGTTGTACGTTATACGTAGTACGTTGTACGTTATACGTTATACGTTGTACGTTATACGCTGTACGTTATACGCTGTACGTTATACGCTGTACGTTATACTCTGTACGTTATACGTTAAACGTTATACGTTACACGTTGTACGTTGTACGTTGTTCGTTATACGTTGTACGTTATACGTTGTACGTTGTACGTTATACGTTGTACGTTATACGTTGTACGTTATACGTTGTACGTTATACGTTGTACGTTATACGTTGTACGTTATACGTTATACGTGGTACGTTATACGTTGTATGTTATACGTTATACGCTGTACGTTATACGTTATACGTTGTACGTTGTACGTTACACGTTGTACGTTGTACGTTATACGTTGTACATTATACGTTGTTCGTTATACGTTATACGCTGTACGTTATACGTTATACGTTACACGTTGTACGTTGTACGTTATACGTTGTACGTTATACGTTGTACGTTATACGTTGTACGTTATACGTTGTACGTTACACGCTGTACGTTATGAGCTGTACGTTATACGCTGAACGTTATACGTTATATGTTATACGTTACACGTTGTACGTTGTACGTTATACGTTGTACGTTATACGTTGTACGTTATACGTTATACGTTATACGTTATACGTTATACGTTATACGTTATACGTTATACGGTATACGATATACGTTATACGTTGTACGTTATACGTTATACGTTATACGTTATACGTTATACGTTATACGTTATACGTTATACGTTATACGATATTCGTTATACGTTATACGTTATAGGCTGTACGTTATACGCTGTACGTTATACGCTGTACGTTATACGTTATATATTATACGTTACACGTTGTACGTTGTACGTTTTACGTTGTACGTTATACGTTGTACGTTATACGTTGTACGTTATACGTTGTACGTTATACGTTGTATGTTATACGTTATACGCTGTACGTTATACGTTATACGTTATACGTTATACGTGATACGTTATACGTTATACGTTATACGTTATACGCTGTACGTTGTACGTTATACGTTATACGTTATACGTTATACGTTATACGTTATACGTTATACGATATTCGTTATACGTTATACGTTATAGGCTGTACGTTATACGCTGTACGTTATACGCTGTACGTTATACGTTATATATTATACGTTACACGTTGTACGTTGTACGTTATACGTTGTACGTAATACGTTGTACGTTATACGTTGTACGTTATACGTTGTACGTTATACGTTGTATGTTATACGTTATACGCTGTACGTTATACGTTATACGTTATACGTTATACGTGATACGTTATACGTTATACGTTATACGTTACACGTTGTACGTTGTACGTTATACGTTGTACGTTATACTTTATACGCTGTACGTTATACGTTATACGTTATATGTTATACGTTATACGTTACACGTTATACGTTATACGTTATACGATACACGTTATACGTTATACGTTATACGTTATACGTTATACGCTATACGTTATACGCTGTACGTTATACGCTGTACGTTATACGCTGTAAGTTATACGTTGTACGTTATACGTTATACGTTATACGTTATACGTTATACGTTATACGATATACGATATACGTTATACGTTACACGTTGTACGTTGTACGTTATACGTTGTACGTTATACGTTGTACGTTGTACGTTATACGTTGTACGTTATACGTTGTACGTTATACGTTATACGTTATACGTTATACGTTGTACGTTATATGTTGTACGTTATATGTTATACGTTACACGTTGTACGATGTACGTTATACGTTATACGTTATACGTTATACGTTATACGTTATACGTTATACGTTATACGTTATACGTTATACGTTATACGTTATACGTTATACGTTATCCGTTATACGTTATACGTTATACGTTATACGTTATACGTTATACGTTATACGGTATACGGTATACGTTATACGTTGTACGTTATACCTTATACGTTATAAGCTGTACGTTATACGCTGTACGTTATACGCTGTACGTTATACGTTGTACGTTATACGTTATACTTTACACGTTATACGTTATACGTTATACGATATACGATATACGTTATACGTTACACGTTGGACGTTGTACGTTATAAGTTGTACGTTATACGTAGTACGTTGTACGTTATACGTTATACGTTGTACGTTATACGCTGTACGTTATACGCTGTACGTTATACGCTGTACGTTATACTCTGTACGTTATACGTTAAACGTTATACGTTACACGTTGTACGTTGTACGTTGTTCGTTATACGTTGTACGTTATACGTTGTACGTTGTACGTTATACGTTATACGTTATACGTGGTACGTTATACGTTGTATGTTATACGTTATACGCTGTACGTTATACGTTATACGTTGTACGTTATACGCTGTACGTTATACGCTGTACGTTATACGCTGTACGTTATACTCTGTACGTTATACGTTAAACGTTATACGTTACACGTTGTACGTTGTACGTTGTTCGTTATACGTTGTACGTTATACGTTGTACGTTGTACGTTATACGTTGTACGTTATACGTTGTACGTTATACGTTGTACGTTATACGTTGTACGTTATACGTTGTACGTTATACGTTGTACGTTATACGTTATACGTGGTACGTTATACGTTGTATGTTATACGTTATACGCTGTACGTTATACGTTATACGTTGTACGTTATACGTTATACGTTGTACGCTGTACGTTATACGTTATACGTTACACGTTGTACGTTGTACGTTATACGTTGTACGTTGTACGTTACACGTTGTACGTTGTACGTTATACGTTGTACATTATACGTTGTTCGTTATACGTTATACGCTGTACGTTATACGTTATACGTTACACGTTGTACGTTGTACGTTATACGTTGTACGTTATACGTTGTACGTTATACGTTGTACGTTACACGCTGTACGTTATGAGCTGAACGTTATACGCTGAACGTTATACGTTATATGTTATACGTTACACGTTGTACGTTGTACGTTATACGTTGTACGTTATATGTTGTACGTTATACGTTATACGTTATACGTTATACGTTATACGTTATACGTTATACGGTATACGATATACGTTATACGTTGTACGTTATACGTTATACGTTATACGTTATACGTTATACGTTATACGATATTCGTTATACGTTATACGTTATAGGCTGTACGTTATACGCTGTACGTTATACGCTGTACGTTATACGTTATATATTATACGTTACACGTTGTACGTTGTACGTTATACGTTGTACGTTATACGTTGTACGTTATACGTTGTACGTTATACGTTGTACGTTATACGTTGTATGTTATACGTTATACGCTGTACGTTATACGTTATACGTTATACGTTATACGTGATACGTTATACGTTATACGTTATACGTTATACGCTGTACGTTGTACGTTATACGTTATACGTTATACGTTATACGTTATACGTTATACGTTATACGTTATACGATATTCGTTATACGTTATACGTTATAGGCTGTACGTTATACGCTGTACGTTATACGCTGTACGTTATACGTTATATATTATACGTTACACGTTGTACGTTGTACGTTATACGTTGTACGTAATACGTTGTACGTTATACGTTGTACGTTATACGTTGTACGTTATACGTTGTATGTTATACGTTATACGCTGTACGTTATACGTTATACGTTATACGTTATACGTGATACGTTATACGTTATACGTTATACGTTACACGTTGTACGTTGTACGTTATACGTTGTACGTTATACTTTATACGCTGTACGTTATACGTTATACGTTATATGTTATACGTTATACGTTATACGTTATACGTTATACGTTATACGATACACGTTATACGTTATACGTTATACGTTATACGCTATACGTTATACGCTGTACGTTATACGCTGTACGTTATACGCTGTACGTTATACGTTGTACGTTATACGTTATACGTTATACGTTATACGTTATACGTTATACGTTATACGATATACGATATACGTTATACGTTACACGTTGCACGTTGTACGTTATACGTTGTACGTTATACGTTGTACGTTGTACGTTATACGTTGTACGTTATACGTTGTACGTTATACGTTGTACGTTATACGTTATACGTTGTAAGTTATATGTTGTACGTTATATGTTATGCGTTACACGTTGTACGATGTACGTTATACGTTATACGTTATACGTTATACGTTATACGTTATACGTTATACGTTATACGTTATACGTTATACGTTATACGTTATACGTTATACGTTATACGTTATACGTTACACGTTATACGTTATACGTTATACGTTATACGTTATACGGTATACGGTATACGTTATACGTTGTACGTTATACCTTATACGTTATACGCTGTACGTTATACGCTGTACGTTATACGCTGTACGTTATACGTTGTACGTTATACGTTATACTTTACACGTTATACGTTATACGTTATACGATATACGATATATGTTATACGTTACACGTTGGACGTTGTACGTTGTACGTTATACGTTGTACGTTGTACGTTATACGTTGTACGTTATACGTTGTACGTTATACGTTGTACGTTATACGTTGTACGTTATACGTTGTACGTTATACGTTGTACGTTATACGTTATACGTGGTACGTTATACGTTGTATGTTATACGTTATACGCTGTACGTTATACGTTATACGTTGTACGTTATACGTTATACGTTGTACGCTGTACATTATACGCTGTACGTTATACGCTGTACGTTATACGTTATACGTTATATGTTATACGTTATACGTTATACGTTATACGTTATACGTTATACGTTATACGTTATACGTTATACGTTATACGTTATACGTTATACGTTGTACGTTATATGTTGTACGTTGTTATGTTATACGTTACACGCTGTACGTTATATGTTATACGTTATACGTTACACGTTGTACGTTGTACGTTATACGTTGTACGTTATACTTTATACGCTGTACGTTATACGTTATACGTTATATGTTATACGTTATACGTTATACGTTATACGTTATACGTTATACGTTATACGTTGTACGTTATATGTTGTACGTTATACGTTATACATTATACGTTATACGTTATACGTTATACGTTATACGTTATACGTTATACGTTATACGGTATACGGTATACGTTATACGTTGTACGTTATACCTTATACGTTATACGCTGTACGTTATACGCTGTACGTTATACGCTGTACGTTATACGTTGTACGTTATACGCTGTACGTTATACGTTGTACGTTATACGTTATACGTTACACGTTATACGTTATACGTTATACGATATACGATATACGTTATACGTTACACGTTGGACGTTGTACGTTATACGTTGTACGTTATACGTTGTACGTTATACGTTGTACGTTATAGGCTGTACGTTACACGTTGTACGTTGAACGTTATACGTTGTACGTTATACGTTGTACGTTGTACGTTGTACGTTGTACGTTGTACGTTATACGTTGTACGTTATACGTTATACGTTATACGTTATACGTTGTACGTTATATGTTGTACGTTATATGTTATACGTTACACGTTGTACGATGTACGTTATACGTTATACGTTATACGTTATACGTTATACGTTATACGTTATACGCTGTACGTTATAGGCTGTACGTTATACGCTGTACGTTATACGTTATACGTTATACGTTACACGTTGTACGTTGTACGTTGTACGTTATACGTTGTACGTTATACGTTATACGCTGTACGTTATACGTTATACGTTATATGTTATACGTTATACGTTATACGTTATACGTTATACGTTATACGTTATACGCTGTACGTTATAGGCTGTACGTTATACGCTGTACGTTATACGTTATACGTTATACGTTACACGTTGTACGTTGTACGTTGTACGTTATACGTTGTACGTTATACGTTATACGCTGTACGTTATACGTTATACGTTATATGTTATACGTTATACGTTGTACGTTATACGTTATACGTTACACGTTATACGTTATAAGTTATACGATATACGATATACGTTATACGTTACACGTTGGACGTTGTACGTTATAAGTTGTACGTTATACGTAGTACGTTGTACGTTATACGTTGTACGTTATACGTTGTACGTTATACGTTATACGTTATACGTTATACGTTATACGTTATACGTTGTACTTTATATGTTGTACGTTATATGTTATACGTTACACGTTGTACGATGTACGTTATACGTTATACGTTATACGTTATACGTTATACGTTATACGTTATACGTTATACGTTATACGTTATACGGTATACGGTATACGTTATACGTTGTACGTTATACCTTATACGTTATACGCTGTACGTTATACGCTGTACGTTATACGTTATACGTTACACGTTATACGTTATACGTTATACGTTATACGCTGTACGTTATACGCTGTACGTTATACGCTGTACGTTATACGTCATAAGTTATACGTTACACGTTGTACGTTGTACGTTATACGTTGTACGTTATACGTTATACGCTGTACGTTATACGTTATACGTTGTATGTTATACGTTATACGTTATACGTTCTACGTTATACGTTATACGATACACGTTATACGTTATACGTTATACGTCATACGTTATACGTTTTACGCTGTACGTTATACGCTGTACGTTATACGTTGTACGTTATACGCTGTACGTTATACGTTGTACGTTATACGTTATACGTTACACGTTGTACGTTGTACGTTATACGTTATACGTTATACGTTACACGTTATACGTTATACGTTATACGGTATACGCTGTACGTTATAGGCTGTACGTTATACGCTGTACGTTATACGCTGTACGTTATACGTTATACGTTATACGTTACACGTTGTACGTTGTACGTTATACGTTGTACGTTATACTTTATACGCTGTACGTTATACGTTATACGTTATATGTTATACGTTATACGTTACACGTTATACGTTATACGTTATACGATACACGTTATACGTTATACGTTATACGTTATACGTTGTACGTTATATGTTGTACGTTATATGTTATACGTTACACGTTGTACGATGTACGTTATACGTTATACGTTATACGTTATACGTTATACGTTATACGTTATACGTTATACGTTATACGTTATACGTTATACGTTATACGTTATACGTTATACGTTATACGTTATACGTTATACGTTATACGTTATACGTTATACGTTATACGTTATACGTTATACGTTATACGGTATACGGTATACGTTATACGTTGTACGTTATACCTTATACGTTATACGCTGTACGTTATACGCTGTACGTTATACGCTGTACGTTATACGTTGTACGTTATACGTTATACTTTACACGTTATACGTTATACGTTATACGTTATACGTTATACGTTATACGTTATACGCTGTACGTTATACGCTGTACGTTATACGCTGTACGTTATACGCTGTACGTTATACGCTGTACGTTATACGTTGTACGTTATACGTTATACGTTACACGTTGTACGTTGTACGTTATACGTTATACGTTATACGTTACACGTTAAACGTTATACGTTATACGTTATACGTTATACGTTATACGTTATACGCTGTACGTTATAGGCTGTACGTTATACGCTGTACGTTAAACGTTATACGTTACACGTTGTACGTTGTACGTTGTACGTTATACGTTGTACGTTATACGTTATACGCTGTACGTTATACGTTGTACGTTGTACGTTATACGTTATACGTTATACGTTACACGTTATACGTTATACGTTATACGTTATACGTTATACGTTATACGTTATACGCTGTACGTTATAGGCTGTACGTTATACGCTGTACGTTATACGTTATACGTTACACGTTGTACGTTGTACGTTGTACGTTATACGTTGTACGTTATACGTTATACGCTGTACGTTATACGTTATACGTTATATGTTATACGTTATACGTTATACGTTATACGTTATACGTTACACGTTATACGCTGTACGTTATACGCTGTACGTTTTACGCTGTACGTTATACGTTATACGTTATACGTTACACGTTGTACGTTGTACGTTATACGTTGTACGTTATACGTTATACGCTGTACGTTATACGTTATACGTTATATGTTATACGTTATACGTTATACGTTATACGTTATACGTTATACGATACACGTTATACGTTATACGTTATACGTTTTACGTTATACGTTATACGCTATACGTTATACGCTGTACGTTATACGCTGTACGTTATACGCTGTACGTTATACGTTGTACGTTATACGTTATACGTTACACGTTATACGTTATACGTTATACGATATACGATATACGTTATACGTTACACGTTGGACGTTGTACGTTATAAGTTGTACGTTATACGTAGTACGTTGTACGTTATACGTTGTACGTTATACGTTGTACGTTATACGTTATACGTTATACGTTATACGTTATACGTTGTACTTTATATGTTGTACGTTATATGTTATACGTTACACGTTGTACGATGTACGTTATACGTTATACGTTATACGTTATACGTTATACGTTATACGTTATACGTTATACGTTATACGTTATACGTTATACGTTATACGTTATACGGTATACGGTATACGTTATACGTTGTACGTTATACCTTATACGTTATACGCTGTACGTTATACGCTGTACGTTATACGTTATACGTTACACGTTATACGTTATACGTTATACGTTATACGCTGTACGTTATACGCTGTACGTTATACGCTGTACGTTATACGTTATAAGTTATACGTTACACGTTGTACGTTGTACGTTATACGTTGTACGTTATACGTTATACGGTGTACGTTATACGTTATACGTTGTATGTTATACGTTATACGTTATACGTTCTACGTTATACGTTATACGATACACGTTATACGTTATACGTTATACGTTATACGTTATACGCTGTACGTTATACGCTGTACGTTATACGCTGTACGTTATACGTTGTACGTTATACGTTATACGTTACACGTTGTACGTTGTACGTTATACGTTATACGTTATACGTTACACGTTATACGTTATACGTTATACGTTATACGCTGTACGTTATACGCTGTACGTTATACGCTGTACGTTATACGCTGTACGTTTTACGTTATACGTTATACGTTACACGTTGTACGTTGTACGTTATACGTTGTACGTTATACTTTATACGCTGTACGTTATACGTTATACGTTATACGTTATACGTTATATGTTATACGTTATACGTTATACGTTATACGTTATACGATACACGTTATACGTTATACGTTATACGTTATACGTTATACGCTATACGTTATACGTTATACGTTATACGTTATACGTTATACGCTGTACGTTATACGCTGTACGTTATACGCTGTACGTTATACGTTATACGTTATACGTTACACGTTGTACGTTGTACGTTATACGTTGTACGTTATACTTTATACGCTGTACGTTATACGTTATACGTTATATGTTATACGTTATACGTTACACGTTATACGTTATACGTTATACGATACACGTTATACGTTATACGTTATACGTTATACGTTATACGTTGTACGTTATATGTTGTACGTTATATGTTATACGTTACACGTTGTACGATGTACGTTATACGTTATACGTTATACGTTATACGTTATACGTTATACGTTATACGTTATACGTTATACGTTATACGTTATACGTTATACGTTATACGTTATACGTTATACGTTATACGTTATACGTTATACGTTATACGTTATACGTTATACGTTATACGTTATACGTTATACGTTATACGTTATACGTTATACGTTATACGTTATACGGTATACGGTATACGTTATACGTTGTACGTTATACCTTATACGATATACGCTGTACGTTATACGCTGTACGTTATACGCTGTACGTTATACGTTGTACGTTATACGTTATACTTTACACGTTATACGTTATACGTTATACGATATACGATATACGTTATACGTTACACGTTGGACGTTGTACGTTATAAGTTTTACGTTATACGTAGTACGTTGTACGTTATACGTTATACGTTGTACGTTATACGCTGTACGTTATACGCTGTACGTTATACGCTGTACGTTATACGCTGTACGTTATACGTTATATATTATACGTTACACGTTGTACGTTGTACGTTATACGTTGTACGTTATACTTTATACGCTGTACGTTATACGTTATACGTTATATGTTATACGTTATACGTTACACGTTATACGTTATACGTTATACGATACACGTTATACGTTATACGTTATACGTTATACGTTATACGCTATACGTTATACGCTGTACGTTATACGCTGTACGTTATACGCTGTAAGTTATACGTTGTACGTTATACGTTATACGTTATACGTTATACGTTATACGATATACGATATACGTTATACGTTACACGTTGTACGTTGTACGTTATACGTTGTACGTTATACGTTGTACGTTGTACGTTATACGTTGTACGTTATACGTTGTACGTTATACGTTATACGTTATACGTTATACGTTGTACGTTATATGTTGTACGTTATATGTTATACGTTACACGTTGTACGATGTACGTTATACGTTATACGTTATACGTTATACGTTATACGTTATACGTTATACGTTATACGTTATACGTTATACGTTATACGTTATACGTTATACGTTATACGTTATACGTTATACGTTATACGTTATACGTTATACGTTATACGTTATACGTTATACGTTATACGTTATACGTTATACGTTATACGGTATACGGTATACGTTATACGTTGTACGTTATACCTTATACGTTATACGCTGTACGTTATACGCTGTACGTTATACGCTGTACGTTATACGTTGTACGTTATACGTTATACTTTACACGTTATACGTTATACGTTATACGATATACGATATACGTTATACGTTACAAGTTGGACGTTGTACGTTATAAGTTGTACGTTATACGTAGTACGTTGTACGTTATACGTTATACGTTGTACGTTATACGCTGTACGTTATACGCTGTACGTTATACGCTGTACGTTATACTCTGTACGTTATACGTTAAACGTTATACGTTACACGTTGTACGTTGTACGTTGTTCGTTATACGTTGTACGTTATACGTTGTACGTTGTACGTTATACGTTACACGTTGTACGTTGTACGTTATACGTTGTACGTTGTACGTTATACGTGGTACGTTATACGTTGTATGTTATACGTTATACGCTGTACGTTATACGTTATACGTTGTACGTTATACGTTATACGTTGTACGCTGTACGTTATACGTTATACGTTACACGTTGTACGTTGTACGTTATACGTTGTACGTTGTACGTTACACGTTGTACGTTGTACGTTATACGTTGTACATTATACGTTGTTCGTTATACGTTATACGCTGTACGTTATACGTTATACGTTACACGTTGTACGTTGTACGTTATACGTTGTACGTTATACGTTGTACGTTATACGTTGTACGTTACACGCTGTACGTTATGAGCTGTACGTTATACGCTGAACGTTATACGTTATATGTTATACGTTACACGTTGTACGTTGTACGTTATACGTTGTACGTTATACGTTGTACGTTATACGTTATACGTTATACGTTATACGTTATACGTTATACGTTATACGTTATACGTTATACGGTATACGATATACGTTATACGTTGTACGTTATACGTTATACGTTATACGTTATACGTTATACGTTATACGATATTCGTTATACGTTATACGTTATAGGCTGTACGTTATACGCTGTACGTTATACGTTATACGTTATACGTTATACGATATTCGTTATACGTTATACGTTATAGGCTGTACGTTATACGCTGTACGTTATACGCTGTACGTTATACGTTATATATTATACGTTACACGTTGTACGTTGTACGTTATACGTTGTACGTAATACGTTGTACGTTATACGTTGTACGTTATACGTTGTACGTTATACGTTGTATGTTATACGTTATACGCTGTACGTTATACGTTATACGTTATACGTTATACGTGATACGTTATACGTTATACGTTATACGTTACACGTTGTACGTTGTACGTTATACGTTGTACGTTATACTTTATACGCTGTACGTTATACGTTATATGTTATACGTTATACGTTACACGTTATACGTTATACGTTATACGATACACGTTATACGTTATACGTTATACGTTATACGTTATACGCTATACGTTATACGCTGTACGTTATACGCTGTACGTTATACGCTGTAAGTTATACGTTGTACGTTATACGTTATACGTTATACGTTATACGTTATACGTTATACGATATACGATATACGTTATACGTTACACGTTGTACGTTGTACGTTATACGTTGTACGTTATACGTTGTACGTTGTACGTTATACGTTGTACGTTATACGTTGTACGTTATACGTTATACGTTATACGTTATACGTTGTACGTTATATGTTGTACGTTATATGTTATACGTTACACGTTGTACGATGTACGTTATACGTTATACGTTATACGTTATACGTTATACGTGATACGTTATACGTTATACGTTATACGTTATACGTTATACGTTATACGTTATACGTTATCCGTTATACGTTATACGTTATACGTTATACGTTATTCGCTATACGTTATACGGTTTACGGTATACGTTATACGTTGTACGTTATACCTTATACGTTATAAGCTGTACGTTATACGCTGTACGTTATACGCTGTACGTTATACGTTGTACGTTATACGTTATACTTTACACGTTATACGTTATACGTTATACGATATACGATATACGTTATACGTTACACGTTGGACGTTGTACGTTATACGTTGTACGTTACACGCTGTACGTTATGAGCTGTACGTTATACGCTGAACGTTATACGTTATATGTTATACGTTACACGTTGTACGTTATACGTTGTACGTTATATGTTGTACGTTATACGTTATACGTTATACGTTATACGTTATACGTTATACGTTATACGGTATACGATATACGTTACACGTTGTACGTTGTACGTTATACGTTGTACGTTATACTTTATACGCTGTACGTTATACGTTATACGTTATATGTTATACGTTATACGTTACACGTTATACGTTATACGTTATACGATACACGTTATACGTTATACGTTATACGTTATACGTTATACGCTATACGTTATACGCTGTACGTTATACGCTGTACGTTATACGCTGTAAGTTATACGTTGTACGTTATACGTTATACGTTATACGTTGTACGTTATACGTTATACGTTATACGTTATACGTTATACGTTATACGTTATACGTTATACGTTATACGGTATACGATATACGTTATACGTTGTACGTTATACGTTATACGTTATACGTTATACGTTATACGTTATACGTTATACGTTATACGTTATACGATATTCGTTATACGTTATACGTTATAGGCTGTACGTTATACGCTGTACGTTATACGCTGTACGTTATACGTTATATATTATACGTTACACGTTGTACGTTGTACGTTATACGTTGTACGTTATACGTTGTACGTTATACGTTGTACGTTATACGTTGTACGTTATACGTTGTATGTTATACGTTATACGCTGTACGTTATACGTTATACGTTATACGTTATACGTGATACGTTATACGTTATACGTTATACGTTATACGCTGTACGTTGTACGTTATACGTTATACGTTATACGTTATACGTTATACGTTATACGTTATACGATATTCGTTATACGTTATACGTTATAGGCTGTACGTTATACGCTGTACGTTATACGCTGTACGTTATACGTTATATATTATACGTTACACGTTGTACGTTGTACGTTATACGTTGTACGTAATACGTTGTACGTTATACGTTGTACGTTATACGTTGTACGTTATACGTTGTATGTTATACGTTATACGCTGTACGTTATACGTTATACGTTATACGTTATACGTGATACGTTATACGTTATACGTTATACGTTACACGTTGTACGTTGTACGTTATACGTTGTACGTTATACTTTATACGCTGTACGTTATACGTTATACGTTATATGTTATACGTTATACGTTACACGTTATACGTTATACGTTATACGATACACGTTATACGTTATACGTTATACGTTATACGTTATACGCTATACGTTATACGCTGTACGTTATACGCTGTACGTTATACGCTGTAAGTTATACGTTGTACGTTATACGTTATACGTTATACGTTATACGTTATACGTTATACGATATACGATATACGTTATACGTTACACGTTGTACGTTGTACGTTATACGTTGTACGTTATACGTTGTACGTTGTACGTTATACGTTGTACGTTATACGTTGTACGTTATACGTTATACGTTATACGTTATACGTTGTACGTTATATGTTGTACGTTATATGTTATACGTTACACGTTGTACGATGTACGTTATACGTTATACGTTATACGTTATACGTTATACGTTATACGTTATACGTTATACGTTATACGTTATACGTTATACGTTATACGTTATCCGTTATACGTTATACGTTATACGTTATACGTTATACGTTATACGTTATACGTTATACGTTATACGGTATACGGTATACGTTATACGTTGTACGTTATACCTTATACGTTATAAGCTGTACGTTATACGCTGTACGTTATACGCTGTACGTTATACGTTGTACGTTATACGTTATACTTTACACGTTATACGTTATACGTTATACGATATACGATATACGTTATACGTTACACGTTGGACGTTGTACGTTATAAGTTGTACGTTATACGTAGTACGTTGTACGTTATACGTTATACGTTGTACGTTATACGCTGTACGTTATACGCTGTACGTTATACGCTGTACGTTATACTCTGTACGTTATACGTTAAACGTTATACGTTACACGTTGTACGTTGTACGTTGTTCGTTATACGTTGTACGTTATACGTTGTACGTTGTACGTTATACGTTATACGTTATACGTGGTACGTTATACGTTGTATGTTATACGTTATACGCTGTACGTTATACGTTATACGTTGTACGTTATACGCTGTACGTTATACGCTGTACGTTATACGCTGTACGTTATACTCTGTACGTTATACGTTAAACGTTATACGTTACACGTTGTACGTTGTACGTTGTTCGTTATACGTTGTACGTTATACGTTGTACGTTGTAAGTTATACGTTGTACGTTATACGTTGTACGTTATACGTTGTACGTTATACGTTGTACGTTATACGTTGTACGTTATACGTTGTACGTTATACGTTATACGTGGTACGTTATACGTTGTATGTTATACGTTATACGCTGTACGTTATACGTTATACGTTGTACGTTATACGTTATACGTTGTACGCTGTACGTTATACGTTATACGTTACACGTTGTACGTTGTACGTTATACGTTGTACGTTGTACGTTACACGTTGTACGTTGTACGTTATACGTTGTACATTATACGTTGTTCGTTATACGTTATACGCTGTACGTTATACGTTATACGTTACACGTTGTACGTTGTACGTTATACGTTGTACGTTATACGTTGTACGTTATACGTTGTACGTTACACGCTGTACGTTATGAGCTGAACGTTATACGCTGAACGTTATACGTTATATGTTATACGTTACACGTTGTACGTTGTACGTTATACGTTGTACGTTATACGTTGTACGTTATACGTTGTACGTTACACGCTGTACGTTATGAGCTGAACGTTATACGCTGAACGTTATACGTTATATGTTATACGTTACACGTTGTACGTTGTACGTTATACGTTGTACGTTATACGTTGTACGTTATACGTTGTACGTTATACGTTGTACGTTATACGTTGTACGTTATACGTTGTATGTTATACGTTATACGCTGTACGTTATACGTTATACGTTATACGTTATACGTGATACGTTATACGTTATACGTTATACGTTATACGCTGTACGTTGTACGTTATACGTTATACGTTATACGTTATACGTTATACGTTATACGTTATACGTTATACGATATTCGTTATACGTTATACGTTATAGGCTGTACGTTATACGTTACACGTTGCACGTTGTACGTTATACGTTGTACGTTATACGTTGTACGTTGTACGTTATACGTTGTACGTTATACGTTGTACGTTATACGTTGTACGTTATACGTTATACGCTGTACGTTATACGTTATACGTTATACGTTATACGTGATACGTTATACGTTATACGTTATACGTTACACGTTGTACGTTGTACGTTATACGTTGTACGTTATACTTTATACGCTGTACGTTATACGTTATACGTTATATGTTATACGTTATACGTTATACGTTATACGTTATACGTTATACGATACACGTTATACGTTATACGTTATACGTTATACGCTATACGTTATACGCTGTACGTTATACGCTGCACGTTATACGCTGTACGTTATACGTTGTACGTTATACGTTATACGTTATACGTTATACGTTATACGTTATACGTTATACGATATACGATATACGTTATACGTTACACGTTGCACGTTGTACGTTATACGTTGTACGTTATACGTTGTACGTTGTACGTTATACGTTGTACGTTATACGTTGTACGTTATACGTTGTACGTTATACGTTATACGTTGTAAGTTATATGTTGTACGTTATATGTTATGCGTTACACGTTGTACGATGTACGTTATACGTTATACGTTATACGTTATACGTTATACGTTATACGTTATACGTTATACGTTATACGTTATACGTTATACGTTATACGTTACACGTTATACGTTATACGTTATACGTTATACGTTATACGTTATACGGTATACGGTATACGTTATACGTTGTACGTTATACCTTATACGTTATACGCTGTACGTTATACGCTGTACGTTATACGCTGTACGTTATACGTTGTACGTTATACGTTATACTTTACACGTTATACGTTATACGTTATACGATATACGATATACGTTATACGTTACACGTTGGACGTTGTACGTTGTACGTTATACGTTGTACGTTGTACGTTATACGTTGTACGTTATACGTTGTACGTTATACGTTGTACGTTATACGTTGTACGTTATACGTTGTACGTTATACGTTGTACGTTATACGTTATACGTGGTACGTTATACGTTGTATGTTATACGTTATACGCTGTACGTTATACGTTATACGTTGTACGTTATACGTTATACGTTGTACGCTGTACGTTATACGTTATACGTTACACGTTGTACGTTGTACGTTATACGTTGTACGTTATACGTTGTACGTTATACGTTGTACGTTATACGTTGTACGTTATACGTTGTATGTTATACGTTATACGCTGTACGTTGTACGTTATACGTTATACGTTATACGTGATACGTTATACGTTATACGTTATACGTTACACGTTGTACGTTGTACGTTATACGTTGTACGTTATACTTTATACGCTGTACGTTATACGTTATACGTTATATGTTATACGTTATACGTTATACGTTATACGTTATACGTTATACGTTATACGATACACGTTATACGTTATACGTTATACGTTATACGTTATACGCTATACGTTATACGCTGTACGTTATACGCTGTACGTTATACGCTGTACGTTATACGCTGTACGTTATACGTTGTACGTTATACGTTATACGTTACACGTTGTACGTTGTACGTTATACGTTATACGTTATACGTTACACGTTAAACGTTATACGTTATACGTTATACGTTATACGTTATACGTTATACGCTGTACGTTATAGGCTGTACGTTATACGCTGTACGTTATACGTTATACGTTACACGTTGTACGTTGTACGTTGTACGTTATACGTTGTACGTTATACGTTATACGCTGTACGTTATACGCTGTACGTTATACGCTGTACGTTATACGTTATACGTTATACGTTATACGTTATACGTTATACGTTATACGCTGTACGTTATAGGCTGTACGTTATACGCTGTACGTTATACGTTATACGTTACACGTTGTACGTTGTACGTTGTACGTTATACGTTGTACGTTATACGTTATACGCTGTACGTTATACGTTATACGTTATATGTTATACGTTATACGTTATACGTTATACGTTATACGTTATACGTTACACGTTATACGCTGTACGTTATACGCTGTACGTTATACGCTGTACGTTATACGTTATACGTTATACGTTACACGTTGTACGTTGTACGTTATACGTTGTACGTTATACTTTATACGCTGTACGTTATACGTTATACGTTATATGTTATACGTTATACGTTATACGTTATACGTTATACGTTATACGATACACGTTATACGTTATACGTTATACGTTTTACGTTATACGTTATACGCTATACGTTATACGCTGTACGTTATACGCTGTACGTTATACGCTGTACGTTATACGTTGTACGTTATACGTTATACGTTACACGTTATACGTTATACGTTATACGATATACGATATACGTTATACGTTACACGTTGGACGTTGTACGTTATAAGTTGTACGTTATACGTAGTACGTTGTACGTTATACGTTGTACGTTATACGTTGTACGTTATACGTTATACGTTATACGTTATACGTTATACGTTGTACTTTATATGTTGTACGTTATATGTTATACGTTACACGTTGTACGATGTACGTTATACGTTATACGTTATACGTTATACGTTATACGTTATACATTATACGTTATACGTTATACGTTATACGTTATACGTTATACGTTATACGTTATACGTTATACGGTATACGGTATACGTTATACGTTGTACGTTATACCTTATACGTTATACGCTGTACGTTATACGCTGTACGTTATACGTTATACGTTACACGTTATACGTTATACGTTATACGTTATACGCTGTACGTTATACGCTGTACGTTATACGCTGTACGTTATACGTTATAAGTTATACGTTACACGTTGTACGTTGTACGTTATACGTTGTACGTTATACGTTATACGGTGTACGTTATACGTTATACGTTGTATGTTATACGTTATACGTTATACGTTCTACGTTATACGTTATACGATACACGTTATACGTTATACGTTATACGTTATACGTTATACGTTATACGTTATACGCTGTACGTTATACGCTGTACGTTATACGCTGTACGTTATACGTTGTACGTTATACGTTATACGTTACACGTTGTACGTTGTAGGTTATACGTTATACGTTATACGTTACACGTTATACGTTATACGTTATACGTTATACGCTGTACGTTATAGGCTGTACGTTATACGCTGTACGTTATACGCTGTACGTTATACGTTATACGTTATACGTTACACGTTGTACGTTGTACGTTATACGTTGTACGTTATACTTTATACGCTGTACGTTATACGTTATACGTTATACGTTATATGTTATACGTTATACGTTATACGTTATACGTTATACGTTATACGTTATACGTTATACGTTATACGTTATACGTTATACGTTATACGTTATACGTTATACGTTATACGTTATACGTTATACGTTATACGTTATACGTTATACGTTATACGGTATACGGTATACGTTATACGTTGTACGTTATACCTTATACGTTATACGCTGTACGTTATACGCTGTACGTTATACGCTGTACGTTATACGTTGTACGTTATACGTTATACTTTACACGTTATACGTTATACGTTATACGATATACGATATACGTTATACGTTACACGTTGGACGTTGTACGTTATAAGTTGTACGTTATACGTAGTACGTTGTACGTTATACGTTATACGTTGTACGTTATACGCTGTACGTTATACGCTGTACGTTATACGCTGTACGTTATACTCTGTACGTTATACGTTAAACGTTATACGTTACACGTTGTACGTTGTACGTTATACGTTGTACGTTATACTTTATACGCTGTACGTTATACGTTATACGTTATATGTTATACGTTATACGTTATACGATACACGTTATACGTTATACGTTATACGTTATACGTTATACGCTATACGTTATACGCTGTACGTTATACGCTGTACGTTATACGCTGTAAGTTATACGTTGTACGTTATACGTTATACGTTATACGTTATACGTTATACGTTATACGATATACGATATACGTTATACGTTACACGTTGTACGTTGTACGTTATACGTTGTACGTTATACGTTGTACGTTGTACGTTATACGTTGTACGTTATACGTTGTACGTTATACGTTATACGTTATACGTTATACGTTGTACGTTATATGTTGTACGTTATATGTTATACGTTACACGTTGTACGATGTACGTTATACGTTATACGTTATACGTTATACGTTATACGTTATACGTTATACGTTATACGTTATACGTTATACGTTATACGTTATACGTTATACGTTATACGTTATACGTTATACGTTATACGTTATACGTTATACGTTATACGTTATACGTTATACGTTATACGGTATACGGTATACGTTATACGTTGTACGTTATACCTTATACGTTATACGCTGTACGTTATACGCTGTACGTTATACGCTGTACGTTATACGTTGTACGTTATACGTTATACTTTACACGTTATACGTTATACGTTATACGATATACGATATACGTTATACGTTACACGTTGGACGTTGTACGTTATAAGTTGTACGTTATACGTAGTACGTTGTACGTTATACGTTATACGTTGTACGTTATACGCTGTACGTTATACGCTGTACGTTATACGCTGTACGTTATACTCTGTACGTTATACGTTAAACGTTATACGTTACACGTTGTACGTTGTACGTTGTTCGTTATACGTTGTACGTTATACGTTGTACGTTGTACGTTATACGTTATACGTTATACGTGGTACGTTATACGTTGTATGTTATACGTTATACGCTGTACGTTATACGTTATACGTTGTACGTTATACGCTGTACGTTATACGCTTCACGTTATACGCTGTACGTTATACTCTGTACGTTATACGTTAAACGTTATACGTTACACGTTGTACGTTGTACGTTGTTCGTTATACGTTGTACGTTATACGTTGTACGTTGTACGTTATACGTTGTACGTTATACGTTGTACGTTATACGTTGTACGTTATACGTTGTACGTTATACGTTGTACGTTATACGTTATACGTGGTACGTTATACGTTGTATGTTATACGTTATACGCTGTACGTTATACGTTGTACGTTATACGTTATACTTTACACGTTATACGTTATACGTTATACGATATACGTTATACGCTGTACGTTATACGTTATACGTTATACGTTATACGTTATACGTTATACGTTATACGTTATACGTTATACGTTATACGTTATACGTTATACGTTATACGTTATACGTTATCCGTTATACGTTATACGTTATACGTTATACGTTATACGTTATACGTTATACGGTATACGGTATACGTTATACGTTGTACGTTATACCTTATACGTTATAAGCTGTACGTTATACGCTGTACGTTATACGCTGTACGTTATACGTTGTACGTTATACGTTATACTTTACACGTTATACGTTATACGTTATACGATATACGATATACGTTATACGTTACACGTTGGACGTTGTACGTTATACGTTGTACGTTGCACGCTGTACGTTATGAGCTGTACGATATACGCTGAACGTTATACGTTATATGTTATACGTTACACGTTGTACGTTATACGTTGTACGTTATATGTTGTACGTTATACGTTATACGTTATACGTTATACGTTATACGTTATACGGTATACGATATACGTTACACGTTGTACGTTGTACGTTATACGTTGTACGTTATACTTTATACGCTGTACGTTATACGTTATACGTTATATGTTATACGTTATACGTTACACGTTATACGTTATACGTTATACGATACACGTTATACGTTATACGTTATACGTTATACGTTATACGTTATACGCTATACGTTATACGCTGTACGTTATACGTTGTACGTTATACGCTGTAAGTTATACGTTGTACGTTATACGTTATACGTTATACGTTATACGTTATACGATATACGATATACGTTATACGTTACACGTTGTACGTTGTACGTTATACGTTATACGTTGTACGTTATACGCTGTACGTTATACGCTGTACGTTATACGCTGTACGTTATACTCTGTACGTTATACGTTAAACGTTATACGTTACACGTTGTACGTTGTACGTTATACGTTGTACGTTATACTTTATACGCTGTACGTTATACGTTATACGTTATATGTTATACGTTATACGTTACACGTTATACGTTATACGTTATACGATACACGTTATACGTTATACGTTATACGTTATACGCTATACGTTATACGCTGTACGTTATACGCTGTACGTTATACGCTGTAAGTTATACGTTGTACGTTATACGTTATACGTTATACGTTATACGTTATACGTTATACGATATACGATATACGTTATACGTTACACGTTGTACGTTGTACGTTATACGTTGTACGTTATACGTTGTACGTTGTACGTTATACGTTGTACGTTATACGTTGTACGTTATACGTTATACGTTATACGTTATACGTTGTACGTTATATGTTGTACGTTATATGTTATACGTTACACGTTGTACGATGTACGTTATACGTTATACGTTATACGTTATACGTTATACGTTATACGTTATACGTTATACGTTATACGTTATACGGTATACGGTATACGTTATACGTTGTACGTTATACCTTATACGTTATACGCTGTACGTTATACGCTGTACGTTATACGCTGTACGTTATACGTTGTACGTTATACGTTATACTTTACACGTTATACGTTATACGTTATACGATATACGATATACGTTATACGTTACACGTTGGACGTTGTACGTTATAAGTTTTACGTTATACGTAGTACGTTGTACGTTATACGTTATACGTTGTACGTTATACGCTGTACGTTATACGCTGTACGTTATACGCTGTACGTTATACTCTGTACGTTATACGTTAAACGTTATACGTTACACGTTGTACGTTGTACGTTGTTCGTTATACGTTGTACGTTATACGTTGTACGTTGTACGTTATACGTTATACGTTATACGTGGTACGTTATACGTTGTATGTTATACGTTATACGCTGTACGTTATACGTTATACGTTGTACGTTATACGCTGTACGTTATACGCTGTACGTTATACGCTGTACGTTATACTCTGTACGTTATACGTTAAACGTTATACGTTACACGTTGTACGTTGTACGTTGTTCGTTATACGTTGTACGTTATACGTTGTACGTTGTACGTTATACGTTGTACGTTATACGTTGTACGTTATACGTTGTACGTTATACGTTGTACGTTATACGTTGTACGTTATACGTTATACGTGGTACGTTATACGTTGTATGTTATACGTTATACGCTGTACGTTATACGTTATACGTTGTACGTTATACGTTATACGTTGTACGCTGTACGTTATACGTTATACGTTACACGTTGTACGTTGTACGTTATATGTTGTACGTTGTACGTTACACGTTGTACGTTGTACGTTATACGTTGTACATTATACGTTGTTCGTTATACGTTATACGCTGTACGTTATACGTTATACGTTACACGTTGTACGTTGTACGTTATACGTTGTACGTTATACGTTGTACGTTATACGTTGTACGTTACACGCTGTACGTTATGAGCTGTACGTTATACGCTGAACGTTATACGTTATATGTTATACGTTACACGTTGTACGTTGTACGTTATACGTTGTACGTTATACGTTGTACGTTATACGTTATACATTATACGTTATACGTTATACGTTATACGTTATACGTTATACGGTATACGATATACGTTATACGTTGTACGTTATACGTTATACGTTATACGTTATACGTTATACGTTATACGTTATACGATATTCGTTATACGTTATACGTTATAGGCTGTACGTTATACGCTGTACGTTATACGCTGTACGTTATACGTTATATATTATACGTTACACGTTGTACGTTGTACGTTATACGTTGTACGTTATACGTTGTACGTTATACGTTGTACGTTATACGTTGTACGTTATACGTTGTATGTTATACGTTATACGCTGTACGTTATACGTTATACGTTATACGTTATACGTGATACGTTATACGTTATACGTTATACGTTATACGCTGTACGTTGTACGTTATACGTAATACGTTATACGTTATACGTTATACGTTATACGTTATACGTTATACGTTATACGATATTCGTTATACGTTATACGTTATAGGCTGTACGTTATACGCTGTACGTTATACGCTGTACGTTATACGTTATATATTATACGTTACACGTTGTACGTTGTACGTTATACGTTGTACGTAATACGTTGTACGTTATACGTTGTACGTTATACGTTGTACGTTATACGTTGTATGTTATACGTTATACGCTGTACGTTATACGTTATACGTTATACGTTATACGTGATACGTTATACGTTATACGTTATACGTTACACGTTGTACGTTGTACGTTATACGTTGTACGTTATACTTTATACGCTGTACGTTATACGTTATACGTTATATGTTATACGTTATACGTTACACGTTATACGTTATACGTTATACGATACACGTTATACGTTATACGTTATACGTTATACGTTATACGCTATACGTTATACGCTGTACGTTATACGCTGTACGTTATACGCTGTAAGTTATACGTTGTACGTTATACGTTATACGTTATACGTTATACGTTATACGTTATACGATATACGATATACGTTATACGTTACACGTTGTACGTTGTACGTTATACGTTGTACGTTATACGTTGTACGTTGTACGTTATACGTTGTACGTTATACGTTGTACGTTATACGTTATACGTTATACGTTATACGTTGTACGTTATATGTTGTACGTTATATGTTATACGTTACACGTTGTACGATGTACGTTATACGTTATACGTTATACGTTATACGTTATACGTTATACGTTATACGTTATACGTTATACGTTATACGTTATACGTTATACGTTATACGTTATACGTTATCCGTTATACGTTATACGTTATACGTTATACGTTATACGTTATACGTTATACGTTATACGTTATACGTTATACGGTATACGGTATACGTTATACGTTGTACGTTATACCTTATACGTTATAAGCTGTACGTTATACGCTGTACGTTATACGCTGTACGTTATACGTTGTACGTTATACGTTATACTTTACACGTTATACGTTATACGTTATACGATATACGATATACGTTATACGTTACACGTTGGACGTTGTACGTTATAAGTTGTACGTTATACGTAGTACGTTGTACGTTATACGTTATACGTTGTACGTTATACGCTGTACGTTATACGCTGTACGTTATACGCTGTACGTTATACTCTGTACGTTATACGTTAAACGTTATACGTTACACGTTGTACGTTGTACGTTGTTCGTTATACGTTGTACGTTATACGTTGTACGTTGTACGTTATACGTTATACGTTATACGTGGTACGTTATACGTTGTATGTTATACGTTATACGCTGTACGTTATACGTTATACGTTGTACGTTATACGCTGTACGTTATACGCTGTACGTTATACGCTGTACGTTATACTCTGTACGTTATACGTTAAACGTTATACGTTACACGTTGTACGTTGTACGTTGTTCGTTATACGTTGTACGTTATACGTTGTACGTTGTACGTTATACGTTGTACGTTATACGTTGTACGTTATACGTTGTACGTTATACGTTGTACGTTATACGTTGTACGTTATACGTTGTACGTTATACGTTATACGTGGTACGTTATACGTTGTATGTTATACGTTATACGCTGTACGTTATACGTTATACGTTGTACGTTATACGTTATACGTTGTACGCTGTACGTTATACGTTATACGTTACACGTTGTACGTTGTACGTTATACGTTGTACGTTGTACGTTACACGTTGTACGTTGTACGTTATACGTTGTACATTATACGTTGTTCGTTATACGTTATACGTTGTACGTTATACGTTGTACGTTACACGCTGTACGTTATGAGCTGAACGTTATACGCTGAACGTTATACGTTATATGTTATACGTTACACGTTGTACGTTGTACGTTATACGTTGTACGTTATATGTTGTACGTTATACGTTATACGTTATACGTTATACGTTATACGTTATACGTTATACGGTATACGATATACGTTATACGTTGTACGTTATACGTTATACGTTATACGTTATACGTTATACGTTATACGTTATACGATATTCGTTATACGTTATACGTTATAGGCTGTACGTTATACGCTGTACGTTATACGCTGTACGTTATACGTTATATATTATACGTTACACGTTGTACGTTGTACGTTATACGTTGTACGTTATACGTTGTACGTTATACGTTGTACGTTATACGTTGTACGTTATACGTTGTATGTTATACGTTATACGCTGTACGTTATACGTTATACGTTATACGTTATACGTGATACGTTATACGTTATACGTTATACGTTATACGCTGTACGTTGTACGTTATACGTTATACGTTATACGTTATACGTTATACGTTATACGTTATACGATATTCGTTATACGTTATACGTTATAGGCTGTACGTTATACGCTGTACGTTATACGCTGTACGTTATACGTTATATATTATACGTTACACGTTGTACGTTGTACGTTATACGTTGTACGTAATACGTTGTACGTTATACGTTGTACGTTATACGTTGTACGTTATACGTTGTATGTTATACGTTATACGCTGTACGTTATACGTTATACGTTATACGTTATACGTGATACGTTATACGTTATACGTTATACGTTACACGTTGTACGTTGTACGTTATACGTTGTACGTTATACTTTATACGCTGTACGTTATACGTTATACGTTATATGTTATACGTTATACGTTACACGTTATACGTTATACGTTATACGATACACGTTATACGTTATACGTTATACGTTATACGTTATACGCTATACGTTATACGCTGTACGTTATACGCTGTACGTTATACGCTGTAAGTTATACGTTGTACGTTATACGTTATACGTTATACGTTATACGTTATACGTTATACGATATACGATATACGTTATACGTTACACGTTGTACGTTGTACGTTATACGTTGTACGTTATACGTTGTACGTTGTACGTTATACGTTGTACGTTATACGTTGTACGTTATACGTTATACGTTATACGTTATACGTTGTACGTTATATGTTGTACGTTATATGTTATACGTTACACGTTGTACGATGTACGTTATACGTTATACGTTATACGTTATACGTTATACGTTATACGTTATACGTTATATGTTATACGTTATACGTTATACGTTATACGTTATACGTTATCCGTTATACGTTATACGTTATACGTTATACGTTATACGTTATACGTTATACGTTATACGTTATACGGTATACGGTATACGTTATACGTTGTACGTTATACCTTATACGTTATAAGCTGTACGTTATACGCTGTACGTTATACGCTGTACGTTATACGTTGTACGTTATACGTTATACTTTACACGTTATACGTTATACGTTATACGATATACGATATACGTTATACGTTACACGTTGGACGTTGTACGTTATAAGTTGTACGTTATACGTAGTACGTTGTACGTTATACGTTGTACGTTATACGCTGTACGTTATACGCTGTACGTTATACGCTGTACGTTATACTCTGTACGTTATACGTTAAACGTTATACGTTACACGTTGTACGTTGTACGTTGTTCGTTATACGTTGTACGTTATACGTTGTACGTTGTACGTTATACGTTATACGTTATACGTGGTACGTTATACGTTGTATGTTATACGTTATACGCTGTACGTTATACGTTATACGTTGTACGTTATACGCTGTACGTTATACGCTGTACGTTATACGCTGTACGTTATACTCTGTACGTTATACGTTAAACGTTATACGTTACACGTTGTACGTTGTACGTTGTTCGTTATACGTTGTACGTTATACGTTGTACGTTGTACGTTATACGTTGTACGTTATACGTTGTACGTTATACGTTGTACGTTATACGTTGTACGTTATACGTTGTACGTTATACGTTGTACGTTATACGTTATACGTGGTACGTTATACGTTGTATGTTATACGTTATACGCTGTACGTTATACGTTATACGTTGTACGTTATACGTTATACGTTATACGTTGTACGCTGTACGTTATACGTTATACGTTACACGTTGTACGTTGTACGTTATACGTTGTACGTTGTACGTTACACGTTGTACGTTGTACGTTATACGTTGTACATTATACGTTGTTCGTTATACGTTATACGCTGTACGTTATACGTTATACGTTACACGTTGTACGTTGTACGTTATACGTTGTACGTTATACGTTGTACGTTATACGTTGTACGTTACACGCTGTACGTTATGAGCTGAACGTTATACGCTGAACGTTATACGTTATATGTTATACGTTACACGTTGTACGTTGTACGTTATACGTTGTACGTTATATGTTGTACGTTATACGTTATACGTTATACGTTATACGTTATACGTTATACGTTATACGGTATACGATATACGTTATACGTTGTACGTTATACGTTATACGTTATACGTTATACGTTATACGTTATACGTTATACGATATTCGTTATACGTTATACGTTATAGGCTGTACGTTATACGCTGTACGTTATACGCTGTACGTTATACGTTATATATTATACGTTACACGTTGTACGTTGTACGTTATACGTTGTACGTTATACGTTATACGATATTCGTTATACGTTATACGTTATAGGCTGTACGTTATACGCTGTACGTTATACGCTGTACGTTATACGTTATATATTATACGTTACACGTTGTACGTTGTACGTTATACGTTGTACGTAATACGTTGTACGTTATACGTTGTACGTTATACGTTGTACGTTATACGTTGTATGTTATACGTTATACGCTGTACGTTATACGTTATACGTTATACGTTATACGTGATACGTTATACGTTATACGTTATACGTTACACGTTGTACGTTGTACGTTATACGTTGTACGTTATACTTTATACGCTGTACGTTATACGTTATACGTTATATGTTATACGTTATACGTTATACGTTATACGTTATACGTTATACGATACACGTTATACGTTATACGTTATACGTTATACGCTATACGTTATACGCTGTACGTTATACGCTGTACGTTATACGCTGTACGTTATACGTTGTACGTTATACGTTATACGTTATACGTTATACGTTATACGTTATACGTTATACGATATACGATATACGTTATACGTTACACGTTGCACGTTGTACGTTATACGTTGTACGTTATACGTTGTACGTTGTACGTTATACGTAGTACGTTATACGTTGTACGTTATACGTTGTACGTTATACGTTATACGTTGTAAGTTATATGTTGTACGTTATATGTTATGCGTTACACGTTGTACGATGTACGTTATACGTTATACGTTATACGTTATACGTTATACGTTATACGTTATACGTTATACGTTATACGTTATACGTTATACGTTATACGTTATACGTTATACGTTATACGTTACACGTTATACGTTATACGTTATACGTTATACGTTATACGGTATACGGTATACGTTATACGTTGTACGTTATACCTTATACGTTATACGCTGTACGTTATACGCTGTACGTTATACGCTGTACGTTATACGTTGTACGTTATACGTTATACTTTACACGTTATACGTTATACGTTATACGATATACGATATACGTTATACGTTACACGTTGGACGTTGTACGTTGTACGTTATACGTTGTACGTTGTACGTTATACGTTGTACGTTATACGTTGTACGTTATACGTTGTACGTTATACGTTGTACGTTATACGTTGTACGTTATACGTTGTACGTTATACGTTATACGTGGTACGTTATACGTTGTATGTTATACGTTATACGCTGTACGTTATACGTTATACGTTGTACGTTATACGTTATACGTTGTACGCTGTACGTTATACGTTATACGTTACACGTTGTACGTTGTACGTTATACGTTGTACGTTATACGTTGTACGTTATACGTTGTACGTTATACGTTGTACGTTATACGTTGTATGTTATACGTTATACGCTGTACGTTATACGTTATACGTTATACGTTATACGTGATACGTTATACGTTATACGTTATACGTTACACGTTGTACGTTGTACGTTATACGTTGTACGTTATACTTTATACGCTGTACGTTATACGTTATACGTTATATGTTATACGTTATACGTTATACGTTATACGTTATACGTTATACGTTATACGTTATACGTTATACGATACACGTTATACGTTATACGTTATACGTTATACGTTATACGCTATACGTTATACGCTGTACGTTATACGCTGTACGTTATACGCTGTACGTTATACGCTGTACGTTATACGTTGTACGTTATACGTTATACGTTACACGTTGTACGTTGTACGTTATACGTTATACGTTATACGTTACACGTTAAACGTTATACGTTATACGTTATACGTTATACGTTATACGTTATACGCTGTACGTTATAGGCTGTACGTTATACGCTGTACGTTATACGTTATACGTTACACGTTGTACGTTGTACGTTGTACGTTATACGTTGTACGTTATACGTTATACGCTGTACGTTATACGTTGTACGTTGTACGTTATACGTTATACGTTATACGTTACACGTTATACGTTATACGTTATACGTTATACGTTATACGTTATACGTTATACGCTGTACGTTATAGGCTGTACGTTATACGCTGTACGTTATACGTTATACGTTACACGTTGTACGTTGTACGTTGTACGTTATACGTTGTACGTTATACGTTATACGCTGTACGTTATACGTTATACGTTATATGTTATACGTTAAACGTTATACGTTATACGTTATACGTTACACGTTATACGCTGTACGTTATACGCTGTACGTTATAAGCTGTACGTTATACGTTATACGTTATACGTTACACGTTGTACGTTGTACGTTATACGTTGTACGTTATACTTTATACGCTGTACGTTATACGTTATACGTTATATGTTATACGTTATACGTTATACGTTATACGTTATACGTTATACGATACACGTTATACGTTATACGTTATACGTTTTACGTTATACGTTATACGCTATACGTTATACGCTGTACGTTATACGCTGTACGTTATACGCTGTACGTTATACGTTGTACGTTATACGTTATACGTTACACGTTATACGTTATACGTTATACGATATACGATATACGTTATACGTTACACGTTGGACGTTGTACGTTATAAGTTGTACGTTATACGTAGTACGTTGTACGTTATACGTTGTACGTTATACGTTGTACGTTATACGTTATACGTTATACGTTATACGTTATACGTTATACGTTGTACTTTATATGTTGTACGTTATATGTTATACGTTACACGTTGTACGATGTACGTTATACGTTATACGTTATACGTTATACGTTATACGTTATACGTTATACGTTATACGTTATACGTTATACGTTATACGTTATACGTTATACGTTATACGGTATACGGTATACGTTATACGTTGTACGTTATACCTTATACGTTATACGCTGTACGTTATACGCTGTACGTTATACGTTATACGTTACACGTTATACGTTATACGTTATACGTTATACGCTGTACGTTATACGCTGTACGTTATACGCTGTACGTTATACGTTATAAGTTATACGTTACACGTTGTACGTTGTACGTTATACGTTGTACGTTATACGTTATACGGTGTACGTTATACGTTATACGTTGTATGTTATACGTTATACGTTATACGTTCTACGTTATACGTTATACGATACACGTTATACGTTATACGTTATACGTTATACGTTATACGTTATACGTTATACGCTGTACGTTATACGCTGTACGTTATACGCTGTACGTTATACGTTGTACGTTATACGTTATACGTTACACGTTGTACGTTGTAGGTTATACGTTATACGTTATACGTTACACGTTATACGTTATACGTTATACGTTATACGCTGTACGTTATAGGCTGTACGTTATACGCTGTACGTTATACGCTGTACGTTATACGTTATACGTTATACGTTACACGTTGTACGTTGTACGTTATACGTTGTACGTTATACTTTATACGCTGTACGTTATACGTTATACGTTATACGTTATATGTTATACGTTATACGTTATACGTTATACGTTATACGTTATACGTTATACGTTATACGTTATACGTTATACGTTATACGTTATACGTTATACGTTATACGTTATACGTTATACGTTATACGTTATACGTTATACGTTATACGTTATACGTTATACGTTATACGGTATACGGTATACGTTATACGTTGTACGTTATACCTTATACGTTATACGCTGTACGTTATACGCTGTACGTTATACGCTGTACGTTATACGTTGTACGTTATACGTTATACTTTACACGTTATACGTTATACGTTATACGATATACGATATACGTTATACGTTACACGTTGGACGTTGTACGTTATAAGTTGTACGTTATACGTAGTACGTTGTACGTTATACGTTATACGTTGTACGTTATACGCTGTACGTTATACGCTGTACGTTATACGCTGTACGTTATACTCTGTACGTTATACGTTAAACGTTATACGTTACACGTTGTACGTTGTACGTTATACGTTGTACGTTATACTTTATACGCTGTACGTTATACGTTATACGTTATATGTTATACGTTATACGTTACACGTTATACGTTATACGTTATACGATACACGTTATACGTTATACGTTATACGTTATACGTTATACGCTATACGTTATACGCTGTACGTTATACGCTGTACGTTATACGCTGTAAGTTATACGTTGTACGTTATACGTTATACGTTATACGTTATACGTTATACGTTATACGATATACGATATACGTTATACGTTACACGTTGTACGTTGTACGTTATACGTTGTACGTTATACGTTGTACGTTGTACGTTATACGTTGTACGTTATACGTTGTACGTTATACGTTATACGTTATACGTTATACGTTGTACGTTATATGTTGTACGTTATATGTTATACGTTACACGTTGTACGATGTACGTTATACGTTATACGTTATACGTTATACGTTATACGTTATACGTTATACGTTATACGTTATACGTTATACGTTATACGTTATACGTTATACGTTATACGTTATACGTTATACGTTATACGTTATACGTTATACGTTATACGTTATACGTTATACGTTATACGTTATACGTTATACGTTATACGGTATACGGTATACGTTATACGTTGTACGTTATACCTTATACGTTATACGCTGTACGTTATACGCTGTACGTTATACGCTGTACGTTATACGTTGTACGTTATACGTTATACTTTACACGTTATACGTTATACGTTATACGATATACGATATACGTTATACGTTACACGTTGGACGTTGTACGTTATAAGTTGTACGTTATACGTAGTACGTTGTACGTTATACGTTATACGTTGTACGTTATACGCTGTACGTTATACGCTGTACGTTATACGCTGTACGTTATACTCTGTACGTTATACGTTAAACGTTATACGTTACACGTTGTACGTTGTACGTTGTTCGTTATACGTTGTACGTTATACGTTGTACGTTGTACGTTATACGTTATACGTTATACGTGGTACGTTATACGTTGTATGTTATACGTTATACGCTGTACGTTATACGTTATACGTTGTACGTTATACGCTGTACGTTATACGCTTCACGTTATACGCTGTACGTTATACTCTGTACGTTATACGTTAAACGTTATACGTTACACGTTGTACGTTGTACGTTGTTCGTTATACGTTGTACGTTATACGTTGTACGTTGTACGTTATACGTTGTACGTTATACGTTGTACGTTATACGTTGTACGTTATACGTTGTACGTTATACGTTGTACGTTATACGTTATACGTGGTACGTTATACGTTGTATGTTATACGTTATACGCTGTACGTTATACGTTATACGTTGTACGTTATACGTTATACGTTTTACGCTGTACGTTATACGTTATACGTTACACGTTGTACGTTGTACGTTATACATTGTACGTTGTACGTTACACGTTGTACGTTGTACGGTATACGTTGTACATTATACGTTGTTCGTTATACGTTATACGCTGTACGTTATACGTTATACGTTATACGTTATACGTTATACGTTATACGTTATACGTTATACGATATACGATATACGTTATACGTTACACGTTGTACGTTGTACGTTATACGTTGTACGTTATACGTTGTACGTTGTACGTTATACGTTGTACGTTATACGTTGTACGTTATACGTTATACGTTATACGTTATACGTTGTACGTTATATGTTGTACGTTATATGTTATACGTTACACGTTGTACGATGTACGTTATACGTTATACGTTATACGTTATACGTTATACGTTATACGTTATACGTTATATGTTATACGTTATACGTTATACGTTATACGTTATACGTTATCCGTTATACGTTATACGTTATACGTTATACGTTATACGTTATACGTTATACGTTATACGTTATACGGTATACGGTATACGTTATACGTTGTACGTTATACCTTATACGTTATAAGCTGTACGTTATACGCTGTACGTTATACGCTGTACGTTATACGTTGTACGTTATACGTTATACTTTACACGTTATACGTTATACGTTATACGATATACGATATACGTTATACGTTACACGTTGGACGTTGTACGTTATAAGTTGTACGTTATACGTAGTACGTTGTACGTTATACGTTGTACGTTATACGCTGTACGTTATACGCTGTACGTTATACGCTGTACGTTATACTCTGTACGTTATACGTTAAACGTTATACGTTACACGTTGTACGTTGTACGTTGTTCGTTATACGTTGTACGTTATACGTTGTACGTTGTACGTTATACGTTATACGTTATACGTGGTACGTTATACGTTGTATGTTATACGTTATACGCTGTACGTTATACGTTATACGTTGTACGTTATACGCTGTACGTTATACGCTGTACGTTATACGCTGTACGTTATACTCTGTACGTTATACGTTAAACGTTATACGTTACACGTTGTACGTTGTACGTTGTTCGTTATACGTTGTACGTTATACGTTGTACGTTGTACGTTATACGTTGTACGTTATACGTTGTACGTTATACGTTGTACGTTATACGTTGTACGTTATACGTTGTACGTTATACGTTGTACGTTATACGTTATACGTGGTACGTTATACGTTGTATGTTATACGTTATACGCTGTACGTTATACGTTATACGTTGTACGTTATACGTTATACGTTGTACGCTGTACGTTATACGTTATACGTTACACGTTGTACGTTGTACGTTATACGTTGTACGTTGTACGTTACACGTTGTACGTTGTACGTTATACGTTGTACATTATACGTTGTTCGTTATACGTTATACGCTGTACGTTATACGTTATACGTTACACGTTGTACGTTGTACGTTATACGTTGTACGTTATACGTTGTACGTTATACGTTGTACGTTACACGCTGTACGTTATGAGCTGAACGTTATACGCTGAACGTTATACGTTATATGTTATACGTTACACGTTGTACGTTGTACGTTATACGTTGTACGTTATATGTTGTACGTTATACGTTATACGTTATACGTTATACGTTATACGTTATACGTTATACGGTATACGATATACGTTATACGTTGTACGTTATACGTTATACGTTATACGTTATACGTTATACGTTATACGTTATACGATATTCGTTATACGTTATACGTTATAGGCTGTACGTTATACGCTGTACGTTATACGCTGTACGTTATACGTTATATATTATACGTTACACGTTGTACGTTGTACGTTATACGTTGTACGTTATACGTTATACGATATTCGTTATACGTTATACGTTATAGGCTGTACGTTATACGCTGTACGTTATACGCTGTACGTTATACGTTATATATTATACGTTACACGTTGTACGTTGTACGTTATACGTTGTACGTAATACGTTGTACGTTATACGTTGTACGTTATACGTTGTACGTTATACGTTGTATGTTATACGTTATACGCTGTACGTTATACGTTATACGTTATACGTTATACGTGATACGTTATACGTTATACGTTATACGTTACACGTTGTACGTTGTACGTTATACGTTGTACGTTATACTTTATACGCTGTACGTTATACGTTATACGTTATATGTTATACGTTATACGTTATACGTTATACGTTATACGTTATACGATACACGTTATACGTTATACGTTATACGTTATACGCTATACGTTATACGCTGTACGTTATACGCTGTACGTTATACGCTGTACGTTATACGTTGTACGTTATACGTTATACGTTATACGTTATACGTTATACGTTATACGTTATACGATATACGATATACGTTATACGTTACACGTTGCACGTTGTACGTTATACGTTGTACGTTATACGTTGTACGTTGTACGTTATACGTAGTACGTTATACGTTGTACGTTATACGTTGTACGTTATACGTTATACGTTGTAAGTTATATGTTGTACGTTATATGTTATGCGTTACACGTTGTACGATGTACGTTATACGTTATACGTTATACGTTATACGTTATACGTTATACGTTATACGTTATACGTTATACGTTATACGTTATACGTTATACGTTATACGTTATACGTTACACGTTATACGTTATACGTTATACGTTATACGTTATACGGTATACGGTATACGTTATACGTTGTACGTTATACCTTATACGTTATACGCTGTACGTTATACGCTGTACGTTATACGCTGTACGTTATACGTTGTACGTTATACGTTATACTTTACACGTTATACGTTATACGTTATACGATATACGATATACGTTATACGTTACACGTTGGACGTTGTACGTTGTACGTTATACGTTGTACGTTGTACGTTATACGTTGTACGTTATACGTTGTACGTTATACGTTGTACGTTATACGTTGTACGTTATACGTTGTACGTTATACGTTGTACGTTATACGTTATACGTGGTACGTTATACGTTGTATGTTATACGTTATACGCTGTACGTTATACGTTATACGTTGTACGTTATACGTTATACGTTGTACGCTGTACGTTATACGTTATACGTTACACGTTGTACGTTGTACGTTATACGTTGTACGTTATACGTTGTACGTTATACGTTGTACGTTATACGTTGTACGTTATACGTTGTATGTTATACGTTATACGCTGTACGTTATACGTTATACGTTATACGTTATACGTGATACGTTATACGTTATACGTTATACGTTACACGTTGTACGTTGTACGTTATACGTTGTACGTTATACTTTATACGCTGTACGTTATACGTTATACGTTATATGTTATACGTTATACGTTATACGTTATACGTTATACGTTATACGTTATACGATACACGTTATACGTTATACGTTATACGTTATACGTTATACGCTATACGTTATACGCTGTACGTTATACGCTGTACGTTATACGCTGTACGTTATACGCTGTACGTTATACGTTGTACGTTATACGTTATACGTTACACGTTGTACGTTGTACGTTATACGTTATACGTTATACGTTACACGTTAAACGTTATACGTTATACGTTATACGTTATACGTTATACGTTATACGCTGTACGTTATAGGCTGTACGTTATACGCTGTACGTTATACGTTATACGTTACACGTTGTACGTTGTACGTTGTACGTTATACGTTGTACGTTATACGTTATACGCTGTACGTTATACGTTGTACGTTGTACGTTATACGTTATACGTTATACGTTACACGTTATACGTTATACGTTATACGTTATACGTTATACGTTATACGTTATACGCTGTACGTTATAGGCTGTACGTTATACGCTGTACGTTATACGTTATACGTTACACGTTGTACGTTGTACGTTGTACGTTATACGTTGTACGTTATACGTTATACGCTGTACGTTATACGTTATACGTTATATGTTATACGTTAAACGTTATACGTTATACGTTATACGTTACACGTTATACGCTGTACGTTATACGCTGTACGTTATAAGCTGTACGTTATACGTTATACGTTATACGTTACACGTTGTACGTTGTACGTTATACGTTGTACGTTATACTTTATACGCTGTACGTTATACGTTATACGTTATATGTTATACGTTATACGTTATACGTTATACGTTATACGTTATACGATACACGTTATACGTTATACGTTATACGTTTTACGTTATACGTTATACGCTATACGTTATACGCTGTACGTTATACGCTGTACGTTATACGCTGTACGTTATACGTTGTACGTTATACGTTATACGTTACACGTTATACGTTATACGTTATACGATATACGATATACGTTATACGTTACACGTTGGACGTTGTACGTTATAAGTTGTACGTTATACGTAGTACGTTGTACGTTATACGTTGTACGTTATACGTTGTACGTTATACGTTATACGTTATACGTTATACGTTATACGTTATACGTTGTACTTTATATGTTGTACGTTATATGTTATACGTTACACGTTGTACGATGTACGTTATACGTTATACGTTATACGTTATACGTTATACGTTATACGTTATACGTTATACGTTATACGTTATACGTTATACGTTATACGTTATACGTTATACGTTATACGGTATACGGTATACGTTATACGTTGTACGTTATACCTTATACGTTATACGCTGTACGTTATACGCTGTACGTTATACGTTATACGTTACACGTTATACGTTATACGTTATACGTTATACGCTGTACGTTATACGCTGTACGTTATACGCTGTACGTTATACGTTATAAGTTATACGTTACACGTTGTACGTTGTACGTTATACGTTGTACGTTATACGTTATACGGTGTACGTTATACGTTATACGTTGTATGTTATACGTTATACGTTATACGTTCTACGTTATACGTTATACGATACACGTTATACGTTATACGTTATACGTTATACGTTATACGTTATACGTTATACGCTGTACGTTATACGCTGTACGTTATACGCTGTACGTTATACGTTGTACGTTATACGTTATACGTTACACGTTGTACGTTGTAGGTTATACGTTATACGTTATACGTTACACGTTATACGTTATACGTTATACGTTATACGCTGTACGTTATAGGCTGTACGTTATACGCTGTACGTTATACGCTGTACGTTATACGTTATACGTTATACGTTACACGTTGTACGTTGTACGTTATACGTTGTACGTTATACTTTATACGCTGTACGTTATACGTTATACGTTATACGTTATATGTTATACGTTATACGTTATACGTTATACGTTATACGTTATACGTTATACGTTATACGTTATACGTTATACGTTATACGTTATACGTTATACGTTATACGTTATACGTTATACGTTATACGTTATACGTTATACGTTATACGTTATACGGTATACGGTATACGTTATACGTTGTACGTTATACCTTATACGTTATACGCTGTACGTTATACGCTGTACGTTATACGCTGTACGTTATACGTTGTACGTTATACGTTATACTTTACACGTTATACGTTATACGTTATACGATATACGATATACGTTATACGTTACACGTTGGACGTTGTACGTTATAAGTTGTACGTTATACGTAGTACGTTGTACGTTATACGTTATACGTTGTACGTTATACGCTGTACGTTATACGCTGTACGTTATACGCTGTACGTTATACTCTGTACGTTATACGTTAAACGTTATACGTTACACGTTGTACGTTGTACGTTATACGTTGTACGTTATACTTTATACGCTGTACGTTATACGTTATACGTTATATGTTATACGTTATACGTTACACGTTATACGTTATACGTTATACGATACACGTTATACGTTATACGTTATACGTTATACGTTATACGCTATACGTTATACGCTGTACGTTATACGCTGTACGTTATACGCTGTAAGTTATACGTTGTACGTTATACGTTATACGTTATACGTTATACGTTATACGTTATACGATATACGATATACGTTATACGTTACACGTTGTACGTTGTACGTTATACGTTGTACGTTATACGTTGTACGTTGTACGTTATACGTTGTACGTTATACGTTGTACGTTATACGTTATACGTTATACGTTATACGTTGTACGTTATATGTTGTACGTTATATGTTATACGTTACACGTTGTACGATGTACGTTATACGTTATACGTTATACGTTATACGTTATACGTTATACGTTATACGTTATACGTTATACGTTATACGTTATACGTTATACGTTATACGTTATACGTTATACGTTATACGTTATACGTTATACGTTATACGTTATACGTTATACGTTATACGTTATACGTTATACGTTATACGGTATACGGTATACGTTATACGTTGTACGTTATACCTTATACGTTATACGCTGTACGTTATACGCTGTACGTTATACGCTGTACGTTATACGTTGTACGTTATACGTTATACTTTACACGTTATACGTTATACGTTATACGATATACGATATACGTTATACGTTACACGTTGGACGTTGTACGTTATAAGTTGTACGTTATACGTAGTACGTTGTACGTTATACGTTATACGTTGTACGTTATACGCTGTACGTTATACGCTGTACGTTATACGCTGTACGTTATACTCTGTACGTTATACGTTAAACGTTATACGTTACACGTTGTACGTTGTACGTTGTTCGTTATACGTTGTACGTTATACGTTGTACGTTGTACGTTATACGTTATACGTTATACGTGGTACGTTATACGTTGTATGTTATACGTTATACGCTGTACGTTATACGTTATACGTTGTACGTTATACGCTGTACGTTATACGCTTCACGTTATACGCTGTACGTTATACTCTGTACGTTATACGTTAAACGTTATACGTTACACGTTGTACGTTGTACGTTGTTCGTTATACGTTGTACGTTATACGTTGTACGTTGTACGTTATACGTTGTACGTTATACGTTGTACGTTATACGTTGTACGTTATACGTTGTACGTTATACGTTGTACGTTATACGTTATACGTGGTACGTTATACGTTGTATGTTATACGTTATACGCTGTACGTTATACGTTATACGTTGTACGTTATACGTTATACGTTTTACGCTGTACGTTATACGTTATACGTTACACGTTGTACGTTGTACGTTATACATTGTACGTTGTACGTTACACGTTGTACGTTGTACGGTATACGTTGTACATTATACGTTGTTCGTTATACGTTATACGCTGTACGTTATACGTTATACGTTACACGTTGTACGTTGTACGTTATACGTTACACGTTGTACGATGTACGTTATACGTTATACGTTATACGTTATACGTTATACGTTATACGTTATACGTTATACGTTATACGTTATACGTTATACGTTATACGTTATACGGTATACGGTATACGTTATACGTTGTACGTTATACCTTATACGTTATACGCTGTACGTTATACGCTGTACGTTATACGTTATACGTTACACGTTATACGTTATACGTTATACGTTATACGCTGTACGTTATACGCTGTACGTTATACGCTGTACGTTATACGTTGTACGTTATACGTTATACGGTGTACGTTATACGTTATACGTTGTATGTTATACGTTATACGTTATACGTTCTACGTTATACGTTATACGTTATACGATACACGTTATACGTTATACGTTATACGTTATACGTTATACGTTATACGTTATACGCTGTACGTTATACGCTGTACGTTATACGCTGTACGTTATACGTTGTACGTTATACGTTATACGTTACACGTTGTACGTTGTAGGTTATACGTTATACGTTATACGTTACACGTTATACGTTATACGTTATACGTTATACGCTGTACGTTATAGGCTGTACGTTATACGCTGTACGTTATACGCTGTACGTTATACGTTATACGTTATACGTTACACGTTGTACGTTGTACGTTATACGTTGTACGTTATACTTTATACGCTGTACGTTATACGTTATACGTTATACGTTATATGTTATACGTTATACGTTATACGTTATACGTTATACGTTATACGTTATACGTTATACGTTATACGTTATACGTTATACGTTATACGTTATACGTTATACGTTATACGTTATACGGTATACGGTATACGTTATACGTTGTACGTTATACCTTATACGTTATACGCTGTACGTTATACGCTGTACGTTATACGCTGTACGTTATACGTTGTACGTTATACGTTATACTTTACACGTTATACGTTATACGTTATACGATATACGATATACGTTATACGTTACACGTTGGACGTTGTACGTTATAAGTTGTACGTTATACGTAGTACGTTGTACGTTATACGTTATACGTTGTACGTTATACGCTGTACGTTATACGCTGTACGTTATACGCTGTACGTTATACTCTGTACGTTATACGTTAAACGTTATACGTTACACGTTGTACGTTGTACGTTATACGTTGTACGTTATACTTTATACGCTGTACGTTATACGTTATACGTTATATGTTATACGTTATACGTTACACGTTATACGTTATACGTTATACGATACACGTTATACGTTATACGTTATACGTTATACGTTATACGTTATACGCTATACGTTATACGCTGTACGTTATACGCTGTACGTTATACGCTGTAAGTTATACGTTGTACGTTATACGTTATACGTTATACGTTATACGTTATACGTTATACGATATACGATATACGTTATACGTTACACGTTGTACGTTGTACGTTATACGTTGTACGTTATACGTTGTACGTTGTACGTTATACGTTGTACGTTATACGTTGTACGTTATACGTTATAAATTATACGTTATACGTTGTACGTTATATGTTGTACGTTATACGTTGTACGTTATACGTTGTACGTTATACGTTATACGTGGTACGTTATACGTTGTATGTTATACGTTATACGCTGTACGTTATACGTTATACGTTGTACGTTATACGTTATACGTTGTACGCTGTACGTTATACGTTATACGTTACACGTTGTACGTTGTACGTTATACGTTGTACGTTATACGTTGTACGTTATACGTTGTACGTTATACGTTGTACGTTATACGTTGTATGTTATACGTTATACGCTGTACGTTATACGTTATACGTTATACGTTATACGTGATACGTTATACGTTATACGTTATACGTTACACGTTGTACGTTGTACGTTATACGTTGTACGTTATACTATATACGCTGTACGTTATACGTTATACGTTACATGTTATACGTTATACGTTATACGTTATACGTTATACGTTATACGTTATACGATACACGTTATACGTTATACGTTATACGTTATACGTTATACGCTATACGTTATACGCTGTACGTTATACGCTGTACGTTATACGCTGTACGTTATACGTTGTACGTTATACGTTATACGTTATACGTTATACGTTATACGTTATACGTTATACGATATACGATATACGTTATACGTTACACGTTGTACGTTGTACGTTATACGTTGTACGTTATACGTTGTACGTTGTACGTTATACGTTGTACGTTATACGTTGTACGTTATACGTTGTACGTTATACGTTATACGTTGTAAGTTATATGTTGTACGTTATATGTTATACGTTACACGTTGTACGATGTACGTTATACGTTATACGTTATACGTTATACGTTATACGTTATACGTTATACGTTATACGTTATACGTTACACGTTATACGTTATACGTTATACGTTATACGTTATACGGTATACGGTATACGTTATACGTTGTACGTTATACCTTATACGTTATACGCTGTACGTTATACGCTGTACGTTATACGCTGTACGTTATACGTTGTACGTTATACGTTATACTTTACACGTTATACGTTATACGTTATACGATATACGATATACGTTATACGTTACACGTTGGACGTTATACGTTGTACGTTATACGTTATACGTTGTAAGTTATATGTTGTACGTTATATGTTATACGTTACACGTTGTACGATGTACGTTATACGTTATACGTTATACGTTATACGTTATACGTTATACGTTATACGTTATACGTTATACGTTACACGTTATACGTTATACGTTATACGTTATACATTATACGGTATACGGTATACGTTATACGTTGTACGTTATACCTTATACGTTATACGCTGTACGTTATACGCTGTACGTTATACGCTGTACGTTATACGTTGTACGTTATACGTTATACTTTACACGTTATACGTTATACGTTATACGATATACGATATACGTTATACGTTACACGTTGGACGTTGTACGTTGTACGTTATACGTTGTACGTTGTACGTTATACGTTGTACGTTATACGTTGTACGTTATACGTTGTACGTTATACGTTGTACGTTATACGTTGTACGTTATATGTTGTACGTTATACGTTGTACGTTATACGTTGTACGTTATACGTTGTACGTTATACGTTATACGTGGTACGTTATACGTTGTATGTTATACGTTATACGCTGTACGTTATACGTTATACGTTGTACGTTATACGTTATACGTTGTACGCTGTACGTTATACGTTATACGTTACACGTTGTACGTTGTACGTTATACGTTGTACGTTGTACGTTACACGTTGTACGTTGTACGTTATACGTTGTACATTATACGTTGTTCGTTATACGTTATACGCTGTACGTTATACGTTATACGTTACACGTTGTACGTTGTACGTTATACGTTGTACGTTATACGTTGTACGTTATACGTTGTACGTTATACGTTGTACGTTATACGTTATACGTTGTAAGTTATATGTTGTACGTTATATGTTATACGTTACACGTTGTACGATGTACGTTATACGTTATACGTTATACGTTATACGTTATACGTTATACGTTATACGTTATACGTTATACGTTACACGTTATACGTTATACGTTATACGTTATACGGTATACGGTATACGTTATACGTTGTACGTTATACCTTATACGTTATACGCTGTACGTTATACGCTGTACGTTATACGCTGTACGTTATACGTTGTACGTTATACGTTATACTTTACACGTTATACGTTATACGTTATACGATATACGATATACGTTATACGTTACACGTTGGACGTTGTACGTTGTACGTTATACGTTGTACGTTGTACGTTATACGTTGTACGTTATACGTTGTACGTTATACGTTGTACGTTATACGTTGTACGTTATACGTTGTACGTTATATGTTGTACGTTATACGTTGTACGTTATACGTTGTACGTTATACGTTGTACGTTATACGTTATACGTGGTACGTTATACGTTGTATGTTATACGTTATACGCTGTACGTTATACGTTATACGTTGTACGTTATACGTTATACGTTGTACGCTGTACGTTATACGTTATACGTTACACGTTGTACGTTGTACGTTATACGTTGTACGTTGTACGTTACACGTTGTACGTTGTACGTTATACGTTGTACATTATACGTTGTTCGTTATACGTTATACGCTGTACGTTATACGTTATACGTTACACGTTGTACGTTGTACGTTATACGTTGTACGTTATACGTTGTACGTTATACGTTGTACGTTATACGTTGTACGTTATACGTTGTACGTTATACGTTATACGTTGTAAGTTATATGTTGTACGTTATATGTTATACGTTACACGTTGTACGATGTACGTTATACGTTATACGTTATACGTTATACGTTATACGTTATACGTTATACGTTATACGTTATACGTTATACGTTATACGTTATACGTTATACGTTATACGGTATACGGTTTACGTTATACGTTGTACGTTATACCTTATACGTTATACGCTGTACGTTATACGCTGTACGTTATACGCTGTACGTTATACGTTGTACGTTATACGTTATACTTTACACGTTATACGTTATACGTTATACGATATACGATATACGTTATACGTTACACGTTGGACGTTGTACGTTGTACGTTATACGTTATACGTTATACGTTATACGTTATACGTTATACGATACACGTTATACGTTATACGTTATACGTTATACGTTATACGCTATACGTTATACGCTGTACGTTATACGCTGTACGTTATACGCTGTACGTTATACGCTGTACGTTATACGTTGTACGTTATACGTTATACGTTACACGTTGTACGTTGTACGTTATACGTTATACGTTATACGTTACACGTTAAACGTTATACGTTATACGTTATACGTTATACGTTATACGTTATACGCTGTACGTTATAGGCTGTACGTTATACGCTGTACGTTATACGTTATACGTTACACGTTGTACGTTGTACGTTGTACGTTATACGTTGTACGTTATACGTTATACGCTGTACGTTATACGTTATACGTTATACGTTATACGTTATACGCTGTACGTTATAGGCTGTACGTTATACGCTGTACGTTATACGTTATACGTTACACGTTGTACGTTGTACGTTGTACGTTATACGTTGTACGTTATACGTTATACGCTGTACGTTATACGTTATACGTTATATGTTATACGTTATACGTTATACGTTATACGTTATACGTTACACGTTATACGCTGTACGTTATACGCTGTACGTTATAAGCTGTACTTTATACGTTATACGTTATACGTTACACGTTGTACGTTGTACGTTATACGTTGTACGTTATACTTTATACGCTGTACGTTATACGTTATACGTTATATGTTATACGTTATACGTTATACGTTATACGTTATACGTTATACGATACACGTTATACGTTATACGTTATACGTTTTACGTTATACGTTATACGCTATACGTTATACGCTGTACGTTATACGCTGTACGTTATACGCTGTACGTTATACGTTGTACGTTATACGTTATACGTTACACGTTATACGTTATACGTTATACGATATACGATATACGTTATACGTTACACGTTGTACGTTGTACGTTATACGTTGTACGTTATACTTTATACGCTGTACGTTATACGTTATACGTTATATGTTATACGTTATACGTTATACGTTATACGTTATACGTTATACGTTATACGATACACGTTATACGTTATACGTTATACGTTATACGTTATACGCTATACGTTATACGCTGTACGTTATACGCTGTACGTTATACGCTGTACGTTATACGCTGTACGTTATACGTTGTACGTTATACGTTATACGTTACACGTTGTACGTTGTACGTTATACGTTATACGTTATACGTTACACGTTAAACGTTATACGTTATACGTTATACGTTATACGTTATACGTTATACGCTGTACGTTATAGGCTGTACGTTATACGCTGTACGTTATACGTTATACGTTACACGTTGTACGTTGTACGTTGTACGTTATACGTTGTACGTTATACGTTATACGCTGTACGTTATACGTTGTACGTTGTACGTTATACGTTATACGTTATACGTTACACGTTATACGTTATACGTTATACGTTATACGTTATACGTTATACGTTATACGCTGTACGTTATAGGCTGTACGTTATACGCTGTACGTTATACGTTATACGTTACACGTTGTACGTTGTACGTTGTACGTTATACGTTGTACGTTATACGTTATACGCTGTACGTTATACGTTATACGTTATACGTTATATGTTATACGTTATACGTTATACGTTATACGTTATACGTTACACGTTATACGCTGTACGTTATACGCTGTACGTTATAAGCTGTACTTTATACGTTATACGTTATACGTTACACGTTGTACGTTGTACGTTATACGTTGTACGTTATACTTTATACGCTGTACGTTATACGTTATACGTTATATGTTATACGTTATACGTTATACGTTATACGTTATACGTTATACGTTATACGATACACGTTATACGTTATACGTTATACGTTTTACGTTATACGTTATACGCTATACGTTATACGCTGTACGTTATACGCTGTACGTTATACGCTGTACGTTATACGTTGTACGTTATACGTTATACGTTACACGTTATACGTTATACGTTATACGATATACGATATACGTTATACGTTACACGTTGGACGTTGTACGTTATAAGTTGTACGTTATACGTAGTACGTTGTACGTTATACGTTGTACGTTATACGTTGTACGTTATACGTTATACGTTATACGTTATACGTTATACGTTATACGTTGTACTTTATACGTTATACGATACACGTTATACGTTATACGTTATACGTTATACGTTATACGTTATACGTTATACGTTATACGTTATACGCTGTATGTTATACGCTGTACGTTATACGCTGTACGTTATACGTTGTACGTTATACGTTATACGTTACACGTTGTACGTTGTAGGTTATACGTTATACGTTATACGTTACACGTTATACGTTATACGTTATACGTTGTATGTTATATGTTATACGTTATACGTTACACGTTATACGTTATACGTTATACGATACACGTTATACGTTATACGTTATACGTTATACGTTATACGTTATACGTTATACGTTATACGGTATACGGTATACGTTATACGTTGTACGTTATACCTTATACGTTATACGCTGTACGTTATACGCTGTACGTTATACGTTATACGTTACACGTTATACGTTATACGTTATACGTTATACGCTGTACGTTATAGGCTGTACGTTATACGCTGTACGTTATACGTTATAAGTTATACGTTACACGTTGTACGTTGTACGTTATACGTTGTACGTTATACGTTATACGGTGTACGTTATACGTTATACGTTGTATGTTATACGTTATACGTTATACGTTCTACGTTATACGTTATACGATACACGTTATACGTTATACGTTATACGTTATACGTTATACGTTATACGTTATACGTTATACGCTGTATGTTATACGCTGTACGTTATACGCTGTACGTTATACGTTGTACGTTATACGTTATACGTTATACGTTATACGTTATACGGTATACGGTATACGTTATACGTTGTACGGTATACGTTATACGTTGTACGTTATACCTTATACGTTATACGCTGTACGTTATACGCTGTACGTTATACGCTGTACGTTATACGTTGTACGTTATACGTTATACTTTACACGTTATACGTTATACGTTATACGATATACGTTATACGTTATACGGTATACGGTATACGTTATACGTTGTACGTTATACCTTATACGTTATACGCTGTACGTTATACGCTGTACGTTATACGCTGTACGTTATACGTTGTACGTTATACGTTATACGTTATACGATACACGTTATACGTTATACGTTATACGTTATACGTTATACGCTATACGTTATACGCTGTACGTTATACGCTGTACGTTATACGCTGTAAGTTATACGTTGTACGTTATACGTTATACGTTATACGTTATACGTTATACGTTATACGTTATACGATATACGATATACGTTATACGTTACACGTTGTACGTTGTACGTTATACGTTGTACGTTATACGTTGTACGTTGTACGTTATACGTTGTACGTTATACGCTGTACGTTATACGCTGTACGTTATACGCTGTACGTTATACGTTGTACGTTATACGTTATACGTTATACGATACACGTTATACGTTATACGTTATACGTTATACGTTATACGCTATACGTTATACGCTGTACGTTATACGCTGTACGTTATACGCTGTAAGTTATACGTTGTACGTTATACGTTATACGTTATACGTTATACGTTATACGTTATACGTTATACGTTATACGTTATATGTTATACGTTATACGTTATACGTTATACGTTATACGTTATACGTTACACGTTATACGCTGTACGTTATACGCTGTACGTTATAAGCTGTACTTTATACGTTATACGTTATACGTTACACGTTGTACGTTGTACGTTATACGTTGTACGTTATACTTTATACGCTGTACGTTATACGTTATACGTTATATGTTATACGTTATACGTTATACGTTATACGTTATACGTTATACGATACACGTTATACGTTATACGTTATACGTTTTACGTTATACGTTATACGCTATACGTTATACGCTGTACGTTATAGGCTGTACGTTATACGCTGTACGTTATACGTTATACGTTACACGTTGTACGTTGTACGTTGTACGTTATACGTTGTACGTTATACGTTATACGCTGTACGTTATACGTTATACGTTATACGTTATATGTTATACGTTATACGTTATACGTTATACGTTATACGTTACACGTTATACGCTGTACGTTATACGCTGTACGTTATAAGCTGTACTTTATACGTTATACGTTATACGTTACACGTTGTACGTTGTACGTTATACGTTGTACGTTATACTTTATACGCTGTACGTTATACGTTATACGTTATATGTTATACGTTATACGTTATACGTTATACGTTATACGTTATACGTTATACGATACACGTTATACGTTATACGTTATACGTTTTACGTTATACGTTATACGCTATACGTTATACGCTGTACGTTATACGCTGTACGTTATACGCTGTACGTTATACGTTGTACGTTATACGTTATACGTTACACGTTATACGTTATACGTTATACGATATACGATATACGTTATACGTTACACGTTGGACGTTGTACGTTATAAGTTGTACGTTATACGTAGTACGTTGTACGTTATACGTTGTACGTTATACGTTGTACGTTATACGTTATACGTTATACGTTATACGTTATACGTTATACGTTGTACTTTATACGTTATACGATACACGTTATACGTTATACGTTATACGTTATACGTTATACGTTATACGTTATACGTTATACGCTGTATGTTATACGCTGTACGTTATACGCTGTACGTTATACGTTGTACGTTATACGTTATACGTTACACGTTGTACGTTGTAGGTTATACGTTATACGTTATACGTTACACGTTATACGTTATACGTTATACGTTGTATGTTATATGTTATACGTTATACGTTACACGTTATACGTTATACGTTATACGATACACGTTATACGTTATACGTTATACGTTATACGTTATACGTTATACGTTATACGTTATACGGTATACGGTATACGTTATACGTTGTACGTTATACCTTATACGTTATACGCTGTACGTTATACGCTGTACGTTATACGTTATACGTTACACGTTATACGTTATACGTTATACGTTATACGCTGTACGTTATAGGCTGTACGTTATACGCTGTACGTTATACGTTATAAGTTATACGTTACACGTTGTACGTTGTACGTTATACGTTGTACGTTATACGTTATACGGTGTACGTTATACGTTATACGTTGTATGTTATACGTTATACGTTATACGTTCTACGTTATACGTTATACGATACACGTTATACGTTATACGTTATACGTTATACGTTATACGTTATACGTTATACGTTATACGTTATACGCTGTATGTTATACGCTGTACGTTATACGCTGTACGTTATACGTTGTACGTTATACGTTATACGTTATACGTTATACGTTATACGGTATACGGTATACGTTATACGTTGTACGGTATACGTTATACGTTGTACGTTATACCTTATACGTTATACGCTGTACGTTATACGCTGTACGTTATACGCTGTACGTTATACGTTGTACGTTATACGTTATACTTTACACGTTATACGTTATACGTTATACGATATACGTTATACGTTATACGGTATACGGTATACGTTATACGTTGTACGTTATACCTTATACGTTATACGCTGTACGTTATACGCTGTACGTTATACGCTGTACGTTATACGTTGTACGTTATACGTTATACGTTATACGATACACGTTATACGTTATACGTTATACGTTATACGTTATACGCTATACGTTATACGCTGTACGTTATACGCTGTACGTTATACGCTGTAAGTTATACGTTGTACGTTATACGTTATACGTTATACGTTATACGTTATACGTTATACGTTATACGATATACGATATACGTTATACGTTACACGTTGTACGTTGTACGTTATACGTTGTACGTTATACGTTGTACGTTGTACGTTATACGTTGTACGTTATACGTTGTACGTTATACGTTATACGTTATACGTTATACGTTGTACGTTATATGTTGTACGTTATATGTTATACGTTACACGTTGTACGATGTACGTTATACGTTATACGTTATACGTTATACGTTATACGTTGTACGTTGTACGTTATACGTTGTACGTTATACGTTGTACGTTGTACGTTATACGTTGTACGTTATACGTTGTACGTTATACGTTATACGTTATACGTTATACGTTGTACGTTATATGTTGTACGTTATATGTTATACGTTACACGTTGTACGATGTACGTTATACGTTATACGTTATACGTTATACGTTATACGTTATACGTTATACGTTATACGTTATACGTTATACGTTATACGTTATACGTTATACGTTATACGTTATACGTTATACGTTATACGTTATACGTTATACGTTATACGTTATACGTTATACGTTATACGTTATACGGTATACGGTATACGTTATACGTTGTACGTTATACCTTATACGTTATACGCTGTACGTTATACGCTGTACGTTATACGCTGTACGTTATACGTTGTACGTTATACGTTATACTTTACACGTTATACGTTATACGTTATACGATATACGATATACGTTATACGTTACACGTTGGACGTTGTACGTTATAAGTTGTACGTTATACGTAGTACGTTGTACGTTATACGTTATACGTTGTACGTTATACGCTGTACGTTATACGCTGTACGTTATACGCTGTACGTTATACTCTGTACGTTATACGTTAAACGTTATACGTTACACGTTGTACGTTGTACGTTGTTCGTTATACGTTGTACGTTATACGTTGTACGTTGTACGTTATACGTTATACGTTATACGTGGTACGTTATACGTTGTATGTTATACGTTATACGCTGTACGTTATACGTTATACGTTGTACGTTATACGCTGTACGTTATACGCTTCACGTTATACGCTGTACGTTATACTCTGTACGTTATACGTTAAACGTTATACGTTACACGTTGTACGTTGTACGTTGTTCGTTATACGTTGTACGTTATACGTTGTACGTTGTACGTTATACGTTGTACGTTATACGTTGTACGTTATACGTTGTACGTTATACGTTGTACGTTATACGTTGTACGTTATACGTTATACGTGGTACGTTATACGTTGTATGTTATACGTTATACGCTGTACGTTATACGTTATACGTTGTACGTTATACGTTATACGTTGTACGCTGTACGTTATACGTTATACGTTACACGTTGTACGTTGTACGTTATACGTTGTACGTTGTACGTTACACGTTGTACGTTGTACGGTATACGTTGTACATTATACGTTGTTCGTTATACGTTATACGCTGTACGTTATACGTTATACGTTACACGTTGTACGTTGTACGTTATACGCTGTACGTTATACTCTGTACGTTATACGTTAAACGTTATACGTTACACGTTGTACGTTATACGTTGTACGTTATACGTTGTACGTTATACGTTGTACGTTATACGTTATACGTGGTACGTTATACGTTATACGTTGTACTTTATATGTTGTACGTTATATGTTATACGTTACACGTTGTACGATGTACGTTATACGTTATACGTTATACGTTATACGTTATACGTTATACGTTATACGTTATACGTTATACGTTATACGTTATACGTTATACGTTATACGTTATACGTTATACGTTATACGGTATACGGTATACGTTATACGTTGTACGTTATACCTTATACGTTATACGCTGTACGTTATACGCTGTACGTTATACGTTATACGTTACACGTTATACGTTATACGTTATACGTTATACGCTGTACGTTATACGCTGTACGTTATACGCTGTACGTTATACGTTATAAGTTATACGTTACACGTTGTACGTTGTACGTTATACGTTGTACGTTATACGTTATACGGTGTACGTTATACGTTATACGTTGTATGTTATACGTTATACGTTATACGTTCTACGTTATACGTTATACGATACACGTTATACGTTATACGTTATACGTTATACGTTATACGTTATACGTTATACGCTGTACGTTATACGCTGTACGTTATACGCTGTACGTTATACGTTGTACGTTATACGTTATACGTTACACGTTGTACGTTGTAGGTTATACGTTATACGTTATACGTTACACGTTATACGTTATACGTTATACGTTATACGCTGTACGTTATAGGCTGTACGTTATACGCTGTACGTTATACGCTGTACGTTATACGTTATACGTTATACGTTACACGTTGTACGTTGTACGTTATACGTTGTACGTTATACTTTATACGCTGTACGTTATACGTTATACGTTATACGTTATATGTTATACGTTATACGTTATACGTTATACGTTATACGTTATACGTTATACGTTATACGTTATACGTTATACGTTATACGTTATACGTTATACGTTATACGTTATACGTTATACGTTATACGTTATACGTTATACGTTATACGTTATACGGTATACGGTATACGTTATACGTTGTACGTTATACCTTATACGTTATACGCTGTACGTTATACGCTGTACGTTATACGCTGTACGTTATACGTTGTACGTTATACGTTATACTTTACACGTTATACGTTATACGTTATACGATATACGATATACGTTATACGTTACACGTTGGACGTTGTACGTTATAAGTTGTACGTTATACGTAGTACGTTGTACGTTATACGTTATACGTTGTACGTTATACGCTGTACGTTATACGCTGTACGTTATACGCTGTACGTTATACTCTGTACGTTATACGTTAAACGTTATACGTTACACGTTGTACGTTGTACGTTATACGTTGTACGTTATACTTTATACGCTGTACGTTATACGTTATACGTTATATGTTATACGTTATACGTTACACGTTATACGTTATACGTTATACGATACACGTTATACGTTATACGTTATACGTTATACGTTATACGCTATACGTTATACGCTGTACGTTATACGCTGTACGTTATACGCTGTAAGTTATACGTTGTACGTTATACGTTATACGTTATACGTTATACGTTATACGTTATACGATATACGATATACGTTATACGTTACACGTTGTACGTTGTACGTTATACGTTGTACGTTATACGTTGTACGTTGTACGTTATACGTTGTACGTTATACGTTGTACGTTATACGTTATACGTTATACGTTATACGTTGTACGTTATATGTTGTACGTTATATGTTATACGTTACACGTTGTACGATGTACGTTATACGTTGTATGTTATACGTTATACGCTGTACGTTATACGTTATACGTTGTATGTTATACGTTATACGCTGTACGTTATACGTTATACGTTGTACGTTATACGTTATACGTTGTACGCTGTACGTTATACGTTATACGTTACACGTTGTACGTTGTACGTTATACGTTGTACGTTATACGTTGTACGTTATACGTTGTACGTTATACGTTGTACGTTATACGTTGTATGTTATACGTTATACGCTGTACGTTATACGTTATACGTTATACGTTATACGTGATACGTTATACGTTATACGTTATACGTTACACGTTGTACGTTGTACGTTATACGTTGTACGTTATACTATATACGCTGTACGTTATACGTTATACGTTACATGTTATACGTTATACGTTATACGTTATACGTTATACGTTATACGTTATACGATACACGTTATACGTTATACGTTATACGTTATACGTTATACGCTATACGTTATACGCTGTACGTTATACGCTGTACGTTATACGCTGTACGTTATACGTTGTACGTTATACGTTATACGTTATACGTTATACGTTATACGTTATACGTTATACGATATACGATATACGTTATACGTTACACGTTGTACGTTGTACGTTACACGTTGTACGTTATACGTTGTACGTTGTACGTTGTACGTTGTACGTTATACGTTGTACGTTATACGTTGTACGTTATACGTTATACGTTGTAAGTTATATGTTGTACGTTATATGTTATACGTTACACGTTGTACGATGTACGTTATACGTTATACGTTATACGTTATACGTTATACGTTATACGTTATACGTTATACGTTATACGTTACACGTTATACGTTATACGTTATACGTTATACGTTATACGGTATACGGTATACGTTATACGTTGTACGTTATACCTTATACGTTATACGCTGTACGTTATACGCTGTACGTTATACGCTGTACGTTATACGTTGTACGTTATACGTTATACTTTACACGTTATACGTTATACGTTATACGATATACGATTATATGTTATACGTTATACGTTACACGTTATACGTTATACGTTATACGATACACGTTATACGTTGTAAGTTATATGTTGTACGTTATATGTTATACGTTACACGTTGTACGATGTACGTTATACGTTATACGTTATACGTTATACGTTATACGTTATACGTTATACGTTATACGTTATACGTTACACGTTATACGTTATACGTTATACGTTATACGTTATACGGTATACGGTATACGTTATACGTTGTACGTTATACCTTATACGTTATACGCTGTACGTTATACGCTGTACGTTATACGCTGTACGTTATACGTTGTACGTTATACGTTATACTTTACACGTTATACGTTATACGTTATACGATATACGATATACGTTATACGTTACACGATGGACGTTGTACGTTGTACGTTATACGTTGTACGTTGTACGTTATACGTTGTACGTTATACGTTGTACGTTATACGTTGTACGTTATACGTTGTACGTTATACGTTGTACGTTATATGTTGTACGTTATACGTTGTACGTTATACGTTGTACGTTATACGTTGTACGTTATACGTTATACGTGGTACGTTATACGTTGTATGTTATACGTTATACGCTGTACGTTATACGTTATACGTTGTACGTTATACGTTATACGTTGTACGCTGTACGTTATACGTTATACGTTACACGTTGTACGTTGTACGTTATACGTTGTACGTTGTACGTTACACGTTGTACGTTGTACGTTATACGTTGTACATTATACGTTGTTCGTTATACGTTATACGCTGTACGTTATACGTTATACGTTACACGTTGTACGTTGTACGTTATACGTTGTACGTTATACGTTGTACGTTATACGTTGTACGTTATACGTTATACGTTGTAAGTTATATGTTGTACGTTATATGTTATACGTTACACGTTGTACGATGTACGTTATACGTTATACGTTATACGTTATACGTTATACGTTATACGTTATACGTTATACGTTACACGTTATACGTTATACGTTATACGTTATACGTTATACGGTATACGGTATACGTTATACGTTGTACGTTATACCTTATACGTTATACGCTGTACGTTATACGCTGTACGTTATACGCTGTACGTTATACGTTGTACGTTATACGTTATACTTTACACGTTATACGTTATACGTTATACGATATACGATATACGTTATACGTTACACGTTGGACGTTGTACGTTGTACGTTATACGTTGTACGTTGTACGTTATACGTTGTACGTTATACGTTGTACGTTATACGTTGTACGTTATACGTTGTACGTTATACGTTGTACGTTATATGTTGTACGTTATACGTTGTACGTTATACGTTGTACGTTATACGTTGTACGTTATACGTTATACGTGGTACGTTATACGTTGTATGTTATACGTTATACGCTGTACGTTATACGTTATACGTTGTACGTTATACGTTATACGTTGTACGCTGTACGTTATACGTTATACGTTACACGTTGTACGTTGTACGTTATACGTTGTACGTTGTACGTTACACGTTGTACGTTGTACGTTATACGTTGTACATTATACGTTGTTCGTTATACGTTATACGCTGTACGTTATACGTTATACGTTACACGTTGTACGTTGTACGTTATACGTTGTACGTTATACGTTGTACGTTATACGTTGTACGTTATACGTTGTACGTTATACGTTATACGTTGTAAGTTATATGTTGTACGTTATATGTTATACGTTACACGTTGTACGATGTACGTTATACGTTATACGTTATACGTTATACGTTATACGTTATACGTTATACGTTATACGTTATACGTTATACGTTATACGTTATACGTTATACGTTATACGTTATACGTTATACGTTATACGTTATACGGTATACGGTTTACGTTATACGTTGTACGTTATACCTTATACGTTATACGCTGTACGTTATACGCTGTACGTTATACGCTGTACGTTATACGTTGTACGTTATACGTTATACTTTACACGTTATACGTTATACGTTATACGATATACGATATACGTTATACGTTACACGTTGGACGTTGTACGTTGTACGTTATACGTTGTACGTTGTACGTTATACGTTGTACGTTATACGTTGTACGTTATACGTTGTACGTTATACGTTGTACGTTATACGTTGTACGTTATACGTTGTACGTTATACGTTATACGTGGTACGTTATACGTTGTATGTTATACGTTATACGCTGTACGTTATACGTTATACGTTGTACGTTATACGTTATACGTTGTACGCTGTACGTTATACGTTATACGTTGTACGTTATACGTTGTACGTTATACGTTATACGTTATACGTTATACGTTATACGTTATACGTAGTACGTTGTACGTTGTACGTTATACGTTGTACGTTATACGTTGTACGTTATACGTTGTACGTTATACGTTGTACGTTATACGTTGTACGTTATACGTTGTACGTTATACGTTATACGTGGTACGTTATACGTTGTATGTTATACGTTATACGCTGTACGTTATACGTTATACGTTGTATGTTATACGTTATACGCTGTACGTTATACGTTATACGTTATACGTTATACGTTATACGTTATACGTTATACGTTATACGTTATACGTTATACGTTATACGTTATACGTTATACGCTGTACGTTATACGCTGTACGTTATAAGTTATACGTTATACGTTATACGTTACTCGTTGTACGTTGTACGTTATACGTTGTACATTATACGTTGTACGTTATACGTTATACGCTGTACGTTGTACGTTATACGTTACACGTTGTACGTTATACGTTATACGTTATACGTTATACTTTATACGATATACGTTATACGTTATACGTTACACGTTGTACGTTGTACGTTATACGCTGTACGTTATACGTTGTACGTTGTACGTTATACGTTGTACGTTATACGGTATACGGTTTACGTTATACGTTATACGGTATACGGTTTACGTTATACGTTGTACGTTATACCTTATACGTTATACGCTGTACGTTATACGCTGTACGTTATACGCTGTACGTTATACGTTGTACGTTATACGTTATACTTTACACGTTATACGTTATACGTTATACGATATACGATATACGTTATACGTTACACGTTGGACGTTGTACGTTGTACGTTATACGTTGTACGTTGTACGTTATACGTTGTACGTTATACGTTGTACGTTATACGTTGTACGTTATACGTTGTACGTTATACGTTGTACGTTATACGTTGTACGTTATACGTTATACGTGGTACGTTATACGTTGTATGTTATACGTTATACGCTGTACGTTATACGTTATACGTTGTACGTTATACGTTATACGTTGTACGCTGTACGTTATACGTTATACGTTGTACGTTATACGTTGTACGTTATACGTTATACGTTATACGTTATACGTTATACGTTATACGTAGTACGTTGTACGTTGTACGTTATACGTTGTACGTTATACGTTGTACGTTATACGTTGTACGTTATACGTTGTACGTTATACGTTGTACGTTATACGTTGTACGTTATACGTTATACGTGGTACGTTATACGTTGTATGTTATACGTTATACGCTGTACGTTATACGTTATACGTTGTATGTTATACGTTATACGCTGTACGTTATACGTTATACGTTATACGTTATACGTTATACGTTATACGTTATACGTTATACGTGATACGTTATACGTTATACGTTATACGTTATACGCTGTACGTTATACGCTGTACGTTATACGTTATACTTTATACGATATACGTTATACGTTATACGTTACACGTTGTACGTTGTACGTTATACGCTGTACGTTATACGTTGTACGTTGTACGTTATACGTTGTACGTTATACGTTGTACGTTATATGTTGTACGTTATATGTTATACGTTACACGTTATACGTTATACGTTATACGTTATACGTTATACGTTATACGTTATACGTTATACGTTATACGGTATACGGTATACGTTGTACGTTGTACGTTATACCTTATACGTTATACGCTGTACGTTATACGCTGTACGTTATACGCTGTACGTTATACTCTGTACGTTATACGTTAAACGTTATACGTTACACGTTGTACGTTGTTCGTTATACATTGTACGTTATACGTTGTACGTTGTACGTTATACGTTGTACGTTATACGTTGTACGTTATACGTTGTACGTTATACGTTGTACGTTATACGTTGTACGTTATACGTTGTACGTTATACGTTATACGTGGTACGTTATACGTTGTATGTTATACGTTATACGCTGTACGTTATACGTTATACGTTGTATGTTATACGTTATACGCTGTACGTTATACGTTATACGTTATACGTTATACGTTATACGTTATACGTGATACGTTATACGTTATACGATATACGATATACGTTATACGTTACACGTTGTACGTTGTACGTTATACGTTGTACGTTATACGTTGTACGTTGTACGTTATACGTTGTACGTTATACGTTGTACGTTATACGTTGTACGTTATACGTTATACGTTGTAAGTTATATGTTGTACGTTATATGTTATACGTTACACGTTGTACGATGTACGTTATACGTTATACGTTATACGTTATACGTTATACGTTATACGTTATACGTTATACGTTATACGTTATACGTTATACGTTATACGTTATACGTTATACGTTACACGTTATACGTTATACGTTATACGTTATACGTTATACGTTATACGTTATACGGTATACGGTATACGTTATACGTTGTACGTTATACCTTATACGTTATACGCTGTACGTTATACGCTGTACGTTATACGCTGTACGTTATACGTTGTACGTTATACGTTATACTTTACACGTTATACGTTATACGTTATACGATATACGATATACGTTATACGTTACACGTTGGACGTTGTACGTTGTACGTTATACGTTGTACGTTGTACGTTATACGTTGTACGTTATACGTTGTACGTTATACGTTGTACGTTATACGTTGTACGTTATACGTTGTACGTTATACGTTGTACGTTATACGTTGTACGTTATACGTTGTACGTTATACGTTATACGTGGTACGTTATACGTTGTATGTTATACGTTATACGCTGTACGTTATACGTTATACGTTGTACGTTATACGTTATACGTTGTACGCTGTACGTTATACGTTATACGTTACACGTTGTACGTTGTACGTTGTACGTTGTACGTTATACGTTGTACGTTATACGTTGTACGTTATACGTTGTACGTTATACGCTGTACGTTATACGCTGTACGTTATACGCTGTACGTTATACTCTGTACGTTATACGTTAAACGTTATACGTTACACGTTGTACGTTGTTCGTTATACATTGTACGTTATACGTTGTACGTTGTACGTTATACGTTGTACGTTATACGTTGTACGTTATACGTTGTACGTTATACGTTGTACGTTATACGTTGTACGTTATACGTTGTACGTTATACGTTGTACGTTATACGTTATACGTGGTACGTTATACGTTGTATGTTATACGTTATACGCTGTACGTTATACGTTATACGTTGTATGTTATACGTTATACGCTGTACGTTATACGTTATACGTTATACGTTATACGTTATACGTGATACGTTATACGTTATACGTTATACGTTATACGCTGTACGTTATACGCTGTACGTTATAAGTTATACGTTATACGTTATACGTTACTCGTTGTACGTTGTACGTTATACGTTGTACATTATACGTTGTACGTTATACGTTATACGCTGTACGTTGTACGTTATACGTTACACGTTGTACGTTATACGTTATACGTTATACGTTATACTTTATACGATATACGTTATACGTTATACGTTACACGTTGTACGTTGTACGTTATACGCTGTACGTTATACGTTGTACGTTGTACGTTATACGTTGTACGTTATACGTTTTACGTTATGTGTTGTACGTTATATGTTATACGTTACACGTTGTACGATGTACGTTATACGTTATACGTTATACGTTATACGTTATACGTTATACGTTATACGTTATACGTTATACGTTATACGTTATACGTTATACGTTATACGTTATACGTTATACGTTATACGTTATACGTTATACGTTATACGTTATACGTTATACGTTATACGTTATACGTTATACGTTATACGTTATACGTTATACGTTATACGTTATACGTTATACGTTATACGTTATACGTTATACGTTATACGTTATACGTTATACGTTATACGTTATACGTTATACGTTATACGTTATACGTTATACGTTATACGTTATACGTTATACGTTATACGTTATACGTTATACGTTATACGTTATACGTTATACGTTATACGTTATACGTTATACGTTATACGTTATACGTTATACGTTATACGTTATACGTTATACGTTATACGTTATACGTTATACGTTATACGGTATACGGTATACGTTGTACGTTGTACGTTATACCTTATACGTTATACGCTGTACGTTATACGCTGTACGTTATACGTTATACGTTATACGTTACACGTTATACGTTATACGTTATACGTTATACGCTGTACGTTATACGCTGTACGTTATACGCTGTACGTTATACGTTATACGTTATACGTTACACGTTGTACGTTGTACGTTATACGTTGTACGTTATACTTTATACGCTGTACGTTATACGTTATACGTAATATGTTATACGGTATACGTTATACGTTATACGTTATACGATACACGTTATACGCTATACGTTATACGCTGTACGTTATACGCTGTACGTTATACGCTGTACGTTATACGTTGTACGTTATACGTTATACGTTATACGTTATACGTTATACGATATACGATATACGTTATACGTTATACGTTATACGGTATACGGTATACGTTATACGTTGTACGTTATACGTTATACGTTATACGTTATACGTTATACGTTATACGATATTCGTTATACGTTATACGTTATACGTTGTACGTTATACGTTGTACGTTATACGTTATACGTTGTAAGTTATATGTTGTACGTTATATGTTATACGTTACACGTTGTACGATGTACGTTATACGTTATACGTTATACGTTATACGTTATACGTTATACGTTATACGTTATACGTTATACGTTATACGTTATACGTTATACGTTATACGTTATACGTTACACGTTATACGTTATACGTTATACGTTATACGTTATACGTTATACGTTATACGGTATACGGTATACGTTATACGTTGTACGTTATACCTTATACGTTATACGCTGTACGTTATACGCTGTACGTTATACGTTGTACGTTATACGTTATACTTTACACGTTATACGTTATACGTTATACGATATACGATATACGTTATACGTTACACGTTGGACGTTGTACGTTGTACGTTATACGTTGTACGTTGTACGTTATACGTTGTACGTTATACGTTGTACGTTATACGTTGTACGTTATACGCTGTACGTTATACGTTGTACGTTGTACGTTATACGTTGTACGTTATACGTTATACGTGGTACGTTATACGTTGTATGTTATACGTTATACGCTGTACGTTATACGTTATACGTTGTACGTTATACGTTATACGTTGTACGCTGTACGTTATACGTTATACGTTACACGTTGTACGTTGTACGTTATACGTTGTACGTTATACGTTGTACGTTATACGTTGTACGTTATACGTTGTACGTTATACGTTGTATGTTATACGTTATACGCTGTACGTTATACGTTATACGTTATACGTTATACGTGATACGTTATACGTTATACGTTATACGTTACACGTTGTACGTTATACGTTGTACGTTATACTTTATACGCTGTACGTTATACGTTATACGTTATATGTTATACGTTATACGTTATACGTTATACGTTATACGTTATACGATACACGTTATACGTTATACGTTATACGTTATACGTTATACGCTATACGTTATACGCTGTACGTTATACGCTGTACGTTATACGCTGTACGTTATACGTTGTACGTTATACGTTATACGTTATACGTTATACGTTATACGTTATACGTTATACGATATACGATATACGTTATACGTTACACGTTGTACGTTATACTTTACACGTTATACGTTATACGTTATACGATATACGATATACGTTATACGTTACACGTTGGACGTTGTACGTTGTACGTTATACGTTGTACGTTGTACGTTATACGTTGTACGTTATACGTTGTACGTTATACGTTGTACGTTATACGTTGTACGTTATACGTTGTACGTTATACGTTGTACGTTATACGTTATACGTGGTACGTTATACGTTGTATGTTATACGTTATACGCTGTACGTTATACGTTATACGTTGTACGTTATACGTTATACGTTGTACGCTGTACGTTATACGTTATACGTTAAACGTTGTACGTTGTACGTTATACGTTGTACGTTGTACGTTACACGTTGTACGTTGTACGTTATACGTTGTACATTATACGTTGTTCGTTATACGTTATACGCTGTACGTTATACGTTATACGTTACACGTTGTACGTTGTACGTTATACGTTGTACGTTATACGTTGTACGTTATACGTTGTACGTTATAGGCTGTACGTTATGAGCTGTACGTTATACGCTGTACGTTATACGTTATATGTTATACGTTACACGTTGTACGTTGTACGTTATACGTTGTACGTTATACGTTGTACGTTATACGTTATACGTTATACGTTATACGTTATACGTTATACGTTATACGTTATACGTTATACGTTATACGTTATACGTTGTACGTTATACGCTGTACGTTATACGCTGTACGTTATACGCTGTACGTTATACTCTGTACGTTATACGTTAAACGTTATACGTTACACGTTGTACGTTGTTCGTTATACATTGTACGTTATACGTTGTACGTTGTACGTTATACGTTGTACGTTATACGTTGTACGTTATACGTTGTACGTTATACGTTGTACGTTATACGTTGTACGTTATACGTTGTACGTTATACGTTATACGTGGTACGTTATACGTTGTATGTTATACGTTATACGCTGTACGTTATACGTTATACGTTGTATGTTATACGTTATACGCTGTACGTTATACGTTATACGTTATACGTTATACGTGATACGTTATACGTTATACGTTATACGTTATACGCTGTACGTTATACGCTGTACGTTATAAGTTATACGTTATACGTTATACGTTATACGTTACTCGTTGTACGTTGTACGTTATACGTTGTACATTATACGTTGTACGTTATACGTTATACGCTGTACGTTATACGTTATACGTTACACGTTGTACGTTATACGTTATACGTTATACGTTATACTTTATACGATATACGTTATACGTTATACGTTACACGTTGTACGTTGTACGTTATACGTTGTACGTTATACGTTGTACGTTGTACGTTATACGTTGTACGTTATACGTTGTACGTTATATGTTGTACGTTATATGTTATACGTTACACGTTGTACGATGTACGTTATACGTTATACGTTATACGTTATACGTTATACGTTATACGTTATACGTTATACGTTATACGTTATACGTTATACGTTATACGTTATACGTTATACGTTATACGTTATACGTTATACGTTATACGTTATACGTTATACGTTATACGTTATACGTTATACGTTATACGTTATACGTTATACGTTATACGTTATACGTTATACGTTATACGTTATACGTTATACGTTATACGTTATACGTTATACGTTATACGTTATACGTTATACGTTATACGTTATACGTTATACGTTATACGTTATACGTTATACGTTATACGTTATACGTTATACGTTATACGTTATACGTTATACGTTATACGTTATACGTTATACGTTATACGGTATACGGTATACGTTGTACGTTGTACGTTATACCTTATACGTTATACGCTGTACGTTATACGCTGTACGTTATACGTTATACGTTATACGTTACACGTTATACGTTATACGTTATACGTTATACGCTGTACGTTATACGCTGTACGTTATACGCTGTACGTTATAAGTTATACGTTATACGTTATACGTTACTCGTTGTACGTTGTACGTTATACGTTGTACATTATACGTTGTACGTTATACGTTATACGCTGTACGTTATACGTTATACGTTACACGTTGTACGTTATACGTTATACGTTATACGTTATACTTTATACGATATACGTTATACGTTATACGTTCCACGTTGTACGTTGTACGTTATACGTTGTACGTTATACGTTGTACGTTGTACGTTATACGTTATACGTTATACGTTATACGTTATACGTTATACGTTATACGTTATACGTTATACGTTATACGTTATACGTTATACGTTATACGTTATACGTTATACGTTATACGTTATACGTTATACGTTATACGTTATACGTTATACGTTATACGTTATACGTTATACGTTATACGTTATACGGTATACGGTATACGTTGTACGTTGTACGTTATACCTTATACGTTATACGCTGTACGTTATATGCTGTACGTTATACGTTATACGTTATACGTTACACGTTATACGTTATACGTTATACGTTATACGCTGTACGTTATACGCTGTACGTTATACGCTGTACGTTATACGTTATACGTTATACGTTACACGTTGTACGTTGTACGTTATACGTTGTACGTTATACTTTATACGCTGTACGTTATACGTTATACGTAATATGTTATACGTTATACGTTATACGTTATACGTTATACGTTATACGTTATACGTTATACGTTATACGATACACGTTATACGCTATACGTTATACGCTGTACGTTATACGCTGTACGTTATACGCTGTACGTTATACGTTGTACGTTATACGTTATACGTTATACGTTATACGTTATACGTTATACGATATACGATATACGTTATACGTTATACGTTATACGGTATACGGTATACGTTATACGTTGTACGTTATACGTTATACGTTATACGTTATACGTTATACGTTATACGTTATACGTTATACAATATTCGTTATACGTTATACGTTATAGGCTGTACGTTATACGCTGTACGTTATACGCTGTACGTTATACGTTATATATTATACGTTACACGTTGTACGTTGTACGTTATACGTTGTACGTTATACGTTGTACGTTATACGTTGTACGTTATACGTTGTACGTTATACGTTGTATGTTATACGTTATACGCTGTACGTTATACGTTATACGTTATACGTTATACGTGATACGTTATACGTTATACGTTATACGTTATACGCTGTACGTTATACGCTGTACGTTATAAGTTATACGTTATACGTTATACGTTACTCGTTGTACGTTGTACGTTATACGTTGTACATTATACGTTGTACGTTATACGTTATACGCTGTACGTTATACGTTATACGTTACACGTTGTACGTTGTACGTTATACGTTATACGTTATAATTTATACGATATACGTTATACGTTATACGTTACACGTTGTACGTTGTACATTATACGTTGTACGTTATACGTTATACGCTGTACGTTATACGTTATACGTTACACGTTGTACGTTATACGTTATACGTTATACGTTATACTTTATACGATATACGTTATACGTTATACGTTCCACGTTGTACGTTGTACGTTATACGTTGTACGTTATACGTTGTACGTTGTACGTTATACGTTATACGTTATACGTTATACGTTATACGTTATACGTTATACGTTATACGTTATACGTTATACGTTATACGTTATACGTTATACGTTATACGTTATACGTTATACGTTATACGTTATACGTTATACGTTATACGTTATACGTTATACGTTATACGTTATACGTTATACGGTATACGGTATACGTTGTACGTTGTACGTTATACCTTATACGTTATACGCTGTACGTTATACGCTGTACGTTATACGTTATACGTTATACGTTACACGTTATACGTTATACGTTATACGTTATACGCTGTACGTTATACGCTGTACGTTATACGCTGTACGTTATACGTTATACGTTATACGTTACACGTTGTACGTTGTACGTTATACGTTGTACGTTATACTTTATACGCTGTACGTTATACGTTATACGTAATATGTTATACGTTATACGTTATACGTTATACGTTATACGTTATACGTTATACGTTATACGTTATACGATACACGTTATACGCTATACGTTATACGCTGTACGTTATACGCTGTACGTTATACGCTGTACGTTATACGTTGTACGTTATACGTTATACGTTATACGTTATACGTTATACGTTATACGTTATACGATATACGATATACGTTATACGTTATACGTTATACGGTATACGGTATACGTTATACGTTGTACGTTATACGTTATACGTTATACGTTATACGTTATACGTTATACGTTATACAATATTCGTTATACGTTATACGTTATAGGCTGTACGTTATACGCTGTACGTTATACGCTGTACGTTATACGTTATACGTAATATGTTATACGTTATACGTTATACGTTATACGTTATACGTTATACGTTATACGTTATACGATACACGTTATACGCTATACGTTATACGCTGTACGTTATACGCTGTACGTTATACGCTGTACGTTATACGTTGTACGTTATACGTTATACGTTATACGTTATACGTTATACGTTATACGTTATACGATATACGATATACGTTATACGTTATACGTTATACGGTATACGGTATACGTTATACGTTGTACGTTATACGTTATACGTTATACGTTATACGTTATACGTTATACGTTATACGTTATACAATATTCGTTATACGTTATACGTTATAGGCTGTACGTTATACGCTGTACGTTATACGCTGTACGTTATACGCTGTACGTTATACGTTATATATTATACGTTACACGTTGTACGTTGTACGTTATACGTTGTACGTTATACGTTGTACGTTATACGTTGTACGTTATACGTTGTACGTTATACGTTGTATGTTATACGTTATACGCTGTACGTTATACGTTATACGTTATACGTTATACGTGATACGTTATACGTTATACGTTATACGTTATACGCTGTACGTTATACGCTGTACGTTATAAGTTATACGTTATACGTTATACGTTACTCGTTGTACGTTGTACGTTATACGTTGTACATTATACGTTGTACGTTATACGTTATACGCTGTACGTTATACGTTATACGTTATACGTTATACGTTATACGTTATACGTTATACGTTATACGTTATACGTTATACGTTATACGTTATACGTTATACGTTATACGTTATACGTTATACGTTATACGTTATACGTTATACGTTATACGTTATACGTTATACGTTATACGTTATACGTTATACGTTATACGGTATACGTTATACGTTGTACGTTGTACGTTATACCTTATACGTTATACGCTGTACGTTATACGCTGTACGTTATACGTTATACGTTATACGTTACACGTTATACGTTATACGTTATACGTTATACGCTGTACGTTATACGCTGTACGTTATACGCTGTACGTTATAAGTTATACGTTATACGTTATACGTTACTCGTTGTACGTTGTACGTTATACGTTGTACATTATACGTTGTACGTTATACGTTATACGCTGTACGTTATACGTTATACGTTACACGTTGTACGTTATACGTTATACGTTATACGTTATACTTTATACTTTATACGATATACGTTATACGTTATACGTTCCACGTTGTACGTTGTACGTTATACGTTGTACGTTATACGTTGTACGTTGTACGTTATACGTTATACGTTATACGTTATACGTTATACGTTATACGTTATACGTTATACGTTATACGTTATACGTTATACGTTATACGTTATACGTTATACGTTATACGTTATACGTTATACGTTATACGTTATACGTTATACGTTATACGTTATACGTTATACGTTATACGTTATACGGTATACGGTATACGTTGTACGTTGTACGTTATACCTTATACGTTATACGCTGTACGTTATACGCTGTACGTTATACGTTATACGTTATACGTTACACGTTATACGTTATACGTTATACGATATACGCTGTACGTTATACGCTGTACGTTATACGCTGTACGTTATACGTTATACGTTATACCGTACACGTTGTACGTTGTACGTTATACGTTGTACGTTATACTTTATACGCTGTACGTTATACGTTATACGTAATATGTTATACGTTATACGTTATACGTTATACGTTATACGTTATACGTTATACGTTATACGATACACGTTATACGCTATACGTTATACGCTGTACGTTATACGCTGTACGTTATACGTTGTATGTTATACGTTATACGCTGTACGTTATACGTTATACGTTATACGTTATACGTGATACGTTATACGTTATACGTTATACGTTATACGCTGTACGTTATACGCTGTACGTTATAAGTTATACGTTATACGTTATACGTTACTCGTTGTACGTTGTACGTTATACGTTGTACATTATACGTTGTACGTTATACGTTATACGCTGTACGTTATACGTTATACGTTACACGTTGTACGTTGTACGTTATACGTTATACGTTATAATTTATACGATATACGTTATACGTTATACGTTACACGTTGTACGTTGTACGTTATACGTTGTACGTTATACGTTGTACGTTGTACGTTATACGATGTACGTTATACGTTGTACGTTATATGTTGTACGTTATATGTTATACGTTACACGTTGTACGATGTACGTTATACGTTATACGTTATACGTTATACGTTATACGTTATACGTTATACGTTATACGTTATACGTTATACGTTATACGTTATACGTTATACGTTATACGTTATACGTTATACGTTATACGTTATACGTTATACGGTATACGGTATACGTTGTACGTTGTACGTTATACCTTATACGTTATACGCTGTACGTTATACGCTGTACGTTATACGTTATACGTTATACGTTACACGTTATACGTTATACGTTATACGATATACGCTGTACGTTATACGCTGTACGTTATACGCTGTACGTTATACGTTATACGTTATACGTTACACGTTGTACGTTGTACGTTATACGTTGTACGTTATACTTTATACGCTGTACGTTATACGTTATACGTAATATGTTATACGTTATACGTTATACGTTATACGTTATACGTTATACGTTATACGTTATACGATACACGTTATACGCTATACGTTATACGCTGTACGTTATACGCTGTACGTTATACGTTGTATGTTATACGTTATACGCTGTACGTTATACGTTATACGTTATACGTTATACGTGATACGTTATACGTTATACGTTATACGTTATACGCTGTACGTTATACGCTGTACGTTATAAGTTATACGTTATACGTTATACGTTACTCGTTGTACGTTGTACGTTATACGTTGTACATTATACGTTGTACGTTATACGTTATACGCTGTACGTTATACGTTATACGTTACACGTTGTACGTTGTACGTTATACGTTATACGTTATAATTTATACGATATACGTTATACGTTATACGTTACACGTTGTACGTTGTACGTTATACGTTGTACGTTATACGTTGTACGTTGTACGTTATACGATGTACGTTATACGTTGTACGTTATATGTTGTACGTTATATGTTATACGTTACACGTTGTACGATGTACGTTATACGTTATACGTTATACGTTATACGTTATACGTTATACGGTATACGTTATACGTTATACGTTATACGTTATACGTTATACGGTATACGTTATACGTTATACGTTATACGTTATACGTTATACGTTATACGTTATACGTTATACGTTATACGTTATACGTTATACGTTATACGTTATACGTTATACGTTATACGTTATACGTTATACGTTATACGTTATACGTTATACGTTATACGTTATACGTTATACGTTATACGTTATACGTTATACGTTATACGTTATACGGTATACGGTATACGTTATACGTTGTACGTTATACCTTATACGTTATACGCTGTACGTTATACGTTGTACGTTATACGTTATACGTTATACGTTACACGTTATACGTTATACGTTATACGTTATACGCTGTACGTTATACGCTGTACGTTATACGCTGTACGTTATACGCTGTACGTTATACGCTGTACGTTATACGCTGTACGTTATACGTTATACGTTATACGTTACACGTTGTACGTTGTACGTTATACGTTGTACGTTATACTTTATACGCTGTACGTTATACGTTATACGTAATATGTTATACGTTATACGTTATACGTTATACGTTATACGATACACGTTATACGTTATACGTTATACGTTTTACGTTATACGTTATACGCTATACGTTATACGCTGTACGTTATACGCTGTACGTTATACGCTGTACGTTATACGTTGTACGTTATACGTTATACGTTACACGTTATACGTTATACGTTATACGATATACGATATACGTTATACGTTACACGTTGGACGTTGTACGTTATAAGTTGTACGTTATACGTAGTACGTTGTACGTTATACGTTGTACGTTATACGTTGTACGTTATACGTTATACGTTATACGTTATACGTTATACGTTGTACTTTATATGTTGTACGTTATATGTTATACGTTACACGTTGTACGATGTACGTTATACGTTATACGTTATACGTTATACGTTATACGTTATACGTTATACGTTATACGTTATACGTTATACGTTATACGTTATACGTTATACGTTATACGTTATACGGTATACGGTATACGTTATACGTTGTACGTTATACCTTATACGTTATACGCTGTACGTTATACGCTGTACGTTATACGTTATACGTTACACGTTATACGTTATACGTTATACGCTGTACGTTATACGCTGTACGTTATACGCTGTACGTTATACGTTATAAGTTATACGTTACACGTTGTACGTTGTACGTTATACGTTGTACGTTATACGTTATACGGTGTACGTTATACGTTATACGTTGTATGTTATACGTTATACGTTATACGTTCTACGTTATACGTTATACGATACACGTTATACGTTATACGTTATACGTTATACGTTATACGCTGTACGTTATACGCTGTACGTTATACGCTGTACGTTATACGTTGTACGTTATACGTTATACGTTACACGTTGTACGTTGTACGTTATACGTTATACGTTATACGTTGTATGTTATACGTTGTACGTTATACGTTATACGCTGTACGTTATACGCTATACGTTATACGCTGTACGTTATACGCTGTACGTTGTACGTTATACGTCATACGTTACACGTTATACGTTATACGTTATACGTTATACGCTGTACGTTATACGCTGTACGTTATACGCTGTACGTTATACGTTATACGTTATACGTTATACGTTATACGTTATACGTTATACGTTATACGTTATACGTTATACGTTATACGTTATACGTTATACGTTATACGTTATACGTTATACGGTATACGGTATACGTTATACGTTGTACGTTATACCTTATACGTTATACGCTGTACGTTATACGCTGTACGTTATACGTTATACGTTACACGTTATACGTTATACGTTATACGTTATACGCTGTACGTTATACGCTGTACGTTATACGCTGTACGTTATACGTTATAAGTTATACGTTACACGTTGTACGTTGTACGTTATACGTTGTACGTTATACGTTATACGGTGTACGTTATACGTTATACGTTGTATGTTATACGTTATACGTTATACGTTCTACGTTATACGTTATACGATACACGTTATACGTTATACGTTATACGTTATACGTTATACGCTGTACGTTATACGCTGTACGTTATACGCTGTACGTTATACGTTGTACGTTATACGTTATACGTTACACATTGTACGTTGTACGTTATACGTTATACGTTATACGTTGTATGTTATACGTTGTACGTTATACGTTATACGCTGTACGTTATACGCTATACGTTATACGCTGTACGTTATACGCTGTACGTTGTACGTTATACGTCATACGTTACACGTTATACGTTATACGTTATACGTTATACGCTGTACGTTATACGCTGTACGTTATACGCTGTACGTTATACGTTATACGTTATACGTTATACGTTATACGTTATACGTTATACGTTATACGTTATACGTTATACGTTATACATTATACGTTATACGCTGTACGTTATACGCTGTACGTTATACGGTGTACGTTATACGTTGTACGTTATACGTTATACGTTACACGTTGTACGTTGTACGTTATACGTTATACGTTATACGTTACACGTTAAACGTTATACGTTATACGTTATACGTTATACGTTATACGTTATACGCTGTACGTTATAGGCTGTACGTTATACGCTGTACGTTAAACGTTATACGTTACACGTTGTACGTTGTACGTTGTACGTTATACGTTGTACGTTATACGTTATACGCTGTACGTTATACGTTGTACGTTGTACGTTATACGTTATACGTTATACGTTACACGTTATACGTTATACGTTATACGTTATACGTTATACGTTATACGTTATACGTTATACGTTATACGTTATACGTTATACGTTATACGTTATACGTTATACGTTATACGGTATACGGTATACGTTGTACGTTGTACGTTATACCTTATACGTTATACGCTGTACGTTATACGCTGTACGTTATACGTTATACGTTATACGTTACACGTTATACGTTATACGTTATACGTTATACGCTGTACGTTATACGCTGTACGTTATACGCTGTACGTTATACGTTATACGTTATACGTTACACGTTGTACGTTGTACGTTATACGTTGTACGTTATACTTTATACGCTGTACGTTATACGTTATACGTAATATGTTATACGTTATACGTTATACGTTATACGTTATACGTTATACGTTATACGTTATACGTTATACGATACACGTTATACGCTATACGTTATACGCTGTACGTTATACGCTGTACGTTATACGCTGTACGTTATACGTTTTACGTTATACGTTATACGTTATACGTTATACGTTATACGTTATACGTTATACGATATACGATATACGTTATACGTTATACGTTATACGGTATACGGTATACGTTATACGTTGTACGTTATACGTTATACGTTATACGTTATACGTTATACGTTATACGTTATACAATATTCGTTATACGTTATACGTTATAGGCTGTACGTTATACGCTGTACGTTATACGCTGTACGTTATACGTTATATATTATACGTTACACGTTGTACGTTGTACGTTATACGTTGTACGTTATACGTTGTACGTTATACGTTGTACGTTATACGTTGTACGTTATACGTTGTATGTTATACGTTATACGCTGTACGTTATACGTTATACGTTATACGTTATACGTGATACGTTATACGTTATACGTTATACGTTATACGCTGTACGTTATACGCTGTACGTTATAAGTTATACGTTATACGTTATACGTTACTCGTTGTACGTTGTACGTTATACGTTGTACATTATACGTTGTACGTTATACGTTATACGCTGTACGTTATACGTTATACGTTACACGTTGTACGTTGTACGTTATACGTTATACGTTATAATTTATACGATATACGTTATACGTTATACGTTACACGTTGTACGTTGTACGTTATACGTTGTACGTTATACGTTGTACGTTGTACGTTATACGATGTACGTTATACGTTGTACGTTATATGTTGTACGTTATATGTTATACGTTACACGTTGTACGATGTACGTTACACGTTATACGTTATACGTTATACGTTATACGTTATACGTTATACGGTATACGTTATACGTTATACGTTATACGTTATACGTTATACGGTATACGTTATACGTTATACGTTATACGTTATACGTTATACGTTATACGTTATACGTTATACGTTATACGTTATACGTTATACGTTATACGTTATACGTTATACGTTATACGTTATACGTTATACGTTATACGTTATACGTTATACGTTATACGTTATACGTTATACGGTATACGGTATACGTTATACGTTGTACGTTATACCTTATACGTTATACGCTGTACGTTATACGCTGTACGTTATACGTTATACGTTATACGTTACACGTTATACGTTATACGTTATACGTTATACGCTGTACGTTATACGCTGTACGTTATACGCTGTACGTTATACGCTGTACGTTATACGCTGTACGTTATACGTTATACGTTATACGTTACACGTTGTACGTTGTACGTTATACGTTGTACGTTATACTTTATACGCTGTACGTTATACGTTATACGTAATATGTTATACGTTATACGTTATACGTTATACGTTATACGTTATACGTTATACGTTATACGTTATACGATACACGTTATACGCTATACGTTATACGCTGTACGTTATACGCTGTACGTTATACGCTGTACGTTATACGTTGTACGTTATACGTTATACGTTATACGTTATACGTTATACGTTATACGTTATACGATATACGATATACGTTATACGTTATACGTTATACGGTATACGGTATACGTTATACGTTGTACGTTATACGTTATACGTTATACGTTATACGTTATACGTTATACGTTATACGTTATACAATATTCGTTATACGTTATACGTTATAGGCTGTACGTTATACGCTGTACGTTATACGCTGTACGTTATACGTTATATATTATACGTTACACGTTGTACGTTGTACGTTATACGTTGTACGTTATACGTTGTACGTTATACGTTGTACGTTATACGTTGTACGTTATACGTTGTATGTTATACGTTATACGCTGTACGTTATACGTTATACGTTATACGTTATACGTTATACGTGATACGTTATACGTTATACGTTATACGTTATACGCTGTACGTTATACGCTGTACGTTATAAGTTATACGTTATACGTTATACGTTACTCGTTGTACGTTGTACGTTATACGTTGTACATTATACGTTGTACGTTATACGTTATACGCTGTACGTTATACGTTATACGTTATACGTTATACGTTATACGTTATACGTTATACGTTATACGTTATACGTTATACGTTATACGTTATACGTTATACGTTATACGTTATACGTTATACGTTATACGTTATACGTTATACGTTATACGTTATACGTTATACGTTATACGTTATACGTTATACGTTATACGTTATACGTTATACGTTATACGTTATACGGTATACGTTATACGTTGTACGTTGTACGTTATACCTTATACGTTATACGCTGTACGTTATACGCTGTACGTTATACGTTATACGTTATACGTTACACGTTATACGTTATACGTTATACGTTATACGCTGTACGTTATACGCTGTACGTTATACGCTGTACGTAATAAGTTATACGTTATACGTTATACGTTACTCGTTGTACGTTGTACGTTATACGTTGTACATTATACGTTGTACGTTATACGTTATACGCTGTACGTTATACGTTATACGTTACACGTTGTACGTTATACGTTATACGTTATACGTTATACGTTATACTTTATACGATATACGTTATACGTTATACGTTCCACGTTGTACGTTGTACGTTATACGTTGTACGTTATACGTTGTACGTTGTACGTTATACGTTATACGTTATACGTTATACGTTATACGTTATACGTTATACGTTATACGTTATACGTTATACGTTATACGTTATACGTTATACGTTATACGTTATACGTTATACGTTATACGTTATACGTTATACGTTATACGTTATACGTTATACGTTATACGTTATACGTTATACGTTATACGTTATACGTTATACGTTATACGGTATACGGTATACGTTGTACGTTGTACGTTATACCTTATACGTTATACGCTGTACGTTATACGCTGTACGTTATACGTTATACGTTATACGTTACACGTTATACGTTATACGTTATACGATATACGCTGTACGTTATACGCTGTACGTTATACGCTGTACGTTATACGTTATACGTTATACGTTACACGTTGTACGTTGTACGTTATACGTTGTACCTTATACTTTATACGCTGTACGTTATACGTTATACGTAATATGTTATACGTTATACGTTATACGTTATACGTTATACGTTATACGTTATACGTTATACGATACACGTTATACGCTGTACGTTATACGCTGTACGTTATACGCTGTACGTTATACGTTGTATGTTATACGTTATACGCTGTACGTTATACGTTATACGTTATACGTTATACGTTATACGTTATACGTTATACGTTATACGTTATACGCTGTACGTTATACGCTGTACGTTATAAGTTATACGTTATACGTTATACGTTACTCGTTGTACGTTGTACGTTATACGTTGTACATTATACGTTGTACGTTATACGTTATACGCTGTACGTTATACGTTATACGTTACACGTTGTACGTTGTACGTTATACGTTATACGTTATAATTTATACGTTATACGTTATACGTTATACGTTACACGTTGTACGTTGTACGTTATACGTTGTACGTTATACGTTGTACGTTGTACGTTATACGATGTACGTTATACGTTGTACGTTATATGTTGTACGTTATATGTTATACGTTACACGTTGTACGATGTACGTTATACGTTATACGTTATACGTTATACGTTATACGTTATACGTTATACGTTATACGTTATACGTTATACGTTATACGTTATACGTTATACGTTATACGTTATACGTTATACGTTATACGGTATACGGTATACGTTGTACGTTGTACGTTATACCTTATACGTTATACGCTGTACGTTATACGCTGTACGTTATACGTTATATATTATACGTTACACGTTGTACGTTGTACGTTATACGTTGTACGTTATACGTTGTACGTTATACGTTGTACGTTATACGTTGTACGTTATACGTTGTATGTTATACGTTATACGCTGTACGTTATACGTTATACGTTATACGTTATACGTGATACGTTATACGTTATACGTTATACGTTATACGCTGTACGTTATACGCTGTACGTTATAAGTTATACGTTATACGTTATACGTTACTCGTTGTACGTTGTACGTTATACGTTGTACATTATACGTTGTACGTTATACGTTATACGCTGTACGTTATACGTTATACGTTACACGTTGTACGTTGTACGTTATACGTTATACGTTATAATTTATACGATATACGTTATACGTTATACGTTACACGTTGTACGTTGTACGTTATACGTTGTACGTTATACGTTGTACGTTGTACGTTATACGATGTACGTTATACGTTGTACGTTATATGTTGTACGTTATATGTTATACGTTACACGTTGTACGATGTACGTTATACGTTATACGTTATACGTTATACGTTATACGTTATACGTTATACGGTATACGTTATACGTTATACGTTATACGTTATACGTTATACGGTATACGTTATACGTTATACGTTATACGTTATACGTTATACGTTATACGTTATACGTTATACGTTATACGTTATACGTTATACGTTATACGTTATACGTTATACGTTATACGTTATACGTTATACGTTATACGTTATACGTTATACGTTATACGTTATACGTTATACGTTATACGGTATACGGTATACGTTATACGTTGTACGTTATACCTTATACGTTATACGCTGTACGTTATACGCTGTACGTTATACGTTATACGTTATACGTTACACGTTATACGTTATACGTTATACGTTATACGCTGTACGTTATACGCTGTACGTTATACGCTGTACGTTATACGCTGTACGTTATACGCTGTACGTTATACGTTATACGTTATACGTTACACGTTGTACGTTGTACGTTATACGTTGTACGTTATACTTTATACGCTGTACGTTATACGTTATACGTAATATGTTATACGTTATACGTTATACGTTATACGTTATACGTTATACGTTATACGTTATACGATACACGTTATACGCTATACGTTATACGCTGTACGTTATACGCTGTACGTTATACGCTGTACGTTATACGTTGTACGTTATACGTTATACGTTATACGTTATACGTTATACGTTATACGTTATACGATATACGTTATACGTTATACGATATACGTTATACGGTATACGGTATACGTTATACGTTGTACGTTATACGTTATACGTTATACGTTATACGTTATACGTTATACGTTATACGTTATACAATATTCGTTATACGTTATACGTTATAGGCTGTACGTTATACGCTGTACGTTATACGCTGTACGTTATACGTTATATATTATACGTTACACGTTGTACGTTGTACGTTATACGTTGTACGTTATACGTTGTACGTTATACGTTATACGTTATACGTTGTACGTTATACGTTGTATGTTATACGTTATACGCTGTACGTTATACGTTATACGTTATACGTTATACGTGATACGTTATACGTTATACGTTATACGTTATACGCTGTACGTTATACGCTGTACGTTATAAGTTATACGTTATACGTTATACGTTACTCGTTGTACGTTGTACGTTATACGTTGTACATTATACGTTGTACGTTATACGTTATACGCTGTACGTTATACGTTATACGTTATACGTTATACGTTATACGTTATACGTTATACGTTATACGTTATACGTTATACGTTATACGTTATACGTTATACGTTATACGTTATACGTTATACGTTATACGTTATACGTTATACGTTATACGTTATACGTTATACGTTATACGTTATACGTTATACGTTATACGGTATACGTTATACGTTGTACGTTGTACGTTATACCTTATACGTTATACGCTGTACGTTATACGCTGTACGTTATACGTTATACGTTATACGTTACACGTTATACGTTATACGTTATACGTTATACGCTGTACGTTATACGCTGTACGTTATACGCTGTACGTTATAAGTTATACGTTATACGTTATACGTTACTCGTTGTACGTTGTACGTTATACGTTGTACATTATACGTTGTACGTTATACGTTATACGCTGTACGTTATACGTTATACGTTACACGTTATACGGTATACGGTATACGTTATACGTTGTACGTTATACCTTATACGTTATACGCTGTACGTTATACGCTGTACGTTATACGTTATACGTTATACGTTACACGTTATACGTTATACGTTATACGTTATACGCTGTACGTTATACGCTGTACGTTATACGCTGTACGTTATACGCTGTACGTTATACGCTGTACGTTATACGTTATACGTTATACGTTACACGTTGTACGTTGTACGTTATACGTTGTACGTTATACGTTATACGCTGTACGTTATACGTTATACGTAATATGTTATACGTTATACGTTATACGTTATACGTTATACGATACACGTTATACGTTATACGTTATACGTTTTACGTTATACGTTATACGCTATACGTTATACGCTGTACGTTATACGCTGTACGTTATACGCTGTACGTTATACGTTGTACGTTATACGTTATACGTTACACGTTATACGTTATACGTTATACGATATACGATATACGTTATACGTTACACGTTGGACGTTGTACGTTATAAGTTGTACGTTATACGTAGTACGTTGTACGTTATACGTTGTACGTTATACGTTGTACGTTATACGTTATACGTTATACGTTATACGTTATACGTTGTACTTTATATGTTGTACGTTATATGTTATACGTTACACGTTGTACGCTGTACGTTATACGCTGTACGTTATACGCTGTACGTTATACGTTGTACGTTATACGTTATACTTTACACGTTATACGTTATACGTTATACGATATACGATATACGTTATACGTTACAAGTTGGACGTTGTACGTTATAAGTTGTACGTTATACGTAGTACGTTGTACGTTATACGTTATACGTTGTACGTTATACGCTGTACGTTATACGCTGTACGTTATACGCTGTACGTTATACTCTGTACGTTATACGTTAAACGTTATACGTTACACGTTGTACGTTGTACGTTGTTCGTTATACGTTGTACGTTATACGTTGTACGTTGTACGTTATACGTTATACGTTATACGTGGTACGTTATACGTTGTATGTTATACGTTATACGCTGTACGTTATACGTTATACGTTGTACGTTATACGCTGTACGTTATACGCTGTACGTTATACGCTGTACGTTATACTCTGTACGTTATACGTTAAACGTTATACGTTACACGTTGTACGTTGTACGTTGTTCGTTATACGTTGTACGTTATACGTTGTACGTTGTACGTTATACGTTGTACGTTATACGTTGTACGTTATACGTTGTACGTTATACGTTGTACGTTATACGTTATACGTGGTACGTTATACGTTGTATGTTATACGTTATACGCTGTACGTTATACGTTATACGTTGTACGTTATACGTTATACGTTGTACGCTGTACGTTATACGTTATACGTTACACGTTGTACGTTGTACGTTATACGTTGTACGTTGTACGTTACACGTTGTACGTTGTACGTTATACGTTGTACATTATACGTTGTTCGTTATACGTTATACGCTGTACGTTATACGTTATACGTTACACGTTGTACGTTGTACGTTATACGTTGTACGTTATACGTTGTACGTTATACGTTGTACGTTACACGCTGTACGTTATGAGCTGTACGTTATACGCTGAACGTTATACGTTATATGTTATACGTTACACGTTGTACGTTGTACGTTATACGTTGTACGTTATACGTTGTACGTTATACGTTATACGTTATACGTTATACGTTATACGTTATACGTTATACGTTATACGGTATACGATATACGTTATACGTTGTACGTTATACGTTATACGTTATACGTTATACGTTATACGTTATACGATATTCGTTATACGTTATACGTTATAGGCTGTACGTTATACGCTGTACGTTATACGCTGTACGTTATACGTTATATATTATACGTTACACGTTGTACGTTGTACGTTATACGTTATACGTTATACGATATACGATATACGTTATACGTTACAAGTTGGACGTTGTACGTTATAAGTTGTACGTTATACGTAGTACGTTGTACGTTATACGTTATACGTTGTACGTTATACGCTGTACGTTATACGCTGTACGTTATACGCTGTACGTTATACTCTGTACGTTATACGTTAAACGTTATACGTTACACGTTGTACGTTGTACGTTGTTCGTTATACGTTGTACGTTATACGTTGTACGTTGTACGTTATACGTTATACGTTATACGTGGTACGTTATACGTTGTATGTTATACGTTATACGCTGTACGTTATACGTTATACGTTGTACGTTATACGCTGTACGTTATACGCTGTACGTTATACGCTGTACGTTATACTCTGTACGTTATACGTTAAACGTTATACGTTACACGTTGTACGTTGTACGTTGTTCGTTATACGTTGTACGTTATACGTTGTACGTTGTACGTTATACGTTGTACGTTATACGTTGTACGTTATACGTTGTACGTTATACGTTGTACGTTATACGTTGTACGTTATACGTTATACGTGGTACGTTATACGTTGTATGTTATACGTTATACGCTGTACGTTATACGTTATACGTTGTACGTTATACGTTATACGTTGTACGCTGTACGTTATACGTTATACGTTACACGTTGTACGTTGTACGTTATACGTTGTACGTTGTACGTTACACGTTGTACGTTGTACGTTATACGTTGTACATTATACGTTGTTCGTTATACGTTATACGCTGTACGTTATACGTTATACGTTACACGTTGTACGTTGTACGTTATACGTTGTACGTTATACGTTGTACGTTATACGTTGTACGTTACACGCTGTACGTTATGAGCTGTACGTTATACGCTGAACGTTATACGTTATATGTTATACGTTACACGTTGTACGTTGTACGTTATACGTTGTACGTTATACGTTGTACGTTATACGTTATACGTTATACGTTATACGTTATACGTTATACGTTATACGTTATACGGTATACGATATACGTTATACGTTGTACGTTATACGTTATACGTTATACGTTATACGTTATACGTTATACGATATTCGTTATACGTTATACGTTATAGGCTGTACGTTATACGCTGTACGTTATACGCTGTACGTTATACGTTATATATTATACGTTACACGTTGTACGTTATACGTTATACGCTGTACGTTGTACGTTATACGTTATACGTTATACGTTATACGTTATACGTTATACGTTATACGTTATACGATATTCGTTATACGTTATACGTTATAGGCTGTACGTTATACGCTGTACGTTATACGCTGTACGTTATACGTTATATATTATACGTTACACGTTGTACGTTGTACGTTATACGTTGTACGTAATACGTTGTACGTTATACGTTGTACGTTATACGTTGTACGTTATACGTTGTATGTTATACGTTATACGCTGTATGTTATACGTTATACGCTGTACGTTATACGTTGTACGTTATACGTTGTACGTTATACGTTGTACGTTATACGTTGTATGTTATACGTTATACGCTGTACGTTATACGTTATACGTTATACGTTATACGTGATACGTTATACGTTCTACGTTATACGTTATACGCTGTACGTTGTACGTTATACGTTATACGTTATACGTTATACGTTATACGTTATACGTTATACGTTATACGTTATACGATATTCGTTATACGTTATACGTTATAGGCTGTACGTTATACGCTGTACGTTATACGCTGTACGTTATACGTTATATATTATACGTTACACGTTGTACGTTGTACGTTATACGTTGTACGTAATACGTTGTACGTTATACGTTGTACGTTATACGTTGTACGTTATACGTTGTATGTTATACGTTATACGCTGTACGTTATACGTTATACGTTATACGTTATACGTGATACGTTATACGTTATACGTTATACGTTACACGTTGTACGTTGTACGTTATACGTTGTACGTTATACTTTATACGCTGTACGTTATACGTTATACGTTATATGTTATACGTTATACGTTACACGTTATACGTTATACGTTATACGATACACGTTATACGTTATACGTTATACGTTATACGTTATACGCTATACCTTATACGCTGTACGTTATACGCTGTACGTTACACGCTGTAAGTTATACGTTGTACGTTATACGTTATACGTTATACGTTATACGTTATACGTTATACGATATACGATATACGTTATACGTTACACGTTGTACGTTGTACGTTATACGTTGTACGTTATACGTTGTACGTTGTACGTTATACGTTGTACGTTATACGTTGTACGTTATACGTTATACGTTATACGTTGTACGTTATATGTTGTACGTTATATGTTATACGTTACACGTTGTACGATGTACGTTATACGTTATACGTTATACGTTATACGTTATACGTTATACGTTATACGTTATACGTTATACGTTATACGTTATACGTTATACGTTATCCGTTATACGTTATACGTTATACGTTATACGTTATACGTTATACGTTATACGGTATACGGTATACGTTATACGTTGTACGTTATACCTTATACGTTATAAGCTGTACGTTATACGCTGTACGTTATACGCTGTACGTTATACGTTGTACGTTATACGTTATACTTTACACGTTATACGTTATACGTTATACCATATACGATATACGTTATACGTTACACGTTGGACGTTGTACGTTATACGTTGTACGTTACACGCTGTACGTTATGAGCTGTACGTTATACGCTGAACGTTATACGTTATATGTTATACGTTACACGTTGTACGTTATACGTTGTACGTTATATGTTGTACGTTATACGTTATACGTTATACGTTATACGTTATACGTTATACGTTATACGTTATACGTTATACGGTATACGATATACGTTACACGTTGTACGTTGTACGTTATACGTTGTACGTTATACTTTATACGCTGTACGTTATACGTTATACGTTATATGTTATACGTTATACGTTACACGTTATACGTTATACGTTATACGATACACGTTATACGTTATACGTTATACGTTATACGTTATACGCTATACGTTATACGCTGTACGTTATACGCTGTACGTTATACGCTGTAAGTTATACGTTGTACGTTATACGTTATACGTTATACGTTGTACGTTATACGTTATACGTTATACGTTATACGTTATACGTTATACGTTATACGTTATACGTTATACGGTATACGATATACGTTATACGTTGTACGTTATACGTTATACGTTATACGTTATACGTTATACGTTATACGTTATACGTTATACGTTATACGATATTCGTTATACGTTATACGTTATAGGCTGTACGTTATACGCTGTACGTTATACGCTGTACGTTATACGTTATATATTATACGTTACACGTTGTACGTTGTACGTTATACGTTGTACGTTATACGTTGTACGTTATACGTTGTACGTTATACGTTGTACGTTATACGTTGTATGTTATACGTTATACGCTGTACGTTATACGTTATACGTTATACGTTATACGTGATACGTTATACGTTATACGTTATACGTTATACGCTGTACGTTGTACGTTATACGTTATACGTTATACGTTATACGTTATACGTTATACGTTATACGATATTCGTTATACGTTATACGTTATAGGCTGTACGTTATACGCTGTACGTTATACGCTGTACGTTATACGTTATATATTATACGTTACACGTTGTACGTTGTACGTTATACGTTGTACGTAATACGTTGTACGTTATACGTTGTACGTTATACGTTGTACGTTATACGTTGTATGTTATACGTTATACGCTGTACGTTATACGTTATACGTTATACGTTATACGTGATACGTTATACGTTATACGTTATACGTTACACGTTGTACGTTGTACGTTATACGTTGTACGTTATACTTTATACGCTGTACGTTATACGTTATACGTTATATGTTATACGTTATACGTTACACGTTATACGTTATACGTTATACGATACACGTTATACGTTATACGTTATACGTTATACGTTATACGCTATACGTTATACGCTGTACGTTATACGCTGTACGTTATACGCTGTAAGTTATACGTTATACGTTATACGTTATACGTTATACGTTGTACGTTATACGTTATACGTTATACGTTATACGTTATACGTTATACGTTATACGTTATACGGTATACGATATACGTTATACGTTGTACGTTATACGTTATACGTTATACGTTATACGTTATACGTTATACGTTATACGATATTCGTTATACGTTATACGTTATAGGCTGTACGTTATACGCTGTACGTTATACGCTGTACGTTATACGTTATATATTATACGTTACACGTTGTACGTTGTACGTTATACGTTGTACGTTATACGTTGTACGTTATACGTTGTACGTTATACGTTGTACGTTATACGTTGTATGTTATACGTTATACGCTGTACGTTATACGTTATACGTTATACGTTATACGTGATACGTTATACGTTATACGTTATACGTTATACGCTGTACGTTGTACGTTATACGTTATACGTTATACGTTATACGTTATACGTTATACGTTATACGATATTCGTTATACGTTATACGTTATAGGCTGTACGTTATACGCTGTACGTTATACGCTGTACGTTATACGTTATATATTATACGTTACACGTTGTACGTTGTACGTTATACGTTGTACGTAATACGTTGTACGTTATACGTTGTACGTTATACGTTGTACGTTATACGTTGTATGTTATACGTTATACGCTGTACGTTATACGTTATACGTTATACGTTATACGTGATACGTTATACGTTATACGTTATACGTTACACGTTGTACGTTGTACGTTATACGTTGTACGTTATACTTTATACGCTGTACGTTATACGTTATACGTTATATGTTATACGTTATACGTTACACGTTATACGTTATACGTTATACGATACACGTTATACGTTATACGTTATACGTTATACGTTATACGCTATACGTTATACGCTGTACGTTATACGCTGTACGTTATACGCTGTAAGTTATACGTTGTACGTTATACGTTATACGTTATACGTTATACGTTATACGTTATACGTTATACGATATACGATATACGTTATACGTTACACGTTGTACGTTGTACGTTATACGTTGTACGTTATACGTTGTACGTTGTACGTTATACGTTGTACGTTATACGTTGTACGTTATACGTTATACGTTATACGTTATACGTTGTACGTTATATGTTGTACGTTATATGTTATACGTTACACGTTGTACGATGTACGTTATACGTTATACGTTATACGTTATACGTTATACGTTATACGTTATACGTTATACGTTATACGTTATACGTTATACGTTATACGTTATACGTTATACGTTATCCGTTATACGTTATACGTTATACGTTATACGTTATACGTTATACGTTATACGTAATACGTTATACGGTATACGGTATACGTTATACGTTGTACGTTATACCTTATACGTTATAAGCTGTACGTTATACGCTGTACGTTATACGCTGTACGTTATACGTTGTACGTTATACGTTATACTTTACACGTTATACGTTATACGTTATACGTTATACGATATACGTTATACGTTACACGTTGGACGTTGTACGTTATAAGTTGTACGTTATACGTAGTACGTTGTACGTTATACGTTATACGTTGTACGTTATACGCTGTACGTTATACGCTGTACGTTATACGCTGTACGTTATACTCTGTACGTTATACGTTAAACGTTATACGTTACACGTTGTACGTTGTACGTTGTTCGTTATACGTTGTACGTTATACGTTGTACGTTGTACGTTGTACGTTGTACGTTATACGTTATACGTTATACGTGGTACGTTATACGTTGTATGTTATACGTTATACGCTGTACGTTATACGTTATACGTTGTACGTTATACGCTGTACGTTATACGCTGTACGTTATACGCTGTACGTTATACTCTGTACGTTATACGTTAAACGTTATACGTTACACGTTGTACGTTGTACGTTGTTCGTTATACGTTGTACGTTATACGTTGTACGTTGTACGTTATACGTTGTACGTTATACGTTATACGTTATACGTTGTACGTTATACGTTGTACGTTATACGTTGTACGTTATACGTTGTACGTTATACGTTATACGTGGTACGTTATACGTTGTATGTTATACGTTATACGCTGTACGTTATACGTTATACGTTGTACGTTATACGTTATACGTTGTACGCTGTACGTTATACGTTATACGTTACACGTTGTACGTTGTACGTTATACGTTGTACGTTGTACGTTACACGTTGTACGTTGTACGTTATACGTTGTACATTATACGTTGTTCGTTATACGTTATACGCTGTACGTTATACGTTATACGTTACACGTTGTACGTTGTACGTTATACGTTGTACGTTTTACGTTGTACGTTATACGTTGTACGTTATACGTTGTACGTTATACGTTGTACGTTATACGTTGTATGTTATACGTTATACGCTGTACGTTATACGTTATACGTTATACGTTATACGTGATACGTTATACGTTATACGTTATACGTTATACGCTGTACGTTGTACGTTATACGTTATACGTTATACGTTATACGTTATACGTTATACGTTATACGATATTCGTTATACGTTATACGTTATAGGCTGTACGTTATACGCTGTACGTTATACGCTGTACGTTATACGTTATATATTATACGTTACACGTTGTACGTTGTACGTTATACGTTGTACGTAATACGTTGTACGTTATACGTTGTACGTTATACGTTGTACGTTATACGTTGTATGTTATACGTTATACGCTGTACGTTATACGTTATACGTTATACGTTATACGTGATACGTTATACGTTATACGTTATACGTTACACGTTGTACGTTGTACGTTATACGTTGTACGTTATACTTTATACGCTGTACGTTATACGTTATACGTTATATGTTATACGTTATACGTTACACGTTATACGTTATACGTTATACGATACACGTTATACGTTATACGTTATACGTTATACGTTATACGCTATACGTTATACGCTGTACGTTATACGCTGTACGTTATACGCTGTAAGTTATACGTTGTACGTTATACGTTATACGTTATACGTTATACGTTATACGTTATACGATATACGATATACGTTATACGTTACACGTTGTACGTTGTACGTTATACGTTGTACGTTATACGTTGTACGTTGTACGTTATACGTTGTACGTTATACGTTGTACGTTATACGTTATACGTTATACGTTATACGTTGTACGTTATATGTTGTACGTTATATGTTATACGTTACACGTTGTACGATGTACGTTATACGTTATACGTTATACGTTATACGTAATACGTTATACGTTATACGTTATACGTTATACGTTATACGTTATACGTTATACGTTATCCGTTATACGTTATACGTTATACGTTATACGTTATACGTTATACGTTATACGTTATACGGTATACGGTATACGTTATACGTTGTACGTTATACCTTATACGTTATAAGCTGTACGTTATACGCTGTACGTTATACGCTGTACGTTATACGTTGTACGTTATACGTTATACTTTACACGTTATACGTTATACGTTATACGATATACGATATACGTTATACGTTACACGTTGGACGTTGTACGTTATAAGTTGTACGTTATACGTAGTACGTTGTACGTTATACGTTATACGTTGTACGTTATACGCTGTACGTTATACGCTGTACGTTATACGCTGTACGTTATACTCTGTACGTTATACGTTAAACGTTATACGTTACACGTTGTACGTTGTACGTTGTTCGTTATACGTTGTACGTTATACGTTGTACGTTGTACGTTGTACGTTGTACGTTATACGTTATACGTTATACGTGGTACGTTATACGTTGTATGTTATACGTTATACGCTGTACGTTATACGTTATACGTTGTACGTTATACGCTGTACGTTATACGCTGTACGTTATACGCTGTACGTTATACTCTGTACGTTATACGTTAAACGTTATACGTTACACGTTGTACGTTGTACGTTGTTCGTTATACGTTGTACGTTATACGTTGTACGTTGTACGTTATACGTTGTACGTTATACGTTGTACGTTATACGTTGTACGTTATACGTTGTACGTTATACGTTGTACGTTATACGTTGTACGTTATACGTTGTACGTTATACGTTATACGTGGTACGTTATACGTTGTATGTTATACGTTATACGCTGTACGTTATACGTTATACGTTATACGTTATACGATATTCGTTATACGTTATACGTTATAGGCTGTACGTTATACGCTGTACGTTATACGCTGTACGTTATACGTTATATATTATACGTTACACGTTGTACGTTGTACGTTATACGTTGTACGTTATACTTTATACGCTGTACGTTATACGTTATACGTTATATGTTATACGTTATACGTTACACGTTATACGTTATACGTTATACGATACACGTTATACGTTATACGTTATACGCTATACGTTATACGCTGTACGTTATACGCTGTACGTTATACGCTGTAAGTTATACGTTGTACGTTATACGTTATACGTTATACGTTATACGTTATACGTTATACGATATACGATATACGTTATACGTTACACGTTGTACGTTGTACGTTATACGTTGTACGTTATACGTTGTACGTTGTACGTTATACGTTGTACGTTATACGTTGTACGTTATACGTTATACGTTATACGTTATACGTTGTACGTTATATGTTGTACGTTATATGTTATACGTTACACGTTGTACGATGTACGTTATACGTTATACGTTATACGTTATACGTTATACGTTATACGTTATACGTTATACGTTATACGTTATACGTTATACGTTATACGTTATACGTTATACGTTATACGTTATACGTTATACGTTATACGTTATACGTTATACGTTATACGTTATACGGTATACGGTATACGTTATACGTTGTACGTTATACCTTATACGTTATAAGCTGTACGTTATACGCTGTACGTTATACGCTGTACGTTATACGTTGTACGTTATACGTTATACTTTACACGTTATACGTTATACGTTATACGATATACGATATACGTTATACGTTACACGTTGGACGTTGTACGTTATAAGTTTTACGTTATACGTTGTACGTTATACGTTGTACGTTATACGTTGTACGTTATACGTTGTATGTTATACGTTATACGCTGTACGTTATACGTTATACGTTATACGTTATACGTGATACGTTATACGTTATACGTTATACGTTACACGTTGTACGTTGTACGTTATACGTTGTACGTTATACTTTATACGCTGTACGTTATACGTTATACGTTATATGTTATACGTTATACGTTACACGTTATACGTTATACGTTATACGATACACGTTATACGTTATACGTTATACGTTATACGTTATACGCTATACGTTATACGCTGTACGTTATACGCTGTACGTTACACGCTGTAAGTTATACGTTGTACGTTATACGTTATACGTTATACGTTATACGTTATACGTTATACGATATACGATATACGTTATACGTTACACGTTGTACGTTGTACGTTATACGTTGTACGTTATACGTTGTACGTTGTACGTTATACGTTGTACGTTATACGTTGTACGTTATACGTTATACGTTATTCGTTATACGTTGTACGTTATATGTTGTACGTTATATGTTATACGTTACACGTTGTACGATGTACGTTATACGTTATACGTTATACGTTATACGTTATACGTTATACGTTATACGTTATACGTTATACGTTATACGTTATACGTTATACGTTATCCGTTATACGTTATACGTTATACGTTATACGTTATACGTTATACGTTATACGGTATACGGTATACGTTATACGTTGTACGTTATACCTTATACGTTATAAGCTGTACGTTATACGCTGTACGTTATACGCTGTACGTTATACGTTGTACGTTATACGTTATACTTTACACGTTATACGTTATACGTTATACCATATACGATATACGTTATACGTTACACGTTGGACGTTGTACGTTATACGTTGTACGTTACACGCTGTACGTTATGAGCTGTACGTTATACGCTGAACGTTATACGTTATATGTTATACGTTACACGTTGTACGTTATACGTTGTACGTTATATGTTGTACGTTATACGTTATACGTTATACGTTATACGTTATACGTTATACGTTATACGTTATACGTTATACGGTATACGATATACGTTACACGTTGTACGTTGTACGTTATACGTTGTACGTTATACTTTATACGCTGTACGTTATACGTTATACGTTATATGTTATACGTTATACGTTACACGTTATACGTTATACGTTATACGATACACGTTATACGTTATACGTTATACGTTATACGTTATACGCTATACGTTATACGCTGTACGTTATACGCTGTACGTTATACGCTGTAAGTTATACGTTGTACGTTATACGTTATACCTTATACGTTGTACGTTATACGTTATACGTTATACGTTATACGTTATACGTTATACGTTATACGTTATACGTTATACGGTATACGATATACGTTATACGTTGTACGTTATACGTTATACGTTATACGTTATACGTTATACGTTATACGTTATACGTTATACGATATTCGTTATACGTTATACGTTATAGGCTGTACGTTATACGCTGTACGTTATACGCTGTACGTTATACGTTATATATTATACGTTACACGTTGTACGTTGTACGTTATACGTTGTACGTTATACGTTGTACGTTATACGTTGTACGTTATACGTTGTACGTTATACGTTGTATGTTATACGTTATACGCTGTACGTTATACGTTATACGTTATACGTTATACGTGATACGTTATACGTTATACGTTATACGTTATACGCTGTACGTTGTACGTTATACGTTATACGTTATACGTTATACGTTATACGTTATACGTTATACGATATTCGTTATACGTTATACGTTATAGGCTGTACGTTATACGCTGTACGTTATACGCTGTACGTTATACGTTATATATTATACGTTACACGTTGTACGTTGTACGTTATACGTTGTACGTAATACGTTGTACGTTATACGTTGTACGTTATACGTTGTACGTTATACGTTGTATGTTATACGTTATACGCTGTACGTTATACGTTATACGTTATACGTTATACGTGATACGTTATACGTTATACGTTATACGTTACACGTTGTACGTTGTACGTTATACGTTGTACGTTATACTTTATACGCTGTACGTTATACGTTATACGTTATATGTTATACGTTATACGTTACACGTTATACGTTATACGTTATACGATACACGTTATACGTTATACGTTATACGTTATACGTTATACGCTGTACGTTATACGCTGTACGTTATACGCTGTACGTTATACGCTGTACGTTATACGTTGTACGTTATACGTTATACGTTATACGTTGTACGTTATACGTTATACGTTATACGTTATACGTTATACGTTATACGTTATACGTTATACGGTATACGATATACGTTATACGTTGTACGTTATACGTTATACGTTATACGTTATACGTTATACGTTATACGTTATACGATATTCGTTATACGTTATACGTTATAGGCTGTACGTTATACGCTGTACGTTATACGCTGTACGTTATACGTTATATATTATACGTTACACGTTGTACGTTGTACGTAATACGTTGTACGTTATACGTTGTACGTTATACGTTGTACGTTATACGTTGTACGTTATACGTTGTATGTTATACGTTATACGCTGTACGTTATACGTTATACGTTATACGTTATACGTGATACGTTATACGTTATACGTTATACGTTATACGCTGTACGTTGTACGTTATACGTTATACGTTATACGTTATACGTTATACGTTATACGTTATACGATATTCGTTATACGTTATACGTTATAGGCTGTACGTTATACGCTGTACGTTATACGCTGTACGTTATACGTTATATATTATACGTTACACGTTGTACGTTGTACGTTATACGTTGTACGTAATACGTTGTACGTTATACGTTGTACGTTATACGTTGTACGTTATACGTTGTATGTTATACGTTATACGCTGTACGTTATACGTTATACGTTATACGTTATACGTGATACGTTATACGTTATACGTTATACGTTACACGTTGTACGTTGTACGTTATACGTTGTACGTTATACTTTATACGCTGTACGTTATACGTTATACGTTATATGTTATACGTTATACGTTACACGTTATACGTTATACGTTATACGATACACGTTATACGTTATACGTTATACGTTATACGTTATACGCTATACGTTATACGCTGTACGTTATACGCTGTACGTTATACGCTGTAAGTTATACGTTGTACGTTATACGTTATACGTTATACGTTATACGTTATACGTTATACGTTATACGATATACGATATACGTTATACGTTACACGTTGTACGTTGTACGTTATACGTTGTACGTTATACGTTGTACGTTGTACGTTATACGTTGTACGTTATACGTTGTACGTTATACGTTATACGTTATACGTTATACGTTGTACGTTATATGTTGTACGTTATATGTTATACGTTACACGTTGTACGATGTACGTTATACGTTATACGTTATACGTTATACGTTATACGTTATACGTTATACGTTATACGTTATACGTTATACGTTATACGTTATACGTTATACGTTATACGTTATCCGTTATACGTTATACGTTATACGTTATACGATATACGTTATACGTTATACGTTATACGGTATACGGTATACGTTATACGTTGTACGTTATACCTTATACGTTATAAGCTGTACGTTATACGCTGTACGTTATACGCTGTACGTTATACGTTGTACGTTATACGTTATACTTTACACGTTATACGTTATACGTTATACGTTATACGATATACGTTATACGTTACACGTTGGACGTTGTACGTTATAAGTTGTACGTTATACGTAGTACGTTGTACGTTATACGTTATACGTTGTACGTTATACGCTGTACGTTATACGCTGTACGTTATACGCTGTACGTTATACTCTGTACGTTATACGTTAAACGTTATACGTTACACGTTGTACGTTGTACGTTGTTCGTTATACGTTGTACGTTATACGTTGTACGTTGTACGTTGTACGTTGTACGTTATACGTTATACGTTATACGTGGTACGTTATACGTTGTATGTTATACGTTATACGCTGTACGTTATACGTTATACGTTGTACGTTATACGCTGTACGTTATACGCTGTACGTTATACGCTGTACGTTATACTCTGTACGTTATACGTTAAACGTTATACGTTACACGTTGTACGTTGTACGTTGTTCGTTATACGTTGTACGTTATACGTTGTACGTTGTACGTTATACGTTGTACGTTATACGTTGTACGTTATACGTTGTACGTTATACGTTGTACGTTATACGTTGTACGTTATACGTTGTACGTTATACGTTATACGTGGTACGTTATACGTTGTATGTTATACGTTATACGCTGTACGTTATACGTTATACGTTGTACGTTATACGTTATACGTTGTACGCTGTACGTTATACGTTATACGTTACACGTTGTACGTTGTACGTTATACGTTGTACGTTGTAAGTTACACGTTGTACGTTGTACGTTATACGTTGTACATTATACGTTGTTCGTTATACGTTATACGCTGTACGTTATACGTTATACGTTACACGTTGTACGTTGTACGTTATACGTTGTACGTTATACGTTGTACGTTATACGTTGTACGTTATACGTTGTACGTTATACGTTGTACGTTATACGTTGTATGTTATACGTTATACGCTGTACGTTATACGTTATACGTTATACGTTATACGTGATACGTTATACGTTATACGTTATACGTTATACGCTGTACGTTGTACGTTATACGTTATACGTTATACGTTATACGTTATACGTTATACGTTATACGATATTCGTTATACGTTATACGTTATAGGCTGTACGTTATACGCTGTACGTTATACGCTGTACGTTATACGTTATATATTATACGTTACACGTTGTACGTTGTACGTTATACGTTGTACGTAATACGTTGTACGTTATACGTTGTACGTTATACGTTGTACGTTATACGTTGTATGTTATACGTTATACGCTGTACGTTATACGTTATACGTTATACGTTATACGTGATACGTTATACGTTATACGTTATACGTTACACGTTGTACGTTGTACGTTATACGTTGTACGTTATACTTTATACGCTGTACGTTATACGTTATACGTTATATGTTATACGTTATACGTTACACGTTATACGTTATACGTTATACGATACACGTTATACGTTATACGTTATACGTTATACGTTATACGCTATACGTTATACGCTGTACGTTATACGCTGTACGTTATACGCTGTAAGTTATACGTTGTACGTTATACGTTATACGTTATACGTTATACGTTATACGTTATACGATATACGATATACGTTATACGTTACACGTTGTACGTTGTACGTTATACGTTGTACGTTATACGTTGTACGTTGTACGTTATACGTTGTACGTTATACGTTGTACGTTATACGTTATACGTTATACGTTATACGTTGTACGTTATATGTTGTACGTTATATGTTATACGTTACACGTTGTACGATGTACGTTATACGTTATACGTTATACGTTATACGTTATACGTTATACGTTATACGTTATACGTTATACGTTATACGTTATACGTTATACGTTATACGTTATCCGTTATACGTTATACGTTATACGTTATACGTTATACGTTATACGTTATACGTTATACGGTATACGGTATACGTTATACGTTGTACGTTATACCTTATACGTTATAAGCTGTACGTTATACGCTGTACGTTATACGCTGTACGTTATACGTTGTACGTTATACGTTATACTTTACACGTTATACGTTATACGTTATACGATATACGATATACGTTATACGTTACACGTTGGACGTTGTACGTTATAAGTTGTACGTTATACGTAGTACGTTGTACGTTATACGTTATACGTTGTACGTTATACGCTGTACGTTATACGCTGTACGTTATACGCTGTACGTTATACTCTGTACGTTATACGTTAAACGTTATACGTTACACGTTGTACGTTGTACGTTGTTCGTTATACGTTGTACGTTATACGTTGTACGTTGTACGTTGTACGTTGTACGTTATACGTTATACGTTATACGTGGTACGTTATACGTTGTATGTTATACGTTATACGCTGTACGTTATACGTTATACGTTGTACGTTATACGCTGTACGTTATACGCTGTACGTTATACGCTGTACGTTATACTCTGTACGTTATACGTTAAACGTTATACGTTACACGTTGTACGTTGTACGTTGTTCGTTATACGTTGTACGTTATACGTTGTACGTTGTACGTTATACGTTGTACGTTATACGTTGTACGTTATACGTTGTACGTTATACGTTGTACGTTATACGTTGTACGTTATACGTTGTACGTTATACGTTATACGTGGTACGTTATACGTTGTATGTTATACGTTATACGCTGTACGTTATACGTTATACGTTATACGTTATACGATATTCGTTATACGTTATACGTTATAGGCTGTACGTTATACGCTGTACGTTATACGCTGTACGTTATACGTTATATATTATACGTTACACGTTGTACGTTGTACGTTATACGTTGTACGTTATACTTTATACGCTGTACGTTATACGTTATACGTTATATGTTATACGTTATACGTTACACGTTATACGTTATACGTTATACGATACACGTTATACGTTATACGTTATACGCTATACGTTATACGCTGTACGTTATACGCTGTACGTTATACGCTGTAAGTTATACGTTGTACGTTATACGTTATACGTTATACGTTATACGTTATACGTTATACGATATACGATATACGTTATACGTTACACGTTGTACGTTGTACGTTATACGTTGTACGTTATACGTTGTACGTTGTACGTTATACGTTGTACGTTATACGTTGTACGTTATACGTTATACGTTATACGTTATACGTTGTACGTTATATGTTGTACGTTATATGTTATACGTTACACGTTGTACGATGTACGTTATACGTTATACGTTATACGTTATACGTTATACGTTATACGTTATACGTTATACGTTATACGTTATACGTTATACGTTATACGTTATACGTTATACGTTATACGTTATCCGTTATACGTTATACGTTATACGTTATACGTTATACGTTATACGTTATACGGTATACGGTATACGTTATACGTTGTACGTTATACCTTATACGTTATAAGCTGTACGTTATACGCTGTACGTTATACGCTGTACGTTATACGTTGTACGTTATACGTTATACTTTACACGTTATACGTTATACGTTATACGATATACGATATACGTTATACGTTACACGTTGGACGTTGTACGTTATAAGTTTTACGTTATACGTAGTACGTTGTACGTTATACGTTATACGTTGTACGTTATACGCTGTACGTTATACGCTGTACGTTATACGCTGTACGTTATACTCTGTACGTTATACGTTAAACGTTATACGTTACACGTTGTACGTTGTACGTTGTTCGTTATACGTTGTACGTTATACGTTATACGTTGTACGTTGTACGTTGTACGTTGTACGTTATACGTTATACGTTATACGTGGTACGTTATACGTTGTATGTTATACGTTATACGCTGTACGTTATACGTTATACGTTGTACGTTATACGCTGTACGTTATACGCTGTACGTTATACGCTGTACGTTATACTCTGTACGTTATACGTTAAACGTTATACGTTACACGTTGTACGTTGTACGTTGTTCGTTATACGTTGTACGTTATACGTTGTACGTTGTACGTTATACGTTGTACGTTATACGTTGTACGTTATACGTTGTACGTTATACGTTGTACGTTATACGTTGTACGTTATACGTTGTACGTTATACGTTATACGTGGTACGTTATACGTTGTATGTTATACGTTATACGCTGTACGTTATACGTTATACGTTGTACGTTATACGTTATACGTTGTACGCTGTACGTTATACGTTATACGTTACACGTTATACGTTATACGTTATACGTTGTACGTTATATGTTGTACGTTATATGTTATACGTTACACGTTGTACGATGTACGTTATACGTTATACGTTATACGTTATACGTTATACGTTATACGTTATACGTTATACGTTATACGTTATACGTTATACGTTATACGTTATACGTTATACGTTATACGTTATCCGTTATACGTTATACGTTATACGTTATACGTTATACGTTATACGTTATACGGTATACGGTATACGTTATACGTTGTACGTTATACCTTATACGTTATAAGCTGTACGTTATACGCTGTACGTTATACGCTGTACGTTATACGTTGTACGTTATACGTTATACTTTACACGTTATACGTTATACGTTATACGATATACGATATACGTTATACGTTACACGTTGGACGTTGTACGTTATAAGTTTTACGTTATACGTAGTACGTTGTACGTTATACGTTATACGTTGTACGTTATACGCTGTACGTTATACGCTGTACGTTATACGCTGTACGTTATACTCTGTACGTTATACGTTAAACGTTATACGTTACACGTTGTACGTTGTACGTTGTTCGTTATACGTTGTACGTTATACGTTATACGTTGTACGTTGTACGTTGTACGTTGTACGTTATACGTTATACGTTATACGTGGTACGTTATACGTTGTATGTTATACGTTATACGCTGTACGTTATACGTTATACGTTGTACGTTATACGCTGTACGTTATACGCTGTACGTTATACGCTGTACGTTATACTCTGTACGTTATACGTTAAACGTTATACGTTACACGTTGTACGTTGTACGTTGTTCGTTATACGTTGTACGTTATACGTTGTACGTTGTACGTTATACGTTGTACGTTATACGTTGTACGTTATACGTTGTACGTTATACGTTGTACGTTATACGTTGTACGTTATACGTTGTACGTTATACGTTATACGTGGTACGTTATACGTTGTATGTTATACGTTATACGCTGTACGTTATACGTTATACGTTGTACGTTATACGTTATACGTTGTACGCTGTACGTTATACGTTATACGTTACACGTTGTACGTTTTACGTTATACGTTGTACGTTGTACGTTACACGTTGTACGTTGTACGTTATACGTTGTACATTATACGTTGTTCGTTATACGTTATACGCTGTACGTTATACGTTATACGTTACACGTTGTACGTTGTACGTTATACGTTGTACGTTATACGTTGTACGTTATACGTTGTACGTTACACGCTGTACGTTATGAGCTGAACGTTATACGCTGAACGTTATACGTTATATGTTATACGTTACACGTTGTACGTTGTACGTTATACGTTGTACGTTATATGTTGTACGTTATACGTTATACGTTATACGTTATACGTTATACGTTATACGTTATACGGTATACGATATACGTTATACGTTGTACGTTATACGTTATACGTTATACGTTATACGTTATACGTTATACGATATTCGTTATACGTTATACGTTATAGGCTGTACGTTATACGCTGTACGTTATACGCTGTACGTTATACGTTATATATTATACGTTACACGTTGTACGTTGTACGTTATACGTTGTACGTTATACGTTGTACGTTATACGTTGTACGTTATACGTTGTACGTTATACGTTGTATGTTATACGTTATACGCTGTACGTTATACGTTATACGTTATACGTTATACGTGATACGTTATACGTTATACGTTATACGTTATACGCTGTACGTTGTACGTTATACGTTATACGTTATACGTTATACGTTATACGTTATACGTTATACGTTATACGTTATACGATATTCGTTATACGTTATACGTTATAGGCTGTACGTTATACGCTGTACGTTATACGCTGTACGTTATACGTTATATATTATACGTTACACGTTGTACGTTGTACGTTATACGTTGTACGTAATACGTTGTACGTTATACGTTGTACGTTATACGTTGTACGTTATACGTTGTATGTTATACGTTATACGCTGTACGTTATACGTTATACGTTATACGTTATACGTGATACGTTATACGTTATACGTTATACGTTACACGTTGTACGTTGTACGTTATACGTTGTACGTTATACTTTATACGCTGTACGTTATACGTTATACGTTATATGTTATACGTTATACGTTATACGTTATACGTTATACGTTATACGATACACGTTATACGTTATACGTTATACGTTATACGCTATACGTTATACGCTGTACGTTATACGCTGTACGTTGTACGTTATACGTTGTACATTATACGTTGTTCGTTATACGTTATACGCTGTACGTTATACGTTATACGTTACACGTTGTACGTTGTACGTTATACGTTGTACGTTATACGTTGTACGTTATACGTTGTACGTTACACGCTGTACGTTATGAGCTGTACGTTATACGCTGAACGTTATACGTTATATGTTATACGTTACACGTTGTACGTTGTACGTTATACGTTGTACGTTATACGTTGTACGTTATACGTTATACGTTATACGTTATACGTTATACGTTATACGTTATACGTTATACGGTATACGATATACGTTATACGTTGTACGTTATACGTTATACGTTATACGTTATACGTTATACGTTATACGATATTCGTTATACGTTATACGTTATAGGCTGTACGTTATACGCTGTACGTTATACGCTGTACGTTATACGTTATATATTATACGTTACACGTTGTACGTTGTACGTTATACGTTGTACGTTATACGTTGTACGTTATACGTTGTACGTTATACGTTGTACGTTATACGTTGTATGTTATACGTTATACGCTGTACGTTATACGTTATACGTTATACGTTATACGTGATACGTTATACGTTATACGTTATACGTTATACGCTGTACGTTGTACGTTATACGTTATACGTTATACGTTATACGTTATACGTTATACGTTATACGTTATACGATATTCGTTATACGTTATACGTTATAGGCTGTACGTTATACGCTGTACGTTATACGCTGTACGTTATACGTTATATATTATACGTTACACGTTGTACGTTGTACGTTATACGTTGTACGTAATACGTTGTACGTTATACGTTGTACGTTATACGTTGTACGTTATACGTTGTATGTTATACGTTATACGCTGTACGTTATACGTTATACGTTATACGTTATACGTGATACGTTATACGTTATACGTTATACGTTACACGTTGTACGTTGTACGTTATACGTTGTACGTTATACTTTATACGCTGTACGTTATACGTTATACGTTATATGTTATACGTTATACGTTACACGTTATACGTTATACGTTATACGATACACGTTATACGTTATACGTTATACGTTATACGTTATACGCTATACGTTATACGCTGTACGTTATACGCTGTACGTTACACGTTATAGGCTGTACGTTATACGCTGTACGTTATACGCTGTACGTTATACGTTATATATTATACGTTACACGTTGTACGTTGTACGTTATACGTTGTACGTAATACGTTGTACGTTATACGTTGTACGTTATACGTTGTACGTTATACGTTGTATGTTATACGTTATACGCTGTACGTTATACGTTATACGTTATACGTTATACGTGATACGTTATACGTTATACGTTATACGTTATACGTTACACGTTGTACGTTGTACGTTATACGTTGTACGTTATACTTTATACGCTGTACGTTATACGTTATACGTTATATGTTATACGTTATACGTTACACGTTATACGTTATACGTTATACGATACACGTTATACGTTATACGTTATACGTTATACGTTATACGCTATACGTTATACGCTGTACGTTATACGCTGTACGTTACACGCTGTAAGTTATACGTTGTACGTTATACGTTATACGTTATACGTTATACGTTATACGTTATACGATATACGATATACGTTATACGTTACACGTTGTACGTTGTACGTTATACGTTGTACGTTATACGTTGTACGTTGTACGTTATACGTTGTACGTTATACGTTGTACGTTATACGTTATACGTTATACGTTATACGTTGTACGTTATATGTTGTACGTTATATGTTATACGTTACACGTTGTACGATGTACGTTATACGTTATACGTTATACGTTATACGTTATACGTTATACGTTATACGTTATACGTTATACGTTATACGTTATACGTTATCCGTTATACGTTATACGTTATACGTTATACGTTATACGTTATACGTTATACGGTATACGGTATACGTTATACGTTGTACGTTATACCTTATACGTTATAAGCTGTACGTTATACGCTGTACGTTATACGCTGTACGTTATACGTTGTACGTTATACGTTATACTTTACACGTTATACGTTATACGTTATACCATATACGATATACGTTATACGTTACACGTTGGACGTTGTACGTTATACGTTGTACGTTACACGCTGTACGTTATGAGCTGTACGTTATACGCTGAACGTTATACGTTATATGTTATACGTTACACGTTGTACGTTATACGTTGTACGTTATATGTTGTACGTTATACGTTATACGTTATACGTTATACGTTATACGTTATACGTTATACGTTATACGTTATACGGTATACGATATACGTTACACGTTGTACGTTGTACGTTATACGTTGTACGTTATACTTTATACGCTGTACGTTATACGTTATACGTTATATGTTATACGTTATACGTTACACGTTATACGTTATACGTTATACGATACACGTTATACGTTATACGTTATACGTTATACGTTATACGCTATACGTTATACGCTGTACGTTATACGCTGTACGTTATACGCTGTAAGTTATACGTTGTACGTTATACGTTATACGTTATACGTTGTACGTTATACGTTATACGTTATACGTTATACGTTATACGTTATACGTTATACGTTATACGTTATACGGTATACGATATACGTTATACGTTGTACGTTATACGTTATACGTTATACGTTATACGTTATACGTTATACGTTATACGATATTCGTTATACGTTATACGTTATAGGCTGTACGTTATACGCTGTACGTTATACGCTGTACGTTATACGTTGTACGTTATACGTTGTACGTTATACGTTGTATGTTATACGTTATACGCTGTACGTTATACGTTATACGTTATACGTTATACGTTATACGTGATACGTTATACGTTATACGTTATACGTTATACGCTGTACGTTGTACGTTATACGTTATACGTTATACGTTATACGTTATACGTTATACGATATTCGTTATACGTTATACGTTATAGGCTGTACGTTATACGCTGTACGTTATACGCTGTACGTTATACGTTATATATTATACGTTACACGTTGTACGTTGTACGTTATACGTTGTACGTAATACGTTGTACGTTATACGTTGTACGTTATACGTTGTACGTTATACGTTGTATGTTATACGTTATACGCTGTACGTTATACGTTATACGTTATACGTTATACGTGATACGTTATACGTTATACGTTATACGTTACACGTTGTACGTTGTACGTTATACGTTGTACGTTATACTTTATACGCTGTACGTTATACGTTATACGTTATATGTTATACGTTATACGTTACACGTTATACGTTATACGTTATACGATACACGTTATACGTTATACGTTATACGTTATACGTTATACGCTATACGTTATACGCTGTACGTTATACGCTGTACGTTATACGCTGTAAGTTATACGTTGTACGTTATACGTTATACGTTATACGTTATACGTTATACGTTATACGTTATACGTTATACGTTATACGTTATACGTTATACGTTATACGTTATACGGTATACGATATACGTTATACGTTGTACGTTATACGTTATACGTTATACGTTATACGTTATACGTTATACGTTATACGATATTCGTTATACGTTATACGTTATAGGCTGTACGTTATACGCTGTACGTTATACGCTGTACGTTATACGTTATATATTATACGTTACACGTTGTACGTTGTACGTTATACGTTGTACGTTATACGTTGTACGTTATACGTTGTACGTTATACGTTGTACGTTATACGTTGTATGTTATACGTTATACGCTGTACGTTATACGTTATACGTTATACGTTATACGTGATACGTTATACGTTATACGTTATACGTTATACGCTGTACGTTGTACGTTATACGTTATACGTTATACGTTATACGTTATACGTTATACGTTATACGATATTCGTTATACGTTATACGTTATAGGCTGTACGTTATACGCTGTACGTTATACGCTGTACGTTATACGTTATATATTATACGTTACACGTTGTACGTTGTACGTTATACGTTGTACGTAATACGTTGTACGTTATACGTTGTACGTTATACGTTGTACGTTATACGTTGTATGTTATACGTTATACGCTGTACGTTATACGTTATACGTTATACGTTATACGTGATACGTTATACGTTATACGTTATACGTTACACGTTGTACGTTGTACGTTATACGTTGTACGTTATACTTTATACGCTGTACGTTATACGTTATACGTTATATGTTATACGTTATACGTTACACGTTATACGTTATACGTTATACGATACACGTTATACGTTATACGTTATACGTTATACGTTATACGCTATACGTTATACGCTGTACGTTATACGCTGTACGTTATACGCTGTAAGTTATACGTTGTACGTTATACGTTATACGTTATACGTTATACGTTATACGTTATACGTTATACGATATACGATATACGTTATACGTTACACGTTGTACGTTGTACGTTATACGTTGTACGTTATACGTTGTACGTTGTACGTTATACGTTGTACGTTATACGTTGTACGTTATACGTTATACGTTATACGTTATACGTTGTACGTTATATGTTGTACGTTATATGTTATACGTTACACGTTGTACGATGTACGTTATACGTTATACGTTATACGTTATACGTTATACGTTATACGTTATACGTTATACGTTATACGTTATACGTTATACGTTATACGTTATCCGTTATACGTTATACGTTATACGTTATACGTTATACGTTATACGTTATACGTTATACGGTATACGGTATACGTTATACGTTGTACGTTATACCTTATACGTTATAAGCTGTACGTTATACGCTGTACGTTATACGCTGTACGTTATACGTTGTACGTTATACGTTATACTTTACACGTTATACGTTATACGTTATACGTTATACGATATACGTTATACGTTACACGTTGGACGTTGTACGTTATAAGTTGTACGTTATACGTAGTACGTTGTACGTTATACGTTATACGTTGTACGTTATACGCTGTACGTTATACGCTGTACGTTATACGCTGTACGTTATACTCTGTACGTTATACGTTAAACGTTATACGTTACACGTTGTACGTTGTACGTTGTTCGTTATACGTTGTACGTTATACGTTGTACGTTGTACGTTGTACGTTGTACGTTATACGTTATACGTTATACGTGGTACGTTATACGTTGTATGTTATACGTTATACGCTGTACGTTATACGTTATACGTTGTACGTTATACGCTGTACGTTATACGCTGTACGTTATACGCTGTACGTTATACTCTGTACGTTATACGTTAAACGTTATACGTTACACGTTGTACGTTGTACGTTGTTCGTTATACGTTGTACGTTATACGTTGTACGTTGTACGTTATACGTTGTACGTTATACGTTGTACGTTATACGTTGTACGTTATACGTTGTACGTTATACGTTGTACGTTATACGTTGTACGTTATACGTTATACGTGGTACGTTATACGTTGTATGTTATACGTTATACGCTGTACGTTATACGTTATACGTTGTACGTTATACGTTATACGTTGTACGCTGTACGTTATACGTTATACGTTACACGTTGTACGTTGTACGTTATACGTTGTACGTTGTACGTTACACGTTGTACGTTGTACGTTATACGTTGTACATTATACGTTGTTCGTTATACGTTATACGCTGTACGTTATACGTTATACGTTACACGTTGTACGTTGTACGTTATACGTTATACGTTACACGTTGTACGTTGTACGTTATACGTTGTACGTTATACGTTGTACGTTATACGTTGTATGTTATACGTTATACGCTGTACGTTATACGTTATACGTTATACGTTATACGTGATACGTTATACGTTATACGTTATACGTTATACGCTGTACGTTGTACGTTATACGTTATACGTTATACGTTATACGTTATACGTTATACGTTATACGATATTCGTTATACGTTATACGTTATAGGCTGTACGTTATACGCTGTACGTTATACGCTGTACGTTATACGTTATATATTATACGTTACACGTTGTACGTTGTACGTTATACGTTGTACGTAATACGTTGTACGTTATACGTTGTACGTTATACGTTGTACGTTATACGTTGTATGTTATACGTTATACGCTGTACGTTATACGTTATACGTTATACGTTATACGTGATACGTTATACGTTATACGTTATACGTTACACGTTGTACGTTGTACGTTATACGTTGTACGTTATACGTTGTACGTTATACGTTGTACGTTATACGTTGTACGTTATACGTTGTATGTTATACGTTATACGCTGTACGTTATACGTTATACGTTATACGTTATACGTGATACGTTATACGTTATACGTTATACGTTATACGCTGTACGTTGTACGTTATACGTTATACGTTATACGTTATACGTTATACGTTATACGTTATACGATATTCGTTATACGTTATACGTTATAGGCTGTACGTTATACGCTGTACGTTATACGCTGTACGTTATACGTTATATATTATACGTTACACGTTGTACGTTGTACGTTATACGTTGTACGTAATACGTTGTACGTTATACGTTGTACGTTATACGTTGTACGTTATACGTTGTATGTTATACGTTATACGCTGTACGTTATACGTTATACGTTATACGTTATACGTGATACGTTATACGTTATACGTTATACGTTACACGTTGTACGTTGTACGTTGTACGTTGTACGTTGTTCGTTATACGTTGTACGTTATACGTTGTACGTTGTACGTTATACGTTGTACGTTATACGTTGTACGTTATACGTTGTACGTTATACGTTGTACGTTATACGTTGTACGTTATACGTTGTACGTTATACGTTATACGTGGTACGTTATACGTTGTATGTTATACGTTATACGCTGTACGTTATACGTTATACGTTATACGTTATACGATATTCGTTATACGTTATACGTTATAGGCTGTACGTTATACGCTGTACGTTATACGCTGTACGTTATACGTTATATATTATACGTTACACGTTGTACGTTGTACGTTATACGTTGTACGTTATACTTTATACGCTGTACGTTATACGTTATACGTTATATGTTATACGTTATACGTTACACGTTATACGTTATACGTTATACGATACACGTTATACGTTATACGTTATACGCTATACGTTATACGCTGTACGTTATACGCTGTACGTTATACGCTGTAAGTTATACGTTGTACGTTATACGTTATACGTTATACGTTATACGTTATACGATATACGATATACGTTATACGTTACACGTTGTACGTTGTACGTTATACGTTGTACGTTATACGTTGTACGTTGTACGTTATACGTTGTACGTTATACGTTGTACGTTATACGTTATACGTTATACGTTATACGTTGTACGTTATATGTTGTACGTTATATGTTATACGTTACACGTTGTACGATGTACGTTATACGTTATACGTTATACGTTATACGTTATACGTTATACGTTATACGTTATACGTTATACGTTATACGTTATACGTTATACGTTATACGTTATCCGTTATACGTTATACGTTATACGTTATACGTTATACGTTATACGTTATACGTTATACGGTATACGGTATACGTTATACGTTGTACGTTATACCTTATACGTTATAAGCTGTACGTTATACGCTGTACGTTATACGCTGTACGTTATACGTTGTACGTTATACGTTATACTTTACACGTTATACGTTATACGTTATACGATATACGATATACGTTATACGTTACACGTTGGACGTTGTACGTTATAAGTTGTACGTTATACGTAGTACGTTGTACGTTATACGTTATACGTTGTACGTTATACGCTGTACGTTATACGCTGTACGTTATACGCTGTACGTTATACTCTGTACGTTATACGTTAAACGTTATACGTTACACGTTGTACGTTGTACGTTGTTCGTTATACGTTGTACGTTATACGTTATACGTTGTACGTTGTACGTTGTACGTTGTACGTTATACGTTATACGTTATACGTGGTACGTTATACGTTGTATGTTATACGTTATACGCTGTACGTTATACGTTATACGTTGTACGTTATACGCTGTACGTTATACGCTGTACGTTATACGCTGTACGTTATACTCTGTACGTTATACGTTAAACGTTATACGTTACACGTTGTACGTTGTACGTTGTTCGTTATACGTTGTACGTTATACGTTGTACGTTGTACGTTATACGTTGTACGTTATACGTTGTACGTTATACGTTGTACGTTATACGTTGTACGTTATACGTTGTACGTTATACGTTGTACGTTATACGTTATACGTGGTACGTTATACGTTGTATGTTATACGTTATACGCTGTACGTTATACGTTATACGTTGTACGTTATACGTTATACGTTGTACGCTGTACGTTATACGTTATACGTTACACGTTGTACGTTGTACGTTATACGTTGTACGTTGTACGTTACACGTTGTACGTTGTACGTTATACGTTGTACATTATACGTTGTTCGTTATACGTTATACGCTGTACGTTATACGTTATACGTTACACGTTGTACGTTGTACGTTATACGTTGTACGTTATACGTTGTACGTTATACGTTGTACGTTACACGCTGTACGTTATGAGCTGAACGTTATACGCTGAACGTTATACGTTATATGTTATACGTTACACGTTGTACGTTGTACGTTATACGTTGTACGTTATATGTTGTACGTTATACGTTATACGTTATACGTTATACGTTATACGTTATACGTTATACGGTATACGATATACGTTATACGTTGTACGTTATACGTTATACGTTATACGTTATACGTTATACGTTATACGATATTCGTTATACGTTATACGTTATAGGCTGTACGTTATACGCTGTACGTTATACGCTGTACGTTATACGTTATATATTATACGTTACACGTTGTACGTTGTACGTTATACGTTGTACGTTATACGTTGTACGTTATACGTTGTACGTTATACGTTGTACGTTATACGTTGTATGTTATACGTTATACGCTGTACGTTATACGTTATACGTTATACGTTATACGTGATACGTTATACGTTATACGTTATACGTTATACGCTGTACGTTGTACGTTATACGTTATACGTTATACGTTATACGTTATACGTTATACGTTATACGTTATACGATATTCGTTATACGTTATACGTTATAGGCTGTACGTTATACGCTGTACGTTATACGCTGTACGTTATACGTTATATATTATACGTTACACGTTGTACGTTGTACGTTATACGTTGTACGTAATACGTTGTACGTTATACGTTGTACGTTATACGTTGTACGTTATACGTTGTATGTTATACGTTATACGCTGTACGTTATACGTTATACGTTATACGTTATACGTGATACGTTATACGTTATACGTTATACGTTACACGTTGTACGTTGTACGTTATACGTTGTACGTTATACTTTATACGCTGTACGTTATACGTTATACGTTATATGTTATACGTTATACGTTATACGTTATACGTTATACGTTATACGATACACGTTATACGTTATACGTTATACGTTATACGCTATACGTTATACGCTGTACGTTATACGCTGTACGTTATACGCTGTACGTTATACGTTGTACGTTATACGTTATACGTTATACGTTATACGTTATACGTTATACGTTATACGATATACGATATACGTTATACGTTACACGTTGCACGTTGTACGTTATACGTTGTACGTTATACGTTGTACGTTGTACGTTATACGTTGTACGTTATGCGTTGTACGTTATACGTTGTACGTTATACGTTATACGTTGTAAGTTATATGTTGTACGTTATATGTTATGCGTTACACGTTGTACGATGTACGTTATACGTTATACGTTATACGTTATACGTTATACGTTATACGTTATACGTTATACGTTATACGTTATACGTTATACGTTATACGTTATACGTTACACGTTATACGTTATACGTTATACGTTATACGTTATACGGTATACGGTATACGTTATACGTTGTACGTTATACCTTATACGTTATACGCTGTACGTTATACGTTGTACGTTATACGTTATACGTTATACGTTATACGTTATACGTTATACGTTATACGTTATACGTTATACGTTATACGGTATACGGTATACGTTATACGTTGTACGTTATACCTTATACGTTATACGCTGTACGTTATACGTTGTACGTTATACTTTATACGCTGTACGTTATACGTTATACGTTATACGTTACACGTTGTACGTTGTACGTTATACGTTGTACGTTATACTTTATACGCTGTACGTTATACGTTATACGTAATATGTTATACGTTATACGTTATACGTTATACGTTATACGTTATACGTTATACGTTATACGTTATACGATACACGTTATACGCTATACGTTATACGCTGTACGTTATACGCTGTACGTTATACGCTGTACGTTATACGTTGTACGTTATACGTTATACGTTATACGTTATACGTTATACGTTATACGATATACGATATACGTTATACGTTATACGTTATACGGTATACGGTATACGTTATACGTTGTACGTTATACGTTATACGTTATACGTTATACGTTATACGTTATACGTTATACAATATTCGTTATACGTTATACGTTATAGGCTGTACGTTATACGCTGTACGTTATACGCTGTACGTTATACGTTATATATTATACGTTACACGTTGTACGTTGTACGTTATACGTTGTACGTTATACGTTGTACGTTATACGTTGTACGTTATACGTTGTACGTTATACGTTGTATGTTATACGTTATACGCTGTACGTTATACGTTATACGTTATACGTTATACGTGATACGTTATACGTTATACGTTATACGTTATACGCTGTACGTTATACGCTGTACGTTATAAGTTATACGTTATACGTTATACGTTACTCGTTGTACGTTGTACGTTATACGTTGTACATTATACGTTGTACGTTATACGTTATACGCTGTACGTTATACGTTATACGTTACACGTTGTACGTTGTACGTTATACGTTATACGTTATAATTTATACGATATACGTTATACGTTATACGTTACACGTTGTACGTTGTACGTTATACGTTGTACGTTATACGTTGTACGTTGTACGTTATACGATGTACGTTATACGTTGTACGTTATATGTTGTACGTTATATGTTATACGTTACACGTTGTACGATGTACGTTATACGTTATACGTTATACGTTATACGTTATACGTTATACGTTATACGGTATACGTTATACGTTATACGTTATACGTTATACGTTATACGGTATACGTTATACGTTATACGTTATACGTTATACGTTATACGTTATACGTTATACGTTATACGTTATACGTTATACGTTATACGTTATACGTTATACGTTATACGTTATACGTTATACGTTATACGTTATACGTTATACGTTATACGTTATACGTTATACGTTATACGTTATACGTTATACGGTATACGGTATACGTTATACGTTGTACGTTATACCTTATACGTTATACGCTGTACGTTATACGCTGTACGTTATACGTTATACGTTATACGTTACACGTTATACGTTATACGTTATACGTTATACGCTGTACGTTATACGCTGTACGTTATACGCTGTACGTTATACGCTGTACGTTATACGCTGTACGTTATACGTTATACGTTATACGTTACACGTTGTACGTTGTACGTTATACGTTGTACGTTATACTTTATACGCTGTACGTTATACGTTATACGTAATATGTTATACGTTATACGTTATACGTTATACGTTATACGTTATACGTTATACGTTATACGATACACGTTATACGCTATACGTTATACGCTGTACGTTATACGCTGTACGTTATACGCTGTACGTTATACGTTGTACGTTATACGTTATACGTTATACGTTATACGTTATACGTTATACGTTATACGATATACGATATACGTTATACGTTATACGTTATACGGTATACGGTATACGTTATACGTTGTACGTTATACGTTATACGTTATACGTTATACGTTATACGTTATACGTTATACGTTATACAATATTCGTTATACGTTATACGTTATAGGCTGTACGTTATACGCTGTACGTTATACGCTGTACGTTATACGTTATATATTATACGTTACACGTTGTACGTTGTACGTTGTACGTTGTACGTTATACGTTGTACGTTATACGTTGTACGTTATACGTTGTACGTTATACGTTGTATGTTATACGTTATACGCTGTACGTTATACGTTATACGTTATACGTTATACGTGATACGTTATACGTTATACGTTATACGTTATACGCTGTACGTTATACGCTGTACGTTATAAGTTATACGTTATACGTTATACGTTACTCGTTGTACGTTGTACGTTATACGTTGTACATTATACGTTGTACGTTATACGTTATACGCTGTACGTTATACGTTATACGTTATACGTTATACGTTATACGTTATACGTTATACGTTATACGTTATACGTTATACGTTATACGTTATACGTTATACGTTATACGTTATACGTTATACGTTATACGTTATACGTTATACGTTATACGTTATACGTTATACGTTATACGTTATACGTTATACGTTATACGGTATACGTTATACGTTGTACGTTGTACGTTATACCTTATACGTTATACGCTGTACGTTATACGCTGTACGTTATACGTTATACGTTATACGTTACACGTTATACGTTATACGTTATACGTTATACGCTGTACGTTATACGCTGTACGTTATACGCTGTACGTTATAAGTTATACGTTATACGTTATACGTTACTCGTTGTACGTTGTACGTTATACGTTGTACATTATACGTTGTACGTTATACGTTATACGCTGTACGTTATACGTTATACGTTACACGTTGTACGTTATACGTTATACGTTATACGTTATACGTTATACTTTATACGATATACGTTATACGTTATACGTTCCACGTTGTACGTTGTACGTTATACGTTGTACGTTATACGTTGTACGTTGTACGTTATACGTTATACGTTATACGTTATACGTTATACGTTATACGTTATACGTTATACGTTATACGTTATACGTTATACGTTATACGTTATACGTTATACGTTATACGTTATACGTTATACGTTATACGTTATACGTTATACGTTATACGTTATACGTTATACGTTATACGTTATACGTTATACGGTATACGGTATACGTTGTACGTTGTACGTTATACCTTATACGTTATACGCTGTACGTTATACGCTGTACGTTATACGTTATACGTTATACGTTACACGTTATACGTTATACGTTATACGATATACGCTGTACGTTATACGCTGTACGTTATACGCTGTACGTTATACGTTATACGTTATACCGTACACGTTGTACGTTGTACGTTATACGTTGTACGTTATACTTTATACGCTGTACGTTATACGTTATACGTAATATGTTATACGTTATACGTTATACGTTATACGTTATACGTTATACGTTATACGTTATACGATACACGTTATACGCTATACGTTATACGCTGTACGTTATACGCTGTACGTTATACGTTGTATGTTATACGTTATACGCTGTACGTTATACGTTATACGTTATACGTTATACGTGATACGTTATACGTTATACGTTATACGTTATACGCTGTACGTTATACGCTGTACGTTATAAGTTATACGTTATACGTTATACGTTACTCGTTGTACGTTGTACGTTATACGTTGTACATTATACGTTGTACGTTATACGTTATACGCTGTACGTTATACGTTATACGTTACACGTTGTACGTTGTACGTTATACGTTATACGTTATAATTTATACGATATACGTTATACGTTATACGTTACACGTTGTACGTTGTACGTTATACGTTGTACGTTATACGTTGTACGTTGTACGTTATACGATGTACGTTATACGTTGTACGTTATATGTTGTACGTTATATGTTATACGTTACACGTTGTACGATGTACGTTATACGTTATACGTTATACGTTATACGTTATACGTTATACGTTATACGTTATACGTTATACGTTATACGTTATACGTTATACGTTATACGTTATACGTTATACGTTATACGTTATACGTTATACGTTATACGTTATACGGTATACGGTATACGTTGTACGTTGTACGTTATACCTTATACGTTATACGCTGTACGTTATACGCTGTACGTTATACGTTATACGTTATACGTTACACGTTATACGTTATACGTTATACGATATACGCTGTACGTTATACGCTGTACGTTATACGCTGTACGTTATACGTTATACGTTATACGTTACACGTTGTACGTTGTACGTTATACGTTGTACGTTATACTTTATACGCTGTACGTTATACGTTATACGTAATATGTTATACGTTATACGTTATACGTTATACGTTATACGTTATACGTTATACGTTATACGATACACGTTATACGCTATACGTTATACGCTGTACGTTATACGCTGTACGTTATACGTTGTATGTTATACGTTATACGCTGTACGTTATACGTTATACGTTATACGTTATACGTGATACGTTATACGTTATACGTTATACGTTATACGCTGTACGTTATACGCTGTACGTTATAAGTTATACGTTATACGTTATACGTTACTCGTTGTACGTTGTACGTTATACGTTGTACATTATACGTTGTACGTTATACGTTATACGCTGTACGTTATACGTTATACGTTACACGTTGTACGTTGTACGTTATACGTTATACGTTATAATTTATACGATATACGTTATACGTTATACGTTACACGTTGTACGTTGTACGTTATACGTTGTACGTTATACGTTGTACGTTGTACGTTATACGATGTACGTTATACGTTGTACGTTATATGTTGTACGTTATATGTTATACGTTACACGTTGTACGATGTACGTTATACGTTATACGTTATACGTTATACGTTATACGTTATACGGTATACGTTATACGTTATACGTTATACGTTATACGTTATACGGTATACGTTATACGTTATACGTTATACGTTATACGTTATACGTTATACGTTATACGTTATACGTTATACGTTATACGTTATACGTTATACGTTATACGTTATACGTTATACGTTATACGTTATACGTTATACGTTATACGTTATACGTTATACGTTATACGTTATACGTTATACGTTATACGTTATACGTTATACGTTATACGTTATACGGTATACGGTATACGTTATACGTTGTACGTTATACCTTATACGTTATACGCTGTACGTTATACGCTGTACGTTATACGTTATACGTTATACGTTACACGTTATACGTTATACGTTATACGTTATACGCTGTACGTTATACGCTGTACGTTATACGCTGTACGTTATACGCTGTACGTTATACGCTGTACGTTATACGCTGTACGTTATACGTTATACGTTATACGTTACACGTTGTACGTTGTACGTTATACGTTGTACGTTATACTTTATACGCTGTACGTTATACGTTATACGTAATATGTTATACGTTATACGTTATACGTTATACGTTATACGATACACGTTATACGTTATACGTTATACGTTTTACGTTATACGTTATACGCTATACGTTATACGCTGTACGTTATACGCTGTACGTTATACGCTGTACGTTATACGTTGTACGTTATACGTTATACGTTACACGTTATACGTTATACGTTATACGATATACGCTGTACGTTATACGCTGTACGTTATACGCTGTACGTTATACGTTATACGTTATACCGTACACGTTGTACGTTGTACGTTATACGTTGTACGTTATACTTTATACGCTGTACGTTATACGTTATACGTAATATGTTATACGTTATACGTTATACGTTATACGTTATACGTTATACGTTATACGTTATACGATACACGTTATACGCTATACGTTATACGCTGTACGTTATACGCTGTACGTTATACGTTGTATGTTATACGTTATACGCTGTACGTTATACGTTATACGTTATACGTTATACGTGATACGTTATACGTTATACGTTATACGTTATACGCTGTACGTTATACGCTGTACGTTATAAGTTATACGTTATACGTTATACGTTACTCGTTGTACGTTGTACGTTATACGTTGTACATTATACGTTGTACGTTATACGTTATACGCTGTACGTTATACGTTATACGTTACACGTTGTACGTTGTACGTTATACGTTATACGTTATAATTTATACGATATACGTTATACGTTATACGTTACACGTTGTACGTTGTACGTTATACGTTGTACGTTATACGTTGTACGTTGTACGTTATACGATGTACGTTATACGTTGTACGTTATATGTTGTACGTTATATGTTATACGTTACACGTTGTACGATGTACGTTATACGTTATACGTTATACGTTATACGTTATACGTTATACGTTATACGTTATACGTTATACGTTATACGTTATACGTTATACGTTATACGTTATACGTTATACGTTATACGTTATACGTTATACGTTATACGGTATACGGTATACGTTGTACGTTGTACGTTATACCTTATACGTTATACGCTGTACGTTATACGCTGTACGTTATACGTTATACGTTATACGTTACACGTTATACGTTATACGTTATACGATATACGCTGTACGTTATACGCTGTACGTTATACGCTGTACGTTATACGTTATACGTTATACGTTACACGTTGTACGTTGTACGTTATACGTTGTACGTTATACTTTATACGCTGTACGTTATACGTTATACGTAATATGTTATACGTTATACGTTATACGTTATACGTTATACGTTATACGTTATACGTTATACGATACACGTTATACGCTATACGTTATACGCTGTACGTTATACGCTGTACGTTATACTTTGTATGTTATACGTTATACGCTGTACGTTATACGTTATACGTTATACGTTATACGTGATACGTTATACGTTATACGTTATACGTTATACGCTGTACGTTATACGCTGTACGTTATAAGTTATACGTTATACGTTATACGTTACTCGTTGTACGTTGTACGTTATACGTTGTACATTATACGTTGTACGTTATACGTTATACGCTGTACGTTATACGTTATACGTTACACGTTGTACGTTGTACGTTATACGTTATACGTTATAATTTATACGATATACGTTATACGTTATACGTTACACGTTGTACGTTGTACGTTATACGTTGTACGTTATACGTTGTACGTTGTACGTTATACGATGTACGTTATACGTTGTACGTTATATGTTGTACGTTATATGTTATACGTTACACGTTGTACGATGTACGTTATACGTTATACGTTATACGTTATACGTTATACGTTATACGGTATACGTTATACGTTATACGTTATACGTTATACGTTATACGGTATACGTTATACGTTATACGTTATACGTTATACGTTATACGTTATACGTTATACGTTATACGTTATACGTTATACGTTATACGTTATACGTTATACGTTATACGTTATACGTTATACGTTATACGTTATACGTTATACGTTATACGTTATACGTTATACGTTATACGTTATACGTTATACGTTATACGTTATACGGTATACGGTATACGTTATACGTTGTACGTTATACCTTATACGTTATACGCTGTACGTTATACGCTGTACGTTATACGTTATACGTTATACGTTTTACGTTATACGTTATACGTTATACGTTATACGCTGTACGTTATACGCTGTACGTTATACGCTGTACGTTATACGCTGTACGTTATACGCTGTACGTTATACGCTGTACGTTATACGTTATACGTTATACGTTACACGTTGTACGTTGTACGTTATACGTTGTACGTTATACTTTATACGCTGTACGTTATACGTTATACGTAATATGTTATACGTTATACGTTATACGTTATACGTTATACGATACACGTTATACGTTATACGTTATACGTTTTACGTTATACGTTATACGCTATACGTTATACGCTGTACGTTATACGCTGTACGTTATACGCTGTACGTTATACGTTGTACGTTATACGTTATACGTTACACGTTATACGTTATACGTTATACGATATACGATATACGTTATACGTTACACGTTGGACGTTGTACGTTATAAGTTGTACGTTATACGTAGTACGTTGTACGTTATACGTTGTACGTTATACGTTGTACGTTATACGTTATACGTTATACGTTATACGTTATACGTTGTACTTTATATGTTGTACGTTATATGTTATACGTTACACGTTGTACGATGTACGTTATACGTTATACGTTATACGTTATACGTTATACGTTATACGTTATACGTTATACGTTATACGTTATACGTTATACGTTATACGTTATACGTTATACGTTATACGTTATACGGTATACGGTATACGTTATACGTTGTACGTTATACCTTATACGTTATACGCTGTACGTTATACGCTGTACGTTATACGTTATACGTTACACGTTATACGTTATACGTTATACGTTATACGCTGTACGTTATACGCTGTACGTTATACGCTGTACGTTATACGTTATAAGTTATACGTTACACGTTGTACGTTGTACGTTATACGTTGTACGTTATACGTTATACGGTGTACGTTATACGTTATACGTTGTATGTTATACGTTATACGTTATACGTTCTACGTTATACGTTATACGATACACGTTATACGTTATACGTTATACGTTATACGTTATACGCTGTACGTTATACGCTGTACGTTGTACGTTATACGTCATACGTTACACGTTATACGTTATACGTTATACGTTATACGCTGTACGTTATACGCTGTACGTTATACGCTGTACGTTATACGTTATACGTTATACGTTATACGTTATACGTTATACGTTATACGTTATACGTTATACGTTATACGTTATACGTTATACGTTATACGTTATACGTTATACGTTATACGGTATACGGTATACGTTATACGTTGTACGTTATACCTTATACGTTATACGCTGTACGTTATACGCTGTACGTTATACGTTATACGTTACACGTTATACGTTATACGTTATACGTTATACGCTGTACGTTATACGCTGTACGTTATACGCTGTACGTTATACGTTATAAGTTATACGTTACACGTTGTACGTTGTACGTTATACGTTGTACGTTATACGTTATACGGTGTACGTTATACGTTATACGTTGTATGTTATACGTTATACGTTATACGTTCTACGTTATACGTTATACGATACACGTTATACGTTATACGTTATACGTTATACGTTATACGCTGTACGTTATACGCTGTACGTTATACGCTGTACGTTATACGTTGTACGTTATACGTTATACGTTACACATTGTACGTTGTACGTTATACGTTATACGTTATACGTTGTATGTTATACGTTGTACGTTATACGTTATACGCTGTACGTTATACGCTATACGTTATACGCTGTACGTTATACGCTGTACGTTGTACGTTATACGTCATACGTTACACGTTATACGTTATACGTTATACGTTATACGCTGTACGTTATACGCTGTACGTTATACGCTGTACGTTATACGTTATACGTTATACGTTATACGTTATACGTTATACGTTATACGTTATACGTTATACGTTATACGTTATACGTTATACGTTATACGCTGTACGTTATACGCTGTACGTTATACGGTGTACGTTATACGTTGTACGTTATACGTTATACGTTACACGTTGTACGTTGTACGTTATACGTTATACGTTATACGTTACACGTTAAACGTTATACGTTATACGTTATACGTTATACGTTATACGTTATACGCTGTACGTTATAGGCTGTACGTTATACGCTGTACGTTAAACGTTATACGTTACACGTTGTACGTTGTACGTTGTACGTTATACGTTGTACGTTATACGTTATACGCTGTACGTTATACGTTGTACGTTGTACGTTATACGTTATACGTTATACGTTACACGTTATACGTTATACGTTATACGTTATACGTTATACGTTATACGTTATACGTTATACGTTATACGTTATACGTTATACGTTATACGTTATACGTTATACGTTATACGTTATACGTTATACGTTATACGTTATACGTTATACGTTATACGGTATACGGTATACGTTGTACGTTGTACGTTATACCTTATACGTTATACGCTGTACGTTATACGCTGTACGTTATACGTTATACGTTATACGTTACACGTTATACGTTATACGTTATACGTTATACGCTGTACGTTATACGCTGTACGTTATACGCTGTACGTTATACGTTATACGTTATACGTTACACGTTGTACGTTGTACGTTATACGTTGTACGTTATACTTTATACGCTGTACGTTATACGTTATACGTAATATGTTATACGTTATACGTTATACGTTATACGTTATACGTTATACGTTATACGTTATACGTTATACGATACACGTTATACGCTATACGTTATACGCTGTACGTTATACGCTGTACGTTATACGTTGTACGTTATACGTTGTACGTTATACGTTATACGTTATACGTTATACGTTATACGTTATACGTTATACGATATACGATATACGTTATACGTTATACGTTATACGGTATACGGTATACGTTATACGTTGTACGTTATACGTTATACGTTATACGTTATACGTTATACGTTATACGTTATACAATATTCGTTATACGTTATACGTTATAGGCTGTACGTTATACGCTGTACGTTATACGCTGTACGTTATACGTTATATATTATACGTTACACGTTGTACGTTGTACGTTATACGTTGTACGTTATACGTTGTACGTTATACGTTGTACGTTATACGTTGTACGTTATACGTTGTATGTTATACGTTATACGCTGTACGTTATACGTTATACGTTATACGTTATACGTGATACGTTATACGTTATACGTTATACGTTATACGCTGTACGTTATACGCTGTACGTTATAAGTTATACGTTATACGTTATACGTTACTCGTTGTACGTTGTACGTTATACGTTGTACATTATACGTTGTACGTTATACGTTATACGCTGTACGTTATACGTTATACGTTACACGTTGTACGTTGTACGTTATACGTTATACGTTATAATTTATACGATATACGTTATACGTTATACGTTACACGTTGTACGTTGTACGTTATACGTTGTACGTTATACGTTGTACGTTGTACGTTATACGATGTACGTTATACGTTGTACGTTATATGTTGTACGTTATATGTTATACGTTACACGTTGTACGATGTACGTTATACGTTATACGTTATACGTTATACGTTATACGTTATACGTTATACGGTATACGTTATACGTTATACGTTATACGTTATACGTTATACGGTATACGTTATACGTTATACGTTATACGTTATACGTTATACGTTATACGTTATACGTTATACGTTATACGTTATACGTTATACGTTATACGTTATACGTTATACGTTATACGTTATACGTTATACGTTATACGTTATACGTTATACGTTATACGTTATACGGTATACGGTATACGTTATACGTTGTACGTTATACCTTATACGTTATACGCTGTACGTTATACGCTGTACGTTATACGTTATACGTTATACGTTACACGTTGTACGTTGTACGTTGTACGTTATACGCTGTACGTTATACGCTGTTCGTTATACGCTGTACGTTATACGCTGTACGTTATACGCTGTACGTTATACGTTATACGTTATACGTTACACGTTGTACGTTGTACGTTATACGTTGTACGTTATACTTTATACGCTGTACGTTATACGTTATACGTAATATGTTATACGTTATACGTTATACGTTATACGTTATACGTTATACGTTATACGTTATACGATACACGTTATACGCTATACGTTATACGCTGTACGTTATACGCTGTACGTTATACGCTGTACGTTATACGTTGTACGTTATACGTTATACGTTATACGTTATACGTTATACGTTATACGTTATACGATATACGATATACGTTATACGTTATACGTTATACGGTATACGGTATACGTTATACGTTGTACGTTATACGTTATACGTTATACGTTATACGTTATACGTTATACGTTATACGTTATACAATATTCGTTATACGTTATACGTTATAGGCTGTACGTTATACGCTGTACGTTATACGCTGTACGTTATACGTTATATATTATACGTTACACGTTGTACGTTGTACGTTATACGTTGTACGTTATACGTTGTACGTTATACGTTGTACGTTATACGTTGTACGTTATACGTTGTATGTTATACGTTATACGCTGTACGTTATACGTTATACGTTATACGTTATACGTTATACGTGATACGTTATACGTTATACGTTATACGTTATACGCTGTACGTTATACGCTGTACGTTATAAGTTATACGTTATACGTTATACGTTACTCGTTGTACGTTGTACGTTATACGTTGTACATTATACGTTGTACGTTATACGTTATACGCTGTACGTTATACGTTATACGTTATACGTTATACGTTATACGTTATACGTTATACGTTATACGTTATACGTTATACGTTATACGTTATACGTTATACGTTATACGTTATACGTTATACGTTATACGTTATACGTTATACGTTATACGTTATACGTTATACGTTATACGTTATACGTTATACGTTATACGTTATACGTTATACGTTATACGGTATACGTTATACGTTGTACGTTGTACGTTATACCTTATACGTTATACGCTGTACGTTATACGCTGTACGTTATACGTTATACGTTATACGTTACACGTTATACGTTATACGTTATACGTTATACGCTGTACGTTATACGATGTACGTTATACGCTGTACGTTATAAGTTATACGTTATACGTTATACGTTACTCGTTGTACGTTGTACGTTATACGTTGTACATTATACGTTGTACGTTATACGTTATACGCTGTACGTTATACGTTATACGTTACACGTTGTACGTTATACGTTATACGTTATACGTTATACGTTATACTTTATACGATATACGTTATACGTTATACGTTCCACGTTGTACGTTGTACGTTATACGTTGTACGTTATACGTTGTACGTTGTACGTTATACGTTATACGTTATACGTTATACGTTATACGTTATACGTTATACGTTATACGTTATACGTTATACGTTATACGTTATACGTTATACGTTATACGTTATACGTTATACGTTATACGTTATACGTTATACGTTATACGTTATACGTTATACGTTATACGTTATACGTTATACGTTATACGTTATACGTTATACGGTATACGGTATACGTTGTACGTTGTACGTTATACCTTATACGTTATACGCTGTACGTTATACGCTGTACGTTATACGTTATACGTTATACGTTACACGTTATACGTTATACGTTATACGATATACGCTGTACGTTATACGCTGTACGTTATACGCTGTACGTTATACGTTATACGTTATACGTTACACGTTGTACGTTGTACGTTATACGTTGTACCTTATACTTTATACGCTGTACGTTATACGTTATACGTAATATGTTATACGTTATACGTTATACGTTATACGTTATACGTTATACGTTATACGTTATACGATACACGTTATACGCTATACGTTATACGCTGTACGTTATACGCTGTACGTTATACGTTGTATGTTATACGTTATACGCTGTACGTTATACGTTATACGTTATACGTTATACGTGATACGTTATACGTTATACGTTATACGTTATACGCTGTACGTTATACGCTGTACGTTATAAGTTATACGTTATACGTTATACGTTACTCGTTGTACGTTGTACGTTATACGTTGTACATTATACGTTGTACGTTATACGTTATACGCTGTACGTTATACGTTATACGTTACACGTTGTACGTTGTACGTTATACGTTATACGTTATAATTTATACGTTATACGTTATACGTTATACGTTACACGTTGTACGTTGTACGTTATACGTTGTACGTTATACGTTGTACGTTGTACGTTATACGATGTACGTTATACGTTGTACGTTATATGTTGTACGTTATATGTTATACGTTACACGTTGTACGATGTACGTTATACGTTATACGTTATACGTTATACGTTATACGTTATACGTTATACGTTATACGTTATACGTTATACGTTATACGTTATACGTTATACGTTATACGTTATACGTTATACGTTATACGGTATACGGTATACGTTGTACGTTGTACGTTATACCTTATACGTTATACGCTGTACGTTATACGCTGTACGTTATACGTTATATATTATACGTTACACGTTGTACGTTGTACGTTATACGTTGTACGTTATACGTTGTACGTTATACGTTGTACGTTATACGTTGTACGTTATACGTTGTATGTTATACGTTATACGCTGTACGTTATACGTTATACGTTATACGTTATACGTGATACGTTATACGTTATACGTTATACGTTATACGCTGTACGTTATACGCTGTACGTTATAAGTTATACGTTATACGTTATACGTTACTCGTTGTACGTTGTACGTTATACGTTGTACATTATACGTTGTACGTTATACGTTATACGCTGTACGTTATACGTTATACGTTACACGTTGTACGTTGTACGTTATACGTTATACGTTATAATTTATACGATATACGTTATACGTTATACGTTACACGTTGTACGTTGTACGTTATACGTTGTACGTTATACGTTGTACGTTGTACGTTATACGATGTACGTTATACGTTGTACGTTATATGTTGTACGTTATATGTTATACGTTACACGTTGTACGATGTACGTTATACGTTATACGTTATACGTTATACGTTATACGTTATACGTTATACGGTATACGTTATACGTTATACGTTATACGTTATACGTTATACGTTATACGTTATACGTTATACGTTATACGTTATACGTTATACGTTATACGTTATACGTTATACGTTATACGTTATACGTTATACGTTATACGTTATACGTTATACGTTATACGTTATACGTTATACGTTATACGTTATACGTTATACGTTATACGTTATACGGTATACGGTATACGTTATACGTTGTACGTTATACCTTATACGTTATACGCTGTACGTTATACGCTGTACGTTATACGTTATACGTTATACGTTACACGTTATACGTTATACGTTATACGTTATACGCTGTACGTTATACGCTGTACGTTATACGCTGTACGTTATACGCTGTACGTTATACGCTGTACGTTATACGTTATACGTTATACGTTACACGTTGTACGTTGTACGTTATACGTTGTACGTTATACTTTATACGCTGTACGTTATACGTTATACGTAATATGTTATACGTTATACGTTATACGTTATACGTTATACGTTATACGTTATACGTTATACGATACACGTTATACGCTATACGTTATACGCTGTACGTTATACGCTGTACGTTATACGCTGTACGTTATACGTTGTACGTTATACGTTATACGTTATACGTTATACGTTATACGTTATACGTTATACGATATACGATATACGTTATACGTTATACGTTATACGGTATACGGTATACGTTATACGTTGTACGTTATACGTTATACGTTATACGTTATACGTTATACGTTATACGTTATACGTTATACAATATTCGTTATACGTTATACGTTATAGGCTGTACGTTATACGCTGTACGTTATACGCTGTACGTTATACGTTATATATTATACGTTACACGTTGTACGTTGTACGTTATACGTTGTACGTTATACGTTGTACGTTATACGTTGTACGTTATACGTTGTACGTTGTACGTTATACGTTGTATGTTATACGTTATACGCTGTACGTTATACGTTATACGTTATACGTTATACGTGATACGTTATACGTTATACGTTATACGTTATACGCTGTACGTTATACGCTGTACGTTATAAGTTATACGTTATACGTTATACGTTACTCGTTGTACGTTGTACGTTATACGTTGTACATTATACGTTGTACGTTATACGTTTTACGCTGTACGTTATACGTTATACGTTATACGTTATACGTTATACGTTATACGTTATACGTTATACGTTATACGTTATACGTTATACGTTATACGTTATACGTTATACGTTATACGTTATACGTTATACGTTATACGTTATACGTTATACGTTATACGTTATACGTTATACGTTATACGTTATACGTTATACGTTATACGGTATACGTTATACGTTGTACGTTGTACGTTATACCTTATACGTTATACGCTGTACGTTATACGCTGTACGTTATACGTTATACGTTATACGTTACACGTTATACGTTATACGTTATACGTTATACGCTGTACGTTATACGCTGTACGTTATACGCTGTACGTTATAAGTTATACGTTATACGTTATACGTTACTCGTTGTACGTTGTACGTTATACGTTGTACATTATACGTTGTACGTTATACGTTATACGCTGTACGTTATACGTTATACGTTACACGTTATACGGTATACGGTATACGTTATACGTTGTACGTTATACCTTATACGTTATACGCTGTACGTTATACGCTGTACGTTATACGTTATACGTTATACGTTACACGTTATACGTTATACGTTATACGTTATACGCTGTACGTTATACGCTGTACGTTATACGCTGTACGTTATACGCTGTACGTTATACGCTGTACGTTATACGTTATACGTTATACGTTACACGTTGTACGTTGTACGTTATACGTTGTACGTTATACTTTATACGCTGTACGTTATACGTTATACGTAATATGTTATACGTTATACGTTATACGTTATACGTTATACGATACACGTTATACGTTATACGTTATACGTTTTACGTTATACGTTATACGCTATACGTTATACGCTGTACGTTATACGCTGTACGTTATACGCTGTACGTTATACGTTGTACGTTATACGTTATACGTTACACGTTATACGTTATACGTTATACGATATACGATATACGTTATACGTTACACGTTGGACGTTGTACGTTATAAGTTGTACGTTATACGTAGTACGTTGTACGTTATACGTTGTACGTTATACGTTGTACGTTATACGTTATACGTTATACGTTATACGTTATACGTTGTACTTTATATGTTGTACGTTATATGTTATACGTTACACGTTGTACGCTGTACGTTATACGCTGTACGTTATACGCTGTACGTTATACGTTGTACGTTATACGTTATACTTTACACGTTATACGTTATACGTTATACGATATACGATATACGTTATACGTTACAAGTTGGACGTTGTACGTTATAAGTTGTACGTTATACGTAGTACGTTGTACGTTATACGTTATACGTTGTACGTTATACGCTGTACGTTATACGCTGTACGTTATACGCTGTACGTTATACTCTGTACGTTATACGTTAAACGTTATACGTTACACGTTGTACGTTGTACGTTGTTCGTTATACGTTGTACGTTATACGTTGTACGTTGTACGTTATACGTTATACGTTATACGTGGTACGTTATACGTTGTATGTTATACGTTATACGCTGTACGTTATACGTTATACGTTGTACGTTATACGCTGTACGTTATACGCTGTACGTTATACGCTGTACGTTATACTCTGTACGTTATACGTTAAACGTTATACGTTACACGTTGTACGTTGTACGTTGTTCGTTATACGTTGTACGTTATACGTTGTACGTTGTACGTTATACGTTGTACGTTATACGTTGTACGTTATACGTTGTACGTTATACGTTGTACGTTATACGTTATACGTGGTACGTTATACGTTGTATGTTATACGTTATACGCTGTACGTTATACGTTATACGTTGTACGTTATACGTTATACGTTGTACGCTGTACGTTATACGTTATACGTTACACGTTGTACGTTGTACGTTATACGTTGTACGTTGTACGTTACACGTTGTACGTTGTACGTTATACGTTGTACATTATACGTTGTTCGTTATACGTTATACGCTGTACGTTATACGTTATACGTTACACGTTGTACGTTGTACGTTATACGTTGTACGTTATACGTTGTACGTTATACGTTGTACGTTACACGCTGTACGTTATGAGCTGTACGTTATACGCTGAACGTTATACGTTATATGTTATACGTTACACGTTGTACGTTGTACGTTATACGTTGTACGTTATACGTTGTACGTTATACGTTATACGTTATACGTTATACGTTATACGTTATACGTTATACGTTATACGTTATACGATGTACGTTATACGTTGTACGTTATACGTTATACGTTATACGTTATACGTTATACGTTATACGATATTCGTTATACGTTATACGTTATAGGCTGTACGTTATACGCTGTACGTTATACGCTGTACGTTATACGTTATATATTATACGTTACACGTTGTACGTTGTACGTTATACGTTATACGTTATACGATATACGATATACGTTATACGTTACAAGTTGGACGTTGTACGTTATAAGTTGTACGTTATACGTAGTACGTTGTACGTTATACGTTATACGTTGTACGTTATACGCTGTACGTTATACGCTGTACGTTATACGCTGTACGTTATACTCTGTACGTTATACGTTAAACGTTATACGTTACACGTTGTACGTTGTACGTTGTTCGTTATACGTTGTACGTTATACGTTATACGTTGTACGTTATACGTTATACGTTATACGTGGTACGTTATACGTTGTATGTTATACGTTATACGCTGTACGTTATACGTTATACGTTGTACGTTATACGCTGTACGTTATACGCTGTACGTTATACGCTGTACGTTATACTCTGTACGTTATACGTTAAACGTTATACGTTACACGTTGTACGTTGTACGTTGTTCGTTATACGTTGTACGTTATACGTTGTACGTTGTACGTTATACGTTGTACGTTATACGTTGTACGTTATACGTTGTACGTTATACGTTGTACGTTATACGTTGTACGTTATACGTTATACGTGGTACGTTATACGTTGTATGTTATACGTTATACGCTGTACGTTATACGTTATACGTTGTACGTTATACGTTATACGTTGTACGCTGTACGTTATACGTTATACGTTACACGTTGTACGTTGTACGTTATACGTTGTACGTTGTACGTTACACGTTGTACGTTGTACGTTATACGTTGTACATTATACGTTGTTCGTTATACGTTATACGCTGTACGTTATACGTTATACGTTACACGTTGTACGTTGTACGTTATACGTTGTACGTTATACGTTGTACGTTATACGTTGTACGTTACACGCTGTACGTTATGAGCTGTACGTTATACGCTGAACGTTATACGTTATATGTTATACGTTACACGTTGTACGTTGTACGTTATACGTTGTACGTTATACGTTGTACGTTATACGTTATACGTTATACGTTATACGTTATACGTTATACGTTATACGTTATACGGTATACGATATACGTTATACGTTGTACGTTATACGTTATACGTTATACGTTATACGTTATACGTTATACGATATTCGTTATACGTTATACGTTATAGGCTGTACGTTATACGCTGTACGTTATACGCTGTACGTTATACGTTATATATTATACGTTACACGTTGTACGTTATACGTTATACGCTGTACGTTGTACGTTATACGTTATACGTTATACGTTATACGTTATACGTTATACGTTATACGTTATACGATATTCGTTATACGTTATACGTTATAGGCTGTACGTTATACGCTGTACGTTATACGCTGTACGTTATACGTTATATATTATACGTTACACGTTGTACGTTGTACGTTATACGTTGTACGTAATACGTTGTACGTTATACGTTGTACGTTATACGTTGTACGTTATACGTTGTATGTTATACGTTATACGCTGTATGTTATACGTTATACGCTGTACGTTATACGTTGTACGTTATACGTTGTACGTTATACGTTGTACGTTATACGTTGTATGTTATACGTTATACGCTGTACGTTATACGTTATACGTTATACGTTATACGTGATACGTTATACGTTCTACGTTATACGTTATACGCTGTACGTTGTACGTTATACGTTATACGTTATACGTTATACGTTATACGTTATACGTTATACGTTATACGATATTCGTTATACGTTATACGTTATAGGCTGTACGTTATACGCTGTACGTTATACGCTGTACGTTATACGTTATATATTATACGTTACACGTTGTACGTTGTACGTTATACGTTGTACGTAATACGTTGTACGTTATACGTTGTACGTTATACGTTGTACGTTATACGTTGTATGTTATACGTTATACGCTGTACGTTATACGTTATACGTTATACGTTATACGTGATACGTTATACGTTATACGTTATACGTTACACGTTGTACGTTGTACGTTATACGTTGTACGTTATACTTTATACGCTGTACGTTATACGTTATACGTTATATGTTATACGTTATACGTTACACGTTATACGTTATACGTTATACGATACACGTTATACGTTATACGTTATACGTTATACGTTATACGCTATACCTTATACGCTGTACGTTATACGCTGTACGTTACACGCTGTAAGTTATACGTTGTACGTTATACGTTATACGTTATACGTTATACGTTATACGTTATACGATATACGATATACGTTATACGTTACACGTTGTACGTTGTACGTTATACGTTGTACGTTATACGTTGTACGTTGTACGTTATACGTTGTACGTTATACGTTGTACGTTATACGTTATACGTTATACGTTATACGTTGTACGTTATATGTTGTACGTTATATGTTATACGTTACACGTTGTACGATGTACGTTATACGTTATACGTTATACGTTATACGTTATACGTTATACGTTATACGTTATACGTTATACGTTATACGTTATACGTTATACGTTATCCGTTATACGTTATACGTTATACGTTATACGTTATACGTTATACGTTATACGGTATACGGTATACGTTATACGTTGTACGTTATACCTTATACGTTATAAGCTGTACGTTATACGCTGTACGTTATACGCTGTACGTTATACGTTGTACGTTATACGTTATACTTTACACGTTATACGTTATACGTTATACCATATACGATATACGTTATACGTTACACGTTGGACGTTGTACGTTATACGTTGTACGTTACACGCTGTACGTTATGAGCTGTACGTTATACGCTGAACGTTATACGTTATATGTTATACGTTACACGTTGTACGTTATACGTTGTACGTTATATGTTGTACGTTATACGTTATACGTTATATGTTATACGTTATACGTTATACGTTATACGTTATACGTTATACGGTATACGATATACGTTACACGTTGTACGTTGTACGTTATACGTTGTACGTTATACTTTATACGCTGTACGTTATACGTTATACGTTATATGTTATACGTTATACGTTACACGTTATACGTTATACGTTATACGATACACGTTATACGTTATACGTTATACGTTATACGTTATACGCTATACGTTATACGCTGTACGTTATACGCTGTACGTTATACGCTGTAAGTTATACGTTGTACGTTATACGTTATACGTTATACGTTGTACGTTATACGTTATACGTTATACGTTATACGTTATACGTTATACGTTATACGTTATACGTTATACGGTATACGATATACGTTATACGTTGTACGTTATACGTTATACGTTATACGTTATACGTTATACGTTATACGTTATACGTTATACGTTATACGATATTCGTTATACGTTATACGTTATAGGCTGTACGTTATACGCTGTACGTTATACGCTGTACGTTATACGTTATATATTATACGTTACACGTTGTACGTTGTACGTTATACGTTGTACGTTATACGTTGTACGTTATACGTTGTACGTTATACGTTGTACGTTATACGTTGTATGTTATACGTTATACGCTGTACGTTATACGTTATACGTTATACGTTATACGTGATACGTTATACGTTATACGTTATACGTTATACGCTGTACGTTGTACGTTATACGTTATACGTTATACGTTATACGTTATACGTTATACGTTATACGATATTCGTTATACGTTATACGTTATAGGCTGTACGTTATACGCTGTACGTTATACGCTGTACGTTATACGTTATATATTATACGTTACACGTTGTACGTTGTACGTTATACGTTGTACGTAATACGTTGTACGTTATACGTTGTACGTTATACGTTGTACGTTATACGTTGTATGTTATACGTTATACGCTGTACGTTATACGTTATACGTTATACGTTATACGTGATACGTTATACGTTATACGTTATACGTTACACGTTGTACGTTGTACGTTATACGTTGTACGTTATACTTTATACGCTGTACGTTATACGTTATACGTTATATGTTATACGTTATACGTTACACGTTATACGTTATACGTTATACGATACACGTTATACGTTATACGTTATACGTTATACGTTATACGCTATACGTTATACGCTGTACGTTATACGCTGTACGTTATACGCTGTAAGTTATACGTTGTACGTTATACGTTATACGTTATACGTTGTACGTTATACGTTATACGTTATACGTTATACGTTATACGTTATACGTTATACGTTATACGGTATACGATATACGTTATACGTTGTACGTTATACGTTATACGTTATACGTTATACGTTATACGTTATACGTTATACGATATTCGTTATACGTTATACGTTATAGGCTGTACGTTATACGCTGTACGTTATACGCTGTACGTTATACGTTATATATTATACGTTACACGTTGTACGTTGTACGTTATACGTTGTACGTTATACGTTGTACGTTATACGTTGTACGTTATACGTTGTACGTTATACGTTGTATGTTATACGTTATACGCTGTACGTTATACGTTATACGTTATACGTTATACGTGATACGTTATACGTTATACGTTATACGTTATACGCTGTACGTTGTACGTTATACGTTATACGTTATACGTTATACGTTATACGTTATACGTTATACGATATTCGTTATACGTTATACGTTATAGGCTGTACGTTATACGCTGTACGTTATACGCTGTACGTTATACGTTATATATTATACGTTACACGTTGTACGTTGTACGTTATACGTTGTACGTAATACGTTGTACGTTATACGTTGTACGTTATACGTTGTACGTTATACGTTGTATGTTATACGTTATACGCTGTACGTTATACGTTATACGTTATACGTTATACGTGATACGTTATACGTTATACGTTATACGTTACACGTTGTACGTTGTACGTTATACGTTGTACGTTATACTTTATACGCTGTACGTTATACGTTATACGTTATATGTTATACGTTATACGTTACACGTTATACGTTATACGTTATACGATACACGTTATACGTTATACGTTATACGTTATACGTTATACGCTATACGTTATACGCTGTACGTTATACGCTGTACGTTATACGCTGTAAGTTATACGTTGTACGTTATACGTTATACGTTATACGTTATACGTTATACGTTATACGTTATACGATATACGATATACGTTATACGTTACACGTTGTACGTTGTACGTTATACGTTGTACGTTATACGTTGTACGTTGTACGTTATACGTTGTACGTTATACGTTGTACGTTATACGTTATACGTTATACGTTATACGTTGTACGTTATATGTTGTACGTTATATGTTATACGTTACACGTTGTACGATGTACGTTATACGTTATACGTTATACGTTATACGTTATACGTTATACGTTATACGTTATACGTTATACGTTATACGTTATACGTTATACGTTATACGTTATACGTTATACGTTATCCGTTATACGTTATACGTTATACGTTATACGTTATACGTTATACGTTATACGTTATACGGTATACGGTATACGTTATACGTTGTACGTTATACCTTATACGTTATAAGCTGTACGTTATACGCTGTACGTTATACGCTGTACGTTATACGTTGTACGTTATACGTTATACTTTACACGTTATACGTTATACGTTATACGTTATACGATATACGTTATACGTTACACGTTGGACGTTGTACGTTATAAGTTGTACGTTATACGTAGTACGTTGTACGTTATACGTTATACGTTGTACGTTATACGCTGTACGTTATACGCTGTACGTTATACGCTGTACGTTATACTCTGTACGTTATACGTTAAACGTTATACGTTACACGTTGTACGTTGTACGTTGTTCGTTATACGTTGTACGTTATACGTTGTACGTTGTACGTTGTACGTTGTACGTTATACGTTATACGTTATACGTGGTACGTTATTGGTTGTATGTTATACGTTATACGCTGTACGTTATACGTTATACGTTGTACGTTATACGCTGTACGTTATACGCTGTACGTTATACGCTGTACGTTATACTCTGTACGTTATACGTTAAACGTTATACGTTACACGTTGTACGTTGTACGTTGTTCGTTATACGTTGTACGTTATACGTTGTACGTTGTACGTTATACGTTGTACGTTATACGTTGTACGTTATACGTTGTACGTTATACGTTGTACGTTATACGTTGTACGTTATACGTTGTACGTTATACGTTATACGTGGTACGTTATACGTTGTATGTTATACGTTATACGCTGTACGTTATACGTTATACGTTGTACGTTATACGTTATACGTTGTACGCTGTACGTTATACGTTATACGTTACACGTTGTACGTTGTACGTTATACGTTGTACGTTGTACGTTACACGTTGTACGTTGTACGTTATACGTTGTACATTATACGTTGTTCGTTATACGTTATACGCTGTACGTTATACGTTATACGTTACACGTTGTACGTTGTACGTTATACGTTGTACGTTATACGTTGTACGTTATACGTTGTACGTTATACGTTGTACGTTATACGTTGTACGTTATACGTTGTATGTTATACGTTATACGCTGTACGTTATACGTTATACGTTATACGTTATACGTGATACGTTATACGTTATACGTTATACGTTATACGCTGTACGTTGTACGTTATACGTTATACGTTATACGTTATACGTTATACGTTATACGTTATACGATATTCGTTATACGTTATACGTTATAGGCTGTACGTTATACGCTGTACGTTATACGCTGTACGTTATACGTTATATATTATACGTTACACGTTGTACGTTGTACGTTATACGTTGTACGTAATACGTTGTACGTTATACGTTGTACGTTATACGTTGTACGTTATACGTTGTATGTTATACGTTATACGCTGTACGTTATACGTTATACGTTATACGTTATACGTGATACGTTATACGTTATACGTTATACGTTACACGTTGTACGTTGTACGTTATACGTTGTACGTTATACTTTATACGCTGTACGTTATACGTTATACGTTATATGTTATACGTTATACGTTACACGTTATACGTTATACGTTATACGATACACGTTATACGTTATACGTTATACGTTATACGTTATACGCTATACGTTATACGCTGTACGTTATACGCTGTACGTTATACGCTGTAAGTTATACGTTGTACGTTATACGTTATACGTTATACGTTATACGTTATACGTTATACGATATACGATATACGTTATACGTTATCCGTTATACGTTATACGTTATACGTTATACGTTATACGTTATACGTTATACGTTATACGGTATACGGTATACGTTATACGTTGTACGTTATACGTTATACGCTGTAAGTTATACGTTGTACGTTATACGTTATACGTTATACGTTATACGTTATACGTTATACGATATACGATATACGTTATACGTTACACGTTGTACGTTGTACGTTATACGTTGTACGTTATACGTTGTACGTTGTACGTTATACGTTGTACGTTATACGTTGTACGTTATACGTTATACGTTATACGTTATACGTTGTACGTTATATGTTGTACGTTATATGTTATACGTTACACGTTGTACGATGTACGTTATACGTTATACGTTATACGTTATACGTAATACGTTATACGTTATACGTTATACGTTATACGTTATACGTTATACGTTATACGTTATCCGTTATACGTTATACGTTATACGTTATACGTTATACGTTATACGTTATACGTTATACGGTATACGGTATACGTTATACGTTGTACGTTATACCTTATACGTTATAAGCTGTACGTTATACGCTGTACGTTATACGCTGTACGTTATACGTTGTACGTTATACGTTATACTTTACACGTTATACGTTATACGTTATACGATATACGATATACGTTATACGTTACACGTTGGACGTTGTACGTTATAAGTTGTACGTTATACGTAGTACGTTGTACGTTATACGTTATACGTTGTACGTTATACGCTGTACGTTATACGCTGTACGTTATACGCTGTACGTTATACTCTGTACGTTATACGTTAAACGTTATACGTTACACGTTGTACGTTGTACGTTGTTCGTTATACGTTGTATGTTATACGTTGTACGTTGTACGTTGTACGTTGTACGTTATACGTTATACGTTATACGTGGTACGTTATACGTTGTATGTTATACGTTATACGCTGTACGTTATACGTTATACGTTGTACGTTATACGCTGTACGTTATACGCTGTACGTTATACGCTGTACGTTATACTCTGTACGTTATACGTTAAACGTTATACGTTACACGTTGTACGTTGTACGTTGTTCGTTATACGTTGTACGTTATACGTTGTACGTTGTACGTTATACGTTGTACGTTATACGTTGTACGTTATACGTTGTACGTTATACGTTGTACGTTATACGTTGTACGTTATACGTTGTACGTTATACGTTGTACGTTATACGTTATACGTGGTACGTTATACGTTGTATGTTATACGTTATACGCTGTACGTTATACGTTATACGTTATACGTTATACGATATTCGTTATACGTTATACGTTATAGGCTGTACGTTATACGCTGTACGTTATACGCTGTACGTTATACGTTATATATTATACGTTACACGTTGTACGTTGTACGTTATACGTTGTACGTTATACTTTATACGCTGTACGTTATACGTTATACGTTATATGTTATACGTTATACGTTACACGTTATACGTTATACGTTATACGATACACGTTATACGTTATACGTTATACGCTATACGTTATACGCTGTACGTTATACGATGTACGTTATACGCTGTAAGTTATACGTTGTACGTTATACGTTATACGTTATACGTTATACGTTATACGTTATACGATATACGATATACGTTATACGTTACACGTTGTACGTTGTACGTTATACGTTGTACGTTATACGTTGTACGTTGTACGTTATACGTTGTACGTTATACGTTGTACGTTATACGTTATACGTTATACGTTATACGTTGTACGTTATATGTTGTACGTTATATGTTATACGTTACACGTTGTACGATGTACGTTATACGTTATACGTTATACGTTATACGTTATACGTTATACGTTATACGTTATACGTTATACGTTATACGTTATACGTTATACGTTATACGTTATACGTTATCCGTTATACGTTATACGTTATACGTTATACGTTATACGTTATACGTTATACGGTATACGGTATACGTTATACGTTGTACGTTATACCTTATACGTTATAAGCTGTACGTTATACGCTGTACGTTATACGCTGTACGTTATACGTTGTACGTTATACGTTATACTTTACACGTTATACGTTATACGTTATACGATATACGATATACGTTATACGTTACACGTTGGACGTTGTACGTTATAAGTTTTACGTTATACGTTGTACGTTATACGTTGTACGTTATACGTTGTACGTTATACGTTGTATGTTATACGTTATACGCTGTACGTTATACGTTATACGTTATACGTTATACGTGATACGTTATACGTTATACGTTATACGTTACACGTTGTACGTTGTACGTTATACGTTGTACGTTATACTTTATACGCTGTACGTTATACGTTATACGTTATATGTTATACGTTATACGTTACACGTTATACGTTATACGTTATACGATACACGTTATACGTTATACGTTATACGTTATACGTTATACGCTATACGTTATACGCTGTACGTTATACGCTGTACGTTACACGCTGTAAGTTATACGTTGTACGTTATACGTTATACGTTATACGTTATACGTTATACGTTATACGATATACGATATACGTTATACGTTACACGTTGTACGTTGTACGTTATACGTTGTACGTTATACGTTGTACGTTGTACGTTATACGTTGTACGTTATACGTTGTACGTTATACGTTATACGTTATTCGTTATACGTTGTACGTTATATGTTGTACGTTATATGTTATACGTTACACGTTGTACGATGTACGTTATACGTTATACGTTATACGTTATACGTTATACGTTATACGTTATACGTTATACGTTATACGTTATACGTTATACGTTATACGTTATACGTTATACGTTATACGTTATACGTTATACGTTATACGTTATACGTTATACGGTATACGGTATACGTTATACGTTGTACGTTATACCTTATACGTTATAAGCTGTACGTTATACGCTGTACGTTATACGCTGTACGTTATACGTTGTACGTTATACGTTATACTTTACACGTTATACGTTATACGTTATACCATATACGATATACGTTATACGTTACACGTTGGACGTTGTACGTTATACGTTGTACGTTACACGCTGTACGTTATGAGCTGTACGTTATACGCTGAACGTTATACGTTATATGTTATACGTTACACGTTGTACGTTATACGTTATACGTTATATGTTGTACGTTATACGTTATACGTTATACGTTATACGTTATACGTTATACGTTATACGTTATACGTTATACGGTATACGATATACGTTACACGTTGTACGTTGTACGTTATACGTTGTACGTTATACTTTATACGCTGTACGTTATACGTTATACGTTATATGTTATACGTTATACGTTACACGTTATACGTTATACGTTATACGATACACGTTATACGTTATACGTTATACGTTATACGTTATACGCTATACGTTATACGCTGTACGTTATACGCTGTACGTTATACGCTGTAAGTTATACGTTGTACGTTATACGTTATACCTTATACGTTGTACGTTATACGTTATACGTTATACGTTATACGTTATACGTTATACGTTATACGTTATACGTTATACGGTATACGATATACGTTATACGTTGTACGTTATACGTTATACGTTATACGTTATACGTTATACGTTATACGTTATACGATATTCGTTATACGTTATACGTTATAGGCTGTACGTTATACGCTGTACGTTATACGCTGTACGTTATACGTTATATATTATACGTTACACGTTGTACGTTGTACGTTATACGTTGTACGTTATACGTTGTACGTTATACGTTGTACGTTATACGTTGTACGTTATACGTTGTATGTTATACGTTATACGCTGTACGTTATACGTTATACGTTATACGTTATACGTGATACGTTATACGTTATACGTTATACGTTATACGCTGTACGTTGTACGTTATACGTTATACGTTATACGTTATACGTTATACGTTATACGTTATACGATATTCGTTATACGTTATACGTTATAGGCTGTACGTTATACGCTGTACGTTATACGCTGTACGTTATACGTTATATATTATACGTTACACGTTGTACGTTGTACGTTATACGTTGTACGTAATACGTTGTACGTTATACGTTGTACGTTATACGTTGTACGTTATACGTTGTATGTTATACGTTATACGCTGTACGTTATACGTTATACGTTATACGTTATACGTGATACGTTATACGTTATACGTTATACGTTACACGTTGTACGTTGTACGTTATACGTTGTACGTTATACTTTATACGCTGTACGTTATACGTTATACGTTATATGTTATACGTTATACGTTACACGTTATACGTTATACGTTATACGATACACGTTATACGTTATACGTTATACGTTATACGTTATACGCTATACGTTATACGCTGTACGTTATACGCTGTACGTTATACGCTGTAAGTTATACGTTGTACGTTATACGTTATACGTTATACGTTGTACGTTATACGTTATACGTTATACGTTATACGTTATACGTTATACGTTATACGTTATACGGTATACGATATACGTTATACGTTGTACGTTATACGTTATACGTTATACGTTATACGTTATACGTTATACGTTATACGATATTCGTTATACGTTATACGTTATAGGCTGTACGTTATACGCTGTACGTTATACGCTGTACGTTATACGTTATATATTATACGTTACACGTTGTACGTTGTACGTAATACGTTGTACGTTATACGTTGTACGTTATACGTTGTACGTTATACGTTGTACGTTATACGTTGTATGTTATACGTTATACGCTGTACGTTATACGTTATACGTTATACGTTATACGTGATACGTTATACGTTATACGTTATACGTTATACGCTGTACGTTGTACGTTATACGTTATACGTTATACGTTATACGTTATACGTTATACGTTATACGATATTCGTTATACGTTATACGTTATAGGCTGTACGTTATACGCTGTACGTTATACGCTGTACGTTATACGTTATATATTATACGTTACACGTTGTACGTTGTACGTTATACGTTGTACGTAATACGTTGTACGTTATACGTTGTACGTTATACGTTGTACGTTATACGTTGTATGTTATACGTTATACGCTGTACGTTATACGTTATACGTTATACGTTATACGTGATACGTTATACGTTATACGTTATACGTTACACGTTGTACGTTGTACGTTATACGTTGTACGTTATACTTTATACGATGTACGTTATACGTTATACGTTATATGTTATACGTTATACGTTACACGTTATACGTTATACGTTATACGATACACGTTATACGTTATACGTTATACGTTATACGTTATACGCTATACGTTATACGCTGTACGTTATACGCTGTACGTTATACGCTGTAAGTTATACGTTGTACGTTATACGTTATACGTTATACGTTATACGTTATACGTTATACGTTATACGATATACGATATACGTTATACGTTACACGTTGTACGTTGTACGTTATACGTTGTACGTTATACGTTGTACGTTGTACGTTATACGTTGTACGTTATACGTTGTACGTTATACGTTATACGTTATACGTTGTACGTTATATGTTGTACGTTATATGTTATACGTTACACGTTGTACGATGTACGTTATACGTTATACGTTATACGTTATACGTTATACGTTATACGTTATACGTTATACGTTATACGTTATACGTTATACGTTATACGTTATACGTTATACGTTATCCGTTATACGTTATACGTTATACGTTATACGATATACGTTATACGTTATACGTTATACGGTATACGGTATACGTTATACGTTGTACGTTATACCTTATACGTTATAAGCTGTACGTTATACGCTGTACGTTATACGCTGTACGTTATACGTTGTACGTTATACGTTATACTTTACACGTTATACGTTATACGTTATACGTTATACGATATACGTTATACGTTACACGTTGGACGTTGTACGTTATAAGTTGTACGTTATACGTAGTACGTTGTACGTTATACGTTATACGTTGTACGTTATACGCTGTACGTTATACGCTGTACGTTATACGCTGTACGTTATACTCTGTACGTTATACGTTAAACGTTATACGTTACACGTTGTACGTTGTACGTTGTTCGTTATACGTTATACGTTATACGTTGTACGTTGTACGTTGTACGTTGTACGTTATACGTTATACGTTATACGTGGTACGTTATACGTTGTATGTTATACGTTATACGCTGTACGTTATACGTTATACGTTGTACGTTATACGCTGTACGTTATACGCTGTACGTTATACGCTGTACGTTATACTCTGTACGTTATACGTTAAACGTTATACGTTACACGTTGTACGTTGTACGTTGTTCGTTATACGTTGTACGTTATACGTTGTACGTTGTACGTTATACGTTGTACGTTATACGTTGTACGTTATACGTTGTACGTTATACGTTGTACGTTATACGTTGTACGTTATACGTTGTACGTTATACGTTATACGTGGTACGTTATACGTTGTATGTTATACGTTATACGCTGTACGTTATACGTTATACGTTGTACGTTATACGTTATACGTTGTACGCTGTACGTTATACGTTATACGTTACACGTTGTACGTTGTACGTTATACGTTGTACGTTGTAAGTTACACGTTGTACGTTGTACGTTATACGTTGTACATTATACGTTGTTCGTTATACGTTATACGCTGTACGTTATACGTTATACGTTACACGTTGTACGTTGTACGTTATACGTTGTACGTTATACGTTGTACGTTATACGTTGTACGTTATACGTTGTACGTTATACGTTGTACGTTATACGTTGTATGTTATACGTTATACGCTGTACGTTATACGTTATACGTTATACGTTATACGTGATACGTTATACGTTATACGTTATACGTTATACGCTGTACGTTGTACGTTATACGTTATACGTTATACGTTATACGTTATACGTTATACGTTATACGATATTCGTTATACGTTATACGTTATAGGCTGTACGTTATACGCTGTACGTTATACGCTGTACGTTATACGTTATATATTATACGTTACACGTTGTACGTTGTACGTTATACGTTGTACGTAATACGTTGTACGTTATACGTTGTACGTTATACGTTGTACGTTATACGTTGTATGTTATACGTTATACGCTGTACGTTATACGTTATACGTTATACGTTATACGTGATACGTTATACGTTATACGTTATACGTTACACGTTGTACGTTGTACGTTATACGTTGTACGTTATACTTTATACGCTGTACGTTATACGTTATACGTTATATGTTATACGTTATACGTTACACGTTATACGTTATACGTTATACGATACACGTTATACGTTATACGTTATACGTTATACGTTATACGCTATACGTTATACGCTGTACGTTATACGCTGTACGTTATACGCTGTAAGTTATACGTTGTACGTTATACGTTATACGTTATACGTTATACGTTATACGTTATACGATATACGATATACGTTATACGTTACACGTTGTACGTTGTACGTTATACGTTGTACGTTATACGTTGTACGTTGTACGTTATACGTTGTACGTTATACGTTGTACGTTATACGTTATACGTTATACGTTATACGTTGTACGTTATATGTTGTACGTTATATGTTATACGTTACACGTTGTACGATGTACGTTATACGTTATACGTTATACGTTATACGTTATACGTTATACGTTATACGTTATACGTTATACGTTATACGTTATACGTTATACGTTATACGTTATCCGTTATACGTTATACGTTATACGTTATACGTTATACGTTATACGTTATACGTTATACGGTATACGGTATACGTTATACGTTGTACGTTATACCTTATACGTTATAAGCTGTACGTTATACGCTGTACGTTATACGCTGTACGTTATACGTTGTACGTTATACGTTATACTTTACACGTTATACGTTATACGTTATACGATATACGATATACGTTATACGTTACACGTTGGACGTTGTACGTTATAAGTTGTACGTTATACGTAGTACGTTGTACGTTATACGTTATACGTTGTACGTTATACGCTGTACGTTATACGCTGTACGTTATACGCTGTACGTTATACTCTGTACGTTATACGTTAAACGTTATACGTTACACGTTGTACGTTGTACGTTGTTCGTTATACGTTGTACGTTATACGTTGTACGTTGTACGTTGTACGTTGTACGTTATACGTTATACGTTATACGTGGTACGTTATACGTTGTATGTTATACGTTATACGCTGTACGTTATACGTTATACGTTGTACGTTATACGCTGTACGTTATACGCTGTACGTTATACGCTGTACGTTATACTCTGTACGTTATACGTTAAACGTTATACGTTACACGTTGTACGTTGTACGTTGTTCGTTATACGTTGTACGTTATACGTTGTACGTTGTACGTTATACGTTGTACGTTATACGTTGTACGTTATACGTTGTACGTTATACGTTGTACGTTATACGTTGTACGTTATACGTTGTACGTTATACGTTATACGTGGTACGTTATACGTTGTATGTTATACGTTATACGCTGTACGTTATACGTTATACGTTATACGTTATACGATATTCGTTATACGTTATACGTTATAGGCTGTACGTTATACGCTGTACGTTATACGCTGTACGTTATACGTTATATATTATACGTTACACGTTGTACGTTGTACGTTATACGTTGTACGTTATACTTTATACGCTGTACGTTATACGTTATACGTTATATGTTATACGTTATACGTTACACGTTATACGTTATACGTTATACGATACACGTTATACGTTATACGTTATACGCTATACGTTATACGCTGTACGTTATACGCTGTACGTTATACGCTGTAAGTTATACGTTGTACGTTATACGTTATACGTTATACGTTATACGTTATACGTTATACGATATACGATATACGTTATACGTTACACGTTGTACGTTGTACGTTATACGTTGTACGTTATACGTTGTACGTTGTACGTTATACGTTGTACGTTATACGTTGTACGTTATACGTTATACGTTATACGTTATACGTTGTACGTTATATGTTGTACGTTATATGTTATACGTTACACGTTGTACGATGTACGTTATACGTTATACGTTATACGTTATACGTTATACGTTATACGTTATACGTTATACGTTATACGTTATACGTTATACGTTATACGTTATACGTTATACGTTATACGTTATCCGTTATACGTTATACGTTATACGTTATACGTTATACGTTATACGTTATACGTTATACGGTATACGGTATACGTTATACGTTGTACGTTATACCTTATACGTTATAAGCTGTACGTTATACGCTGTACGTTATACGCTGTACGTTATACGTTGTACGTTATACGTTATACTTTACACGTTATACGTTATACGTTATACGATATACGATATACGTTATACGTTACACGTTGGACGTTGTACGTTATAAGTTTTACGTTATACGTAGTACGTTGTACGTTATACGTTATACGTTGTACGTTATACGCTGTACGTTATACGCTGTACGTTATACGCTGTACGTTATACTCTGTACGTTATACGTTAAACGTTATACGTTACACGTTGTACGTTGTACGTTGTTCGTTATACGTTGTACGTTATACGTTATACGTTGTACGTTGTACGTTGTACGTTGTACGTTATACGTTATACGTTATACGTGGTACGTTATACGTTGTATGTTATACGTTATACGCTGTACGTTATACGTTATACGTTGTACGTTATACGCTGTACGTTATACGCTGTACGTTATACGCTGTACGTTATACTCTGTACGTTATACGTTAAACGTTATACGTTACACGTTGTACGTTGTACGTTGTTCGTTATACGTTGTACGTTATACGTTGTACGTTGTACGTTATACGTTGTACGTTATACGTTGTACGTTATACGTTGTACGTTATACGTTGTACGTTATACGTTGTACGTTATACGTTGTACGTTATACGTTATACGTGGTACGTTATACGTTGTATGTTATACGTTATACGCTGTACGTTATACGTTATACGTTGTACGTTATACGTTATACGTTGTACGCTGTACGTTATACGTTATACGTTACACGTTGTACGTTGTACGTTATACGTTGTACGTTGTACGTTACACGTTGTACGTTGTACGTTATACGTTGTACATTATACGTTGTTCGTTATACGTTATACGCTGTACGTTATACGTTATACGTTACACGTTGTACGTTGTACGTTATACGTTGTACGTTATACGTTGTACGTTATACGTTGTACGTTACACGCTGTACGTTATGAGCTGAACGTTATACGCTGAACGTTATACGTTATATGTTATACGTTACACGTTGTACGTTGTACGTTATACGTTGTACGTTATATGTTGTACGTTATACGTTATACGTTATACGTTATACGTTATACGTTATACGTTATACGGTATACGATATACGTTATACGTTGTACGTTATACGTTATACGTTATACGTTATACGTTATACGTTATACGATATTCGTTATACGTTATACGTTATAGGCTGTACGTTATACGCTGTACGTTATACGCTGTACGTTATACGTTATATATTATACGTTACACGTTGTACGTTGTACGTTATACGTTGTACGTTATACGTTGTACGTTATACGTTGTACGTTATACGTTGTACGTTATACGTTGTATGTTATACGTTATACGCTGTACGTTATACGTTATACGTTATACGTTATACGTGATACGTTATACGTTATACGTTATACGTTATACGCTGTACGTTGTACGTTATACGTTATACGTTATACGTTATACGTTATACGTTATACGTTATACGTTATACGATATTCGTTATACGTTATACGTTATAGGCTGTACGTTATACGCTGTACGTTATACGCTGTACGTTATACGTTATATATTATACGTTACACGTTGTACGTTGTACGTTATACGTTGTACGTAATACGTTGTACGTTATACGTTGTACGTTATACGTTGTACGTTATACGTTGTATGTTATACGTTATACGCTGTACGTTATACGTTATACGTTATACGTTATACGTGATACGTTATACGTTATACGTTATACGTTACACGTTGTACGTTGTACGTTATACGTTGTACGTTATACTTTATACGCTGTACGTTATACGTTATACGTTATATGTTATACGTTATACGTTATACGTTATACGTTATACGATACACGTTATACGTTATACGTTATACGTTATACGCTATACGTTATACGCTGTACGTTATACGCTGTACGTTGTACGTTATACGTTGTACATTATACGTTGTTCGTTATACGTTATACGCTGTACGTTATACGTTATACGTTACACGTTGTACGTTGTACGTTATACGTTGTACGTTATACGTTGTACGTTATACGTTGTACGTTACACGCTGTACGTTATGAGCTGTACGTTATACGCTGAACGTTATACGTTATATGTTATACGTTACACGTTGTACGTTGTACGTTATACGTTGTACGTTATACGTTGTACGTTATACGTTATACGTTATACGTTATACGTTATACGTTATACGTTATACGTTATACGGTATACGATATACGTTATACGTTGTACGTTATACGTTATACGTTATACGTTATACGTTATACGTTATACGATATTCGTTATACGTTATACGTTATAGGCTGTACGTTATACGCTGTACGTTATACGCTGTACGTTATACGTTATATATTATACGTTACACGTTGTACGTTGTACGTTATACGTTGTACGTTATACGTTGTACGTTATACGTTGTACGTTATACGTTGTACGTTATACGTTGTATGTTATACGTTATACGCTGTACGTTATACGTTATACGTTATACGTTATACGTGATACGTTATACGTTATACGTTATACGTTATACGCTGTACGTTGTACGTTATACGTTATACGTTATACGTTATACGTTATACGTTATACGTTATACGTTATACGATATTCGTTATACGTTATACGTTATAGGCTGTACGTTATACGCTGTACGTTATACGCTGTACGTTATACGTTATATATTATACGTTACACGTTGTACGTTGTACGTTATACGTTGTACGTAATACGTTGTACGTTATACGTTGTACGTTATACGTTGTACGTTATACGTTGTATGTTATACGTTATACGCTGTACGTTATACGTTATACGTTATACGTTATACGTGATACGTTATACGTTATACGTTATACGTTACACGTTGTACGTTGTACGTTATACGTTGTACGTTATACTTTATACGCTGTACGTTATACGTTATACGTTATATGTTATACGTTATACGTTACACGTTATACGTTATACGTTATACGATACACGTTATACGTTATACGTTATACGTTATACGTTATACGCTATACGTTATACGCTGTACGTTATACGCTGTACGTTACACGTTATAGGCTGTACGTTATACGCTGTACGTTATACGCTGTACGTTATACGTTATATATTATACGTTACACGTTGTACGTTGTACGTTATACGTTGTACGTAATACGTTGTACGTTATACGTTGTACGTTATACGTTGTACGTTATACGTTGTATGTTATACGTTATACGCTGTACGTTATACGTTATACGTTATACGTTATACGTGATACGTTATACGTTATACGTTATACGTTACACGTTGTACGTTGTACGTTATACGTTGTACGTTATACTTTATACGCTGTACGTTATACGTTATACGTTATATGTTATACGTTATACGTTACACGTTATACGTTATACGTTATACGATACACGTTATACGTTATACGTTATACGTTATACGTTATACGCTATACGTTATACGCTGTACGTTATACGCTGTACGTTACACGCTGTAAGTTATACGTTGTACGTTATACGTTATACGTTATACGTTATACGTTATACGTTATACGATATACGATATACGTTATACGTTACACGTTGTACGTTGTACGTTATACGTTGTACGTTATACGTTGTACGTTGTACGTTATACGTTGTACGTTATACGTTGTACGTTATACGTTATACGTTATACGTTATACGTTGTACGTTATATGTTGTACGTTATATGTTATACGTTACACGTTGTACGATGTACGTTATACGTTATACGTTATACGTTATACGTTATACGTTATACGTTATACGTTATACGTTATACGTTATACGTTATACGTTATACGTTATACGTTATACGTTATACGTTATACGTTATACGTTATACGTTATACGTTATACGGTATACGGTATACGTTATACGTTGTACGTTATACCTTATACGTTATAAGCTGTACGTTATACGCTGTACGTTATACGCTGTACGTTATACGTTGTACGTTATACGTTATACTTTACACGTTATACGTTATACGTTATACCATATACGATATACGTTATACGTTACACGTTGGACGTTGTACGTTATACGTTGTACGTTACACGCTGTACGTTATGAGCTGTACGTTATACGCTGAACGTTATACGTTATATGTTATACGTTACACGTTGTACGTTATACGTTTTACGTTATATGTTGTACGTTATACGTTATACGTTATACGTTATACGTTATACGTTATACGTTATACGTTATACGTTATACGGTATACGTTATACGTTACACGTTGTACGTTGTACGTTATACGTTGTACGTTATACTTTATACGCTGTACGTTATACGTTATACGTTATATGTTATACGTTATACGTTACACGTTATACGTTATACGTTATACGATACACGTTATACGTTATACGTTATACGTTATACGTTATACGCTATACGTTATACGCTGTACGTTATACGCTGTACGTTATACGCTGTAAGTTATACGTTGTACGTTATACGTTATACGTTATACGTTGTACGTTATACGTTATACGTTATACGTTATACGTTATACGTTATACGTTATACGTTATACGTTATACGGTATACGATATACGTTATACGTTGTACGTTATACGTTATACGTTATACGTTATACGTTATACGTTATACGTTATACGATATTCGTTATACGTTATACGTTATAGGCTGTACGTTATACGCTGTACGTTATACGCTGTACGTTATACGTTGTACGTTATACGTTGTACGTTATACGTTGTATGTTATACGTTATACGCTGTACGTTATACGTTATACGTTATACGTTATACGTGATACGTTATACGTTATACGTTATACGTTATACGCTGTACGTTGTACGTTATACGTTATACGTTATACGTTATACGTTATACGTTATACGATATTCGTTATACGTTATACGTTATAGGCTGTACGTTATACGCTGTACGTTATACGCTGTACGTTATACGTTATATATTATACGTTACACGTTGTACGTTGTACGTTATACGTTGTACGTAATACGTTGTACGTTATACGTTGTACGTTATACGTTGTACGTTATACGTTGTACGTTATACGTTATACGCTGTACGTTATACGTTATACGTTATACGTTATACGTGATACGTTATACGTTATACGTTATACGTTACACGTTGTACGTTGTACGTTATACGTTGTACGTTATACTTTATACGCTGTACGTTATACGTTATACGTTATATGTTATACGTTATACGTTACACGTTATACGTTATACGTTATACGATACACGTTATACGTTATACGTTATACGTTATACGTTATACGCTATACGTTATACGCTGTACGTTATACGCTGTACGTTATACGCTGTAAGTTATACGTTGTACGTTATACGTTATACGTTATACGTTGTACGTTATACGTTATACGTTATACGTTATACGTTATACGTTATACGTTATACGTTATACGTTATACGGTATACGATATACGTTATACGTTGTACGTTATACGTTATACGTTATACGTTATACGTTATACGTTATACGTTATACGATATTCGTTATACGTTATACGTTATAGGCTGTACGTTATACGCTGTACGTTATACGCTGTACGTTATACGTTATATATTATACGTTACACGTTGTACGTTGTACGTTATACGTTGTACGTTATACGTTGTACGTTATACGTTGTACGTTATACGTTGTACGTTATACGTTGTATGTTATACGTTATACGCTGTACGTTATACGTTATACGTTATACGTTATACGTGATACGTTATACGTTATACGTTATACGTTATACGCTGTACGTTGTACGTTATACGTTATACGTTATACGTTATACGTTATACGTTATACGTTATACGATATTCGTTATACGTTATACGTTATAGGCTGTACGTTATACGCTGTACGTTATACGCTGTACGTTATACGTTATATATTATACGTTACACGTTGTACGTTGTACGTTATACGTTGTACGTAATACGTTGTACGTTATACGTTGTACGTTATACGTTGTACGTTATACGTTGTATGTTATACGTTATACGCTGTACGTTATACGTTATACGTTATACGTTATACGTGATACGTTATACGTTATACGTTATACGTTACACGTTGTACGTTGTACGTTATACGTTGTACGTTATACTTTATACGCTGTACGTTATACGTTATACGTTATATGTTATACGTTATACGTTACACGTTATACGTTATACGTTATACGATACACGTTATACGTTATACGTTATACGTTATACGTTATACGCTATACGTTATACGCTGTACGTTATACGCTGTACGTTATACGCTGTAAGTTATACGTTGTACGTTATACGTTATACGTTATACGTTATACGTTATACGTTATACGTTATACGTTATACGATATACGTTATACGTTACACGTTGTACGTTGTACGTTATACGTTGTACGTTATACGTTGTACGTTGTACGTTATACGTTGTACGTTATACGTTGTACGTTATACGTTATACGTTATACGTTATACGTTGTACGTTATATGTTGTACGTTATATGTTATACGTTACACGTTGTACGATGTACGTTATACGTTATACGTTATACGTTATACGTTATACGTTATACGTTATACGTTATACGTTATACGTTATACGTTATACGTTATACGTTATACGTTATACGTTATACGTTATACGTTATACGTTATACGTTATACGTTATACGTTATACGGTATACGGTATACGTTATACGTTGTACGTTATACCTTATACGTTATACGCTGTACGTTATACGCTGTACGTTATACGCTGTACGTTATACGTTGTACGTTATACGTTATACTTTACACGTTATACGTTATACGTTATACGTTATACGATATACGTTATACGTTACACGTTGGACGTTGTACGTTATAAGTTGTACGTTATACGTAGTACGTTGTACGTTATACGTTATACGTTGTACGTTATACGCTGTACGTTATACGCTGTACGTTATACGCTGTACGTTATACTCTGTACGTTATACGTTAAACGTTATACGTTACACGTTGTACGTTGTACGTTGTTCGTTATACGTTGTACGTTATACGTTGTACGTTGTACGTTGTACGTTGTACGTTATACGTTATACGTTATACGTGGTACGTTATACGTTGTATGTTATACGTTATACGCTGTACGTTATACGTTATACGTTGTACGTTATACGCTGTACGTTATACGCTGTACGTTATACGCTGTACGTTATACTCTGTACGTTATACGTTAAACGTTATACGTTACACGTTGTACGTTGTACGTTGTTCGTTATACGTTGTACGTTATACGTTGTACGTTGTACGTTATACGTTGTACGTTATACGTTGTACGTTATACGTTGTACGTTATACGTTGTACGTTATACGTTGTACGTTATACGTTGTACGTTATACGTTATACGTGGTACGTTATACGTTGTATGTTATACGTTATACGCTGTACGTTATACGTTATACGTTGTACGTTATACGTTATACGTTGTACGCTGTACGTTATACGTTATACGTTACACGTTGTACGTTGTACGTTATACGTTGTACGTTGTACGTTACACGTTGTACGTTGTACGTTATACGTTGTACATTATACGTTGTTCGTTATACGTTATACGCTGTACGTTATACGTTATACGTTACACGTTGTACGTTGTACGTTATACGTTGTACGTTATACGTTGTACGTTATACGTTGTACGTTATACGTTGTACGTTATACGTTGTATGTTATACGTTATACGCTGTACGTTATACGTTATACGTTATACGTTATACGTGATACGTTATACGTTATACGTTATACGTTATACGCTGTACGTTGTACGTTATACGTTATACGTTATACGTTATACGTTATACGTTATACGTTATACGATATTCGTTATACGTTATACGTTATAGGCTGTACGTTATACGCTGTACGTTATACGCTGTACGTTATACGTTATATATTATACGTTACACGTTGTACGTTGTACGTTATACGTTGTACGTAATACGTTGTACGTTATACGTTGTACGTTATACGTTGTACGTTATACGTTGTATGTTATACGTTATACGCTGTACGTTATACGTTATACGTTATACGTTATACGTGATACGTTATACGTTATACGTTATACGTTACACGTTGTACGTTGTACGTTATACGTTGTACGTTATACTTTATACGCTGTACGTTATACGTTATACGTTATATGTTATACGTTATACGTTACACGTTATACGTTATACGTTATACGATACACGTTATACGTTATACGTTATACGTTATACGTTATACGCTATACGTTATACGCTGTACGTTATACGCTGTACGTTATACGCTGTAAGTTATACGTTGTACGTTATACGTTATACGTTATACGTTATACGTTATACGTTATACGATATACGATATACGTTATACGTTACACGTTGTACGTTGTACGTTATACGTTGTACGTTATACGTTATACGTTGTACGTTATACGTTGTACGTTATACGTTGTACGTTATACGTTATACGTTATACGTTATACGTTGTACGTTATATGTTGTACGTTATATGTTATACGTTACACGTTGTACGATGTACGTTATACGTTATACGTTATACGTTATACGTTATACGTTATACGTTATACGTTATACGTTATACGTTATACGTTATACGTTATACGTTATCCGTTATACGTTATACGTTATACGTTATACGTTATACGTTATACGTTATACGGTATACGGTATACGTTATACGTTGTACGTTATACCTTATACGTTATAAGCTGTACGTTATACGCTGTACGTTATACGCTGTACGTTATACGTTGTACGTTATACGTTATACTTTACACGTTATACGTTATACGTTATACGATATACGATATACGTTATACGTTACACGTTGGACGTTGTACGTTATAAGTTGTACGTTATACGTAGTACGTTGTACGTTATACGTTATACGTTGTACGTTATACGCTGTACGTTATACGCTGTACGTTATACGCTGTACGTTATACTCTGTACGTTATACGTTAAACGTTATACGTTACACGTTGTACGTTGTACGTTGTTCGTTATACGTTGTACGTTATACGTTATACGTTGTACGTTGTACGTTGTACGTTATACGTTATACGTTATACGTGGTACGTTATACGTTGTATGTTATACGTTATACGCTGTACGTTATACGTTATACGTTGTACGTTATACGCTGTACGTTATACGCTGTACGTTATACGCTGTACGTTATACTCTGTACGTTATACGTTAAACGTTATACGTTACACGTTGTACGTTGTACGTTGTTCGTTATACGTTGTACGTTATACGTTGTACGTTGTACGTTATACGTTGTACGTTATACGTTGTACGTTATACGTTGTACGTTATACGTTGTACGTTATACGTTGTACGTTATACGTTGTACGTTATACGTTATACGTGGTACGTTATACGTTGTATGTTATACGTTATACGCTGTACGTTATACGTTATACGTTATACGTTATACGATATTCGTTATACGTTATACGTTATAGGCTGTACGTTATACGCTGTACGTTATACGCTGTACGTTATACGTTATATATTATACGTTACACGTTGTACGTTGTACGTTATACGTTGTACGTTATACTTTATACGCTGTACGTTATACGTTATACGTTATATGTTATACGTTATACGTTACACGTTATACGTTATACGTTATACGATACACGTTATACGTTATACGTTATACGCTATACGTTATACGCTGTACGTTATACGCTGTACGTTATACGCTGTAAGTTATACGTTGTACGTTATACGTTATACGTTATACGTTATACGTTATACGTTATACGATATACGATATACGTTATACGTTACACGTTGTACGTTGTACGTTATACGTTGTACGTTATACGTTGTACGTTGTACGTTATACGTTGTACGTTATACGTTGTACGTTATACGTTATACGTTATACGTTATACGTTGTACGTTATATGTTGTACGTTATATGTTATACGTTACACGTTGTACGATTTACGTTATACGTTATACGTTATACGTTATACGTTATACGTTATACGTTATACGTTATACGTTATACGTTATACGTTATACGTTATACGTTATACGTTATCCGTTATACGTTATACGTTATACGTTATACGTTATACGTTATACGTTATACGTTATACGGTATACGGTATACGTTATACGTTGTACGTTATACCTTATACGTTATAAGCTGTACGTTATACGCTGTACGTTATACGCTGTACGTTATACGTTGTACGTTATACGTTATACTTTACACGTTATACGTTATACGTTATACGATATACGATATACGTTATACGTTACACGTTGGACGTTGTACGTTATAAGTTGTACGTTATACGTAGTACGTTGTACGTTATACGTTATACGTTGTACGTTATACGCTGTACGTTATACGCTGTACGTTATACGCTGTACGTTATACTCTGTACGTTATACGTTAAACGTTATACGTTACACGTTGTACGTTGTACGTTGTTCGTTATACGTTGTACGTTATACGTTATACGTTGTACGTTGTACGTTGTACGTTGTACGTTATACGTTATACGTTATACGTGGTACGTTATACGTTGTATGTTATACGTTATACGCTGTACGTTATACGTTATACGTTGTACGTTATACGCTGTACGTTATACGCTGTACGTTATACGCTGTACGTTATACTCTGTACGTTATACGTTAAACGTTATACGTTACACGTTGTACGTTGTACGTTGTTCGTTATACGTTGTACGTTATACGTTGTACGTTGTACGTTATACGTTGTACGTTATACGTTGTACGTTATACGTTGTACGTTATACGTTGTACGTTATACGTTGTACGTTATACGTTGTACGTTATACGTTATACGTGGTACGTTATACGTTGTATGTTATACGTTATACGCTGTACGTTATACGTTATACGTTGTACGTTATACGTTATACGTTGTACGCTGTACGTTATACGTTATACGTTACACGTTGTACGTTGTACGTTATACGTTGTACGTTGTACGTTACACGTTGTACGTTGTACGTTATACGTTGTACATTATACGTTGTTCGTTATACGTTATACGCTGTACGTTATACGTTATACGTTACACGTTGTACGTTGTACGTTATACGTTGTACGTTATACGTTGTACGTTATACGTTGTACGTTACACGCTGTACGTTATGAGCTGAACGTTATACGCTGAACGTTATACGTTATATGTTATACGTTACACGTTGTACGTTGTACGTTATACGTTGTACGTTATATGTTGTACGTTATACGTTATACGTTATACGTTATACGTTATACGTTATACGTTATACGGTATACGATATACGTTATACGTTGTACGTTATACGTTATACGTTATACGTTATACGTTATACGTTATACGATATTCGTTATACGTTATACGTTATAGGCTGTACGTTATACGCTGTACGTTATACGCTGTACGTTATACGTTATATATTATACGTTACACGTTGTACGTTGTACGTTATACGTTGTACGTTATACGTTGTACGTTATACGTTGTACGTTATACGTTGTACGTTATACGTTGTATGTTATACGTTATACGCTGTACGTTATACGTTATACGTTATACGTTATACGTGATACGTTATACGTTATACGTTATACGTTATACGCTGTACGTTGTACGTTATACGTTATACGTTATACGTTATACGTTATACGTTATACGTTATACGTTATACGATATTCGTTATACGTTATACGTTATAGGCTGTACGTTATACGCTGTACGTTATACGCTGTACGTTATACGTTATATATTATACGTTACACGTTGTACGTTGTACGTTATACGTTGTACGTAATACGTTGTACGTTATACGTTGTACGTTATACGTTGTACGTTATACGTTGTATGTTATACGTTATACGCTGTACGTTATACGTTATACGTTATACGTTATACGTGATACGTTATACGTTATACGTTATACGTTACACGTTGTACGTTGTACGTTATACGTTGTACGTTATACTTTATACGCTGTACGTTATACGTTATACGTTATATGTTATACGTTATACGTTATACGTTATACGTTATACGTTATACGATACACGTTATACGTTATACGTTATACGTTATACGCTATACGTTATACGCTGTACGTTATACGCTGTACGTTATACGCTGTACGTTATACGTTGTACGTTATACGTTATACGTTATACGTTATACGTTATACGTTATACGTTATACGATATACGATATACGTTATACGTTACACGTTGCACGTTGTACGTTATACGTTGTACGTTATACGTTGTACGTTGTACGTTATACGTTGTACGTTATGCGTTGTACGTTATACGTTGTACGTTATACGTTATACGTTGTAAGTTATATGTTGTACGTTATATGTTATGCGTTACACGTTGTACGATGTACGTTACACGTTGTACGTTGTACGTTATACGTTGTACGTTATACGTTATACGTTATACGTTATACGTTATACGTTATACGTTATACGATATACGATATACGTTATACGTTACACGTTGCACGTTGTACGTTATACGTTGTACGTTATACGTTGTACGCTGTACGTTATACGCTGTACGTTATACGCTGTACGTTATACGTTGTACGTTATACGTTATACTTTACACGTTATACGTTATACGTTATACGATATACGATATACGTTATACGTTACACGTTGGACGTTGTACGTTGTACGTTATACGTTGTACGTTGTACGTTGTACGTTATACGTTATACGTGGTACGTTATACGTTGTATGTTATACGTTATACGCTGTACGTTATACGTTATACGTTGTACGTTATACGTTATACGTTGTACGCTGTACGTTATACGTTATACGTTACACGTTGTACGTTGTACGTTATACGTTGTACGTTATACGTTGTACGTTATACGTTGTACGTTATACGTTGTACGTTATACGTTGTATGTTATACGTTATACGCTGTACGTTATACGTTATACGTTATACGTTATACGTGATACGTTATACGTTATACGTTATACGTTACACGTTGTACGTTGTACGTTATACGTTGTACGTTATACGTTATACGCTGTACGTTATACGTTATACGTTATATGTTATACGTTATACGTTATACGTTATACGTTATACGTTATACGTTATACGTTATACGATACACGTTATACGTTATACGTTATACGTTATACGTTATACGCTATACGTTATACGCTGTACGTTATACGCTGTACGTTATACGCTGTACGTTATACGCTGTACGTTATACGTTGTACGTTATACGTTATACGTTACACGTTGTACGTTGTACGTTATACGTCATACGTTATACGTTACACGTTATACGTTATACGTTATACGTTATACGTTATACGTTATACGTTATACGCTGTACGTTATAGGCTGTACGTTATACGCTGTACGTTATACGTTATACGTTACACGTTGTACGTTGTACGTTGTACGTTATACGTTGTACGTTATACGTTATACGCTGTACGTTATACGTTGTACGTTGTACGTTATACGTTATACGTTATACGTTACACGTTATACGTTATACGTTATACGTTATACGTTATACGTTATACGTTATACGCTGTACGTTATAGGCTGTACGTTATACGCTGTACGTTATACGTTATACGTTACACGTTGTACGTTGTACGTTGTACGTTATACGTTGTACGTTATACGTTATACGCTGTACGTTATACGTTATACGTTATATGTTATACGTTATACGTTATACGTTAGACGTTATACGTTACACGTTATACGCTGTACGTTATACGCTGTACGTTATACGCTGTACGTTATACGTTATACGTTATACGTTACACGTTGTACGTTGTACGTTATACGTTGTACGTTATACTTTATACGCTGTACGTTATACGTTATACGTTATATGTTATACGTTATACGTTATACGTTATACGTTATACGTTATACGATACACGTTATACGTTATACGTTATACGTTTTACGTTATACGTTATACGCTATACGTTATACGCTGTACGTTATACGCTGTACGTTATACGCTGTACGTTATACGTTGTACGTTATACGTTATACGTTACACGTTATACGTTATACGTTATACGATATACGATATACGTTATACGTTACACGTTGGACGTTGTACGTTATAAGTTGTACGTTATACGTAGTACGTTGTACGTTATACGTTGTACGTTATACGTTGTACGTTATACGTTATACGTTATACGTTATACGTTATACGTTGTACTTTATATGTTGTACGTTATATGTTATACGTTACACGTTGTACGATGTACGTTATACGTTATAAGTTATACGTTATACGTTATACGTTATACGTTATACGTTATACGTTATACGTTATACGTTATACGTTATACGTTATACGTTATACGTTATACGTTATACGTTATACGGTATACGGTATACGTTATACGTTGTACGTTATACCTTATACGTTATACGCTGTACGTTATACGCTGTACGTTATACGTTATACGTTACACGTTATACGTTATACGTTATACGCTGTACGTTATACGCTGTACGTTATACGCTGTACGTTATACGTTATAAGTTATACGTTACACGTTGTACGTTGTACGTTATACGTTGTACGTTATACGTTATACGGTGTACGTTATACGTTATACGTTGTATGTTATACGTTATACGTTATACGTTCTACGTTATACGTTATACGATACACGTTATACGTTATACGTTATACGTTATACGTTATACGTTATACGTTATACGCTGTACGTTATACGCTGTACGTTATACGCTGTACGTTATACGTTGTACGTTATACGTTATACGTTACACGTTGTACGTTGTAGGTTATACGTTATACGTTATACGTTACACGTTATACGTTATACGTTATACGTTATACGCTGTACGTTATAGGCTGTACGTTATACGCTGTACGTTATACGCTGTACGTTATACGTTATACGTTATACGTTACACGTTGTACGTTGTACGTTATACGTTGTACGTTATACTTTATACGCTGTACGTTATACGTTATACGTTATATGTTATACGTTATACGTTATACGTTATACGTTATACGTTATACGTTATACGTTATACGTTATACGTTATACGTTATACGTTATACGTTATACGTTATACGTTATACGTTATACGTTATACGTTATACGGTATACGGTATACGTTATACGTTGTACGTTATACCTTATACGTTATACGTTATACGTTATACGATATACGATATACGTTATACGTTACACGTTGGACGTTGTACGTTATAAGTTGTACGTTATACGTAGTACGTTGTACGTTATACGTTAAACGTTATACGTTACACGTTGTACGTTGTACGTTATACGTTGTACGTTATACTTTATACGCTGTACGTTATACGTTATACGTTATATGTTATACGTTATACGTTACACGTTATACGTTATACGTTATACGATACACGTTATACGTTATACGTTATACGTTATACGTTATACGCTATACGTTATACGCTGTACGTTATACGCTGTACGTTATACGCTGTAAGTTATACGTTGTACGTTATACGTTATACGTTATACGTTATACATTATACGTTATACGATATACGATATACGTTATACGTTACACGTTGTACGTTGTACGTTATACGTTGTACGTTATACGTTGTACGTTGTACGTTATACGTTGTACGTTATACGTTGTACGTTATACGTTATACGTTATACGTTATACGTTGTACGTTATATGTTGTACGTTATACGTTATACGTTATACGTTATACGGTATACGATATACGTTATACGTTGTACGTTATACGTTATACGTTATACGTTATACGTTATACGTTATACGTTATACGTTATACGTTATACGATATTCGTTATACGTTATACGTTATAGGCTGTACGTTATACGCTGTACGTTATACGCTGTACGTTATACGTTATATATTATACGTTACACGTTGTACGTTGTACGTTATACGTTGTACGTTATACGTTGTACGTTATACGTTGTACGTTATACGTTGTACGTTATACGTTGTATGTTATACGTTATACGCTGTACGTTATACGTTATACGTTATACGTTATACGTGATACGTTATACGTTATACGTTATACGTTATACGCTGTACGTTGTACGTTATACGTTATACGTTATACGTTATACGTTATACGTTATACGTTATACGTTATACGATATTCGTTATACGTTATACGTTATAGGCTGTACGTTATACATTATACGTTATACGATATACGATATACGTTATACGTTACACGTTGTACGTTGTACGTTATACGTTGTACGTTATACGTTGTACGTTGTACGTTATACGTTGTACGTTATACGTTGTACGTTATACGTTATACGTTATACGTTATACGTTGTACGTTATATGTTGTACGTTATATGTTATACGTTACACGTTGTACGATGTACGTTATACGTTATACGTTATACGTTATACGTTATACGTTATACGTTATACGTTATACGTTATACGTTATACGTTATACGTTATACGTTATACGTTATACGTTATACGTTATACGTTATACGTTATACGTTATACGTTATACGTTATACGTTATACGTTATACGTTATACGTTATACGGTATACGGTATACGTTATACGTTGTACGTTATACCTTATACGTTATACGCTGTACGTTATACGCTGTACGTTATACGCTGTACGTTATACGTTGTACGTTATACGTTATACTTTACACGTTATACGTTATACGTTATACGATATACGATATACGTTATACGTTACACGTTGGACGTTGTACGTTATAAGTTGTACGTTATATGTAGTACGTTGTACGTTATACGTTATACGTTGTACGTTATACGCTGTACGTTATACGCTGTACGTTATACGCTGTACGTTATACTCTGTACGTTATACGTTAAACGTTATACGTTACACGTTGTACGTTGTACGTTGTTCGTTATACGTTGTACGTTATACGTTGTACGTTGTACGTTATACGTTATACGTTATACGTGGTACGTTATACGTTGTATGTTATACGTTATACGCTGTACGTTATACGTTATACGTTGTACGTTATACGCTGTACGTTATACGCTTCACGTTATACGCTGTACGTTATACTCTGTACGTTATACGTTAAACGTTATACGTTACACGTTGTACGTTGTACGTTGTTCGTTATACGTTGTACGTTATACGTTGTACGTTGTACGTTATACGTTGTACGTTATACGTTGTACGTTATACGTTGTACGTTATACGTTGTACGTTATACGTTGTACGTTATACGTTGTACGTTATACGTTATACGTGGTACGTTATACGTTGTATGTTATACGTTATACGCTGTACGTTATACGTTATACGTTGTACGTTATACGTTATACGTTGTACGCTGTACGTTATACGTTATACGTTACACGTTGTACGTTGTACGTTATACGTTGTACGTTGTACGTTACACGTTGTACGTTGTACGTTATACGTTGTACATTATACGTTGTTCGTTATACGTTATACGCTGTACGTTATACGTTATACGTTACACGTTGTACGTTGTACGTTATACGTTGTACGTTATACGTTGTACGTTATACGTTGTACGTTACACGCTGTACGTTATGAGCTGTACGTTATACGCTGAACGTTATACGTTATATGTTATACGTTACACGTTGTACGTTGTACGTTATACGTTGTACGTTATACGTTGTACGTTATACGTTATACGTTATACGTTATACGTTATACGCTGTACGTTATACGTTATACGGTATACGATATACGTTATACGTTGTACGTTATACGTTATACGTGATACGTTATACGTTATACGTTATACGTTATACGCTGTACGTTGTACGTTATACGTTATACGTTATACGTTATACGTTATACGTTATACGATATTCGTTATACGTTATACGTTATAGGCTGTACGTTATACGCTGTACGTTATACGTTATATATTATACGTTACACGTTGTACGTTGTACGTTATACGTTGTACGTAATACGTTGTACGTTATACGTTGTACGTTATACGTTGTACGTTATACGTTATACGTTATACGTTATACGTTATACGTTATACGTTATACGTTATACGTTATACGTTATACGTTATACGTTATACGTTATACGTTATACGTTATACGTTATACGTTATACGTTGTACGTTATACTTTATACGCTGTACGTTATACGTTACACGCTGTACGTTATGAGCTGTACGTTATACGCTGAACGTTATACGTTATATGTTATACGTTACACGTTGTACGTTATACGTTGTACGTTATATGTTGTACGTTATACGTTATACGTTATACGTTATACGTTATACGTTATACGTTATACGGTATACGATATACGTTACACGTTGTACGTTGTACGTTATACGTTGTACGTTATACTTTATACGCTGTACGTTATACGTTATACGTTATATGTTATACGTTATACGTTACACGTTATACGTTATACGTTATACGATACACGTTATACGTTATACGTTATACGTTATACGTTATACGCTATACGTTATACGCTGTACGTTATACGCTGTACGTTATACGCTGTAAGTTATACGTTGTACGTTATACGTTATACGTTATACGTTATACGTTATACGTTATACGATATACGATATACGTTATACGTTACACGTTGTACGTTGTACGTTATACGTTATACGTTGTACGTTATACGCTGTACGTTATACGCTGTACGTTATACGCTGTACGTTATACTCTGTACGTTATACGTTAAACGTTATACGTTATACGTTGTACGTTATATGTTGTACGTTATATGTTATACGTTACACGTTGTACGATGTACGTTATACGTTATACGTTATACGTTATACGTTATACGTTATACGTTATACGTTATACGTTATACGTTATACGTTATACGTTATACGGTATACGGTATACGTTATACGTTGTACGTTATACCTTATACGTTATACGCTGTACGTTATACGCTGTACGTTATACGCTGTACGTTATACGTTGTACGTTATACGTTATACTTTACACGTTATACGTTATACGTTATACGATATACGATATACGTTATACGTTACACGTTGGACGTTGTACGTTATAAGTTGTACGTTATACGTAGTACGTTGTACGTTATACGTTATACGTTGTACGTTATACGCTGTACGTTATACGCTGTACGTTATACGCTGTACGTTATACTCTGTACGTTATACGTTAAACGTTATACGTTACACGTTGTACGTTGTACGTTGTTCGTTATACGTTGTACGTTATACGTTGTACGTTGTACGTTATACGTTATACGTTATACGTGGTACGTTATACGTTGTATGTTATACGTTATACGCTGTACGTTATACGTTATACGTTGTACGTTATACGCTGTACGTTATACGCTGTACGTTATACGCTGTACGTTATACTCTGTACGTTATACGTTAAACGTTATACGTTACACGTTGTACGTTGTACGTTGTTCGTTATACGTTGTACGTTATACTCTGTACGTTATACGTTAAACGTTATACGTTACACGTTGTACGTTGTACGTTGTTCGTTATACGTTGTACGTTATACGTTGTACGTTGTACGTTATACGTTGTACGTTATACGTTGTACGTTATACGTTGTACGTTATACGTTGTACGTTATACGTTGTACGTTATACGTTATACGTGGTACGTTATACGTTGTATGTTATACGTTATACGCTGTACGTTATACGTTATACGTTGTACGTTATACGTTATACGTTGTACGCTGTACGTTATACGTTATACGTTACACGTTGTACGTTGTACGTTATACGTTGTACGTTGTACGTTACACGTTGTACGTTGTACGTTATACGTTGTACATTATACGTTGTTCGTTATACGTTATACGCTGTACGTTATACGTTATACGTTACACGTTGTACGTTGTACGTTATACGTTGTACGTTATACGTTGTACGTTATACGTTGTACGTTATACGTTGTACGTTACACGCTGTACGTTATGAGCTGTACGTTATACGCTGAACGTTATACGTTATATGTTATACGTTACACGTTGTACGTTGTACGTTATACGTTGTACGTTATACGTTGTACGTTATACGTTATACGTTATACGTTATACGTTATACGTTATACGTTATACGTTATACGGTATACGATATACGTTATACGTTGTACGTTATACGTTATACGTTATACGTTATACGTTATACGTTATACGTTATACGTTATACGTTATACGATATTCGTTATACGTTATACGTTATAGGCTGTACGTTATACGCTGTACGTTATACGCTGTACGTTATACGTTATATATTATACGTTACACGTTGTACGTTGTACGTTATACGTTGTACGTTATACGTTGTACGTTATACGTTGTACGTTATACGTTGTATGTTATACGTTATACGCTGTACGTTATACGTTATACGTTATACGTTATACGTGATACGTTATACGTTATACGTTATACGTTATACGCTGTACGTTGTACGTTATACGTTATACGTTATACGTTATACGTTATACGTTATACGTTATACGTTATACGATATTCGTTATACGTTATACGTTATAGGCTGTACGTTATACGCTGTACGTTATACGCTGTACGTTATACGTTATATATTATACGTTACACGTTGTACGTTGTACGTTATACGTTGTACGTAATACGTTGTACGTTATACGTTGTACGTTATACGTTGTACGTTATACGTTGTATGTTATACGTTATACGCTGTACGTTATACGTTATACGTTATACGTTATACGTGATACGTTATACGTTATACGTTATACGTTACACGTTGTACGTTGTACGTTATACGTTGTACGTTATACTTTATACGCTGTACGTTATACGTTATACGTTATATGTTATACGTTATACGTTACACGTTATACGTTATACGTTATACGATACACGTTATACGTTATACGTTATACGTTATACGTTATACGCTATACGTTATACGCTGTACGTTATACGCTGTACGTTATACGCTGTAAGTTATACGTTGTACGTTATACGTTATACGTTATACGTTATACGTTATACGTTATACGATATACGATATACGTTATACGTTACACGTTGTACGTTGTACGTTATACGTTGTACGTTATACGTTGTACGTTGTACGTTATACGTTGTACGTTATACGTTGTACGTTATACGTTATACGTTATACGTTATACGTTGTACGTTATATGTTGTACGTTATATGTTATACGTTACACGTTGTACGATGTACGTTATACGTTATACGTTATACGTTATACGTTATACGTTATACGTTATACGTTATACGTTATACGTTATACGTTATACGTTATACGTTATACGTTATCCGTTATACGTTATACGTTATACGTTATACGTTATACGTTATACGTTATACGGTATACGGTATACGTTATACGTTGTACGTTATACCTTATACGTTATAAGCTGTACGTTATACGCTGTACGTTATACGCTGTACGTTATACGTTGTACGTTATACGTTATACTTTACACGTTATACGTTATACGTTATACGATATACGATATACGTTATACGTTACACGTTGGACGTTGTACGTTATAAGTTGTACGTTATACGTAGTACGTTGTACGTTATACGTTATACGTTGTACGTTATACGCTGTACGTTATACGCTGTACGTTATACGCTGTACGTTATACTCTGTACGTTATACGTTAAACGTTATACGTTACACGTTGTACGTTGTACGTTGTTCGTTATACGTTGTACGTTATACGTTGTACGTTGTACGTTATACGTTATACGTTATACGTGGTACGTTATACGTTGTATGTTATACGTTATACGCTGTACGTTATACGTTATACGTTGTACGTTATACGCTGTACGTTATACGCTGTACGTTATACGCTGTACGTTATACTCTGTACGTTATACGTTAAACGTTATACGTTACACGTTGTACGTTGTACGTTGTTCGTTATACGTTGTACGTTATACGTTGTACGTTGTACGTTATACGTTGTACGTTATACGTTGTACGTTATACGTTGTACGTTATACGTTGTACGTTATACGTTGTACGTTATACGTTATACGTGGTACGTTATACGTTGTATGTTATACGTTATACGCTGTACGTTATACGTTATACGTTGTACGTTATACGTTATACGTTGTACGCTGTACGTTATACGTTATACGTTACACGTTGTACGTTGTACGTTATACGTTGTACGTTGTACGTTACACGTTGTACGTTGTACGTTATACGTTGTACATTATACGTTGTTCGTTATACGTTATACGCTGTACGTTATACGTTATACGTTACACGTTGTACGTTGTACGTTATACGTTGTACGTTATACGTTGTACGTTATACGTTGTACGTTACACGCTGTACGTTATGAGCTGAACGTTATACGCTGAACGTTATACGTTATATGTTATACGTTACACGTTGTACGTTGTACGTTATACGTTGTACGTTATATGTTGTACGTTATACGTTATACGTTATACGTTATACGTTATACGTTATACGTTATACGGTATACGATATACGTTATACGTTGTACGTTATACGTTATACGTTATACGTTATACGTTATACGTTATACGATATTCGTTATACGTTATACGTTATAGGCTGTACGTTATACGCTGTACGTTATACGCTGTACGTTATACGTTATATATTATACGTTACACGTTGTACGTTGTACGTTATACGTTGTACGTTATACGTTATACGTTATACGTTGTACGTTATACGTTGTACGTTATACGTTGTATGTTATACGTTATACGCTGTACGTTATACGTTATACGTTATACGTTATACGTGATACGTTATACGTTATACGTTATACGTTATACGCTGTACGTTGTACGTTATACGTTATACGTTATACGTTATACGTTATACGTTATACGTTATACGTTATACGATATTCGTTATACGTTATACGTTATAGGCTGTACGTTATACGCTGTACGTTATACGCTGTACGTTATACGTTATATATTATACGTTACACGTTGTACGTTGTACGTTATACGTTGTACGTAATACGTTGTACGTTATACGTTGTACGTTATACGTTGTACGTTATACGTTGTATGTTATACGTTATACGCTGTACGTTATACGTTATACGTTATACGTTATACGTGATACGTTATACGTTTTACGTTATACGTTACACGTTGTACGTTGTACGTTATACGTTGTACGTTATACTTTATACGCTGTACGTTATACGTTATACGTTATATGTTATACGTTATACGTTATACGTTATACGTTATACGTTATACGATACACGTTATACGTTATACGTTATACGTTATACGTTATACGTTATACGTTATACGTTATACGTTATACGTTATACGTTATACGTTATACGTTACACGTTATACGTTATACGTTATACGTTATACGTTATACGGTATACGGTATACGTTATACGTTGTACGTTATACCTTATACGTTATACGCTGTACGTTATACGCTGTACGTTATACGCTGTACGTTATACGTTGTACGTTATACGTTATACTTTACACGTTATACGTTATACGTTATACGATATACGATATATGTTATACGTTACACGTTGGACGTTGTACGTTGTACGTTATACGTTGTACGTTGTACGTTATACGTTGTACGTTATACGTTGTACGTTATACGTTGTACGTTATACGTTGTACGTTATACGTTGTACGTTATACGTTGTACGTTATACGTTATACGTGGTACGTTATACGTTGTATGTTATACGTTATACGCTGTACGTTATACGTTATACGTTGTACGTTATACGTTATACGTTGTACGCTGTACGTTATACGCTGTACGTTATACGCTGTACGTTATACGTTATACGTTATATGTTATACGTTATACGTTATACGTTATACGTTATACGTTATACGTTATACGTTATACGTTATACGTTATACGTTATACGTTATACGTTATACGTTGTACGTTATATGTTGTACGTTGTTATGTTATACGTTACACGCTGTACGTTATATGTTATACGTTATACGTTACACGTTGTACGTTGTACGTTATACGTTGTACGTTATACTTTATACGCTGTACGTTATACGTTATACGTTATATGTTATACGTTATACGTTATACGTTATACGTTATACGTTATACGTTATACGTTATACGTTGTACGTTATATGTTGTACGTTATATGTTATACGTTACACGTTGTACGATGTACGTTATACGTTATACGTTATACGTTATACGTTATACGTTATACATTATACGTTATACGTTATACGTTATACGTTATACGTTATACGTTATACGTTATACGGTATACGGTATACGTTATACGTTGTACGTTATACCTTATACGTTATACGCTGTACGTTATACGCTGTACGTTATACGCTGTACGTTATACGTTGTACGTTATACGCTGTACGTTATACGTTGTACGTTATACGTTATACGTTACACGTTATACGTTATACGTTATACGATATACGATATACGTTATACGTTACACGTTGGACGTTGTACGTTATACGTTGTACGTTATACGTTGTACGTTATACGTTGTACGTTATAGGCTGTACGTTACACGTTGTACGTTGAACGTTATACGTTGTACGTTATACGTTGTACGTTGTACGTTGTACGTTGTACGTTGTACGTTATACGTTGTACGTTATACGTTATACGTTATACGTTATACGTTGTACGTTATATGTTGTACGTTATATGTTATACGTTACACGTTGTACGATGTACGTTATACGTTATACGTTATACGTTATACGTTATACGTTATACGTTATACGCTGTACGTTATAGGCTGTACGTTATACGCTGTACGTTATACGTTATACGTTATACGTTACACGTTGTACGTTGTACGTTGTACGTTATACGTTGTACGTTATACGTTATACGCTGTACGTTATACGTTATACGTTATATGTTATACGTTATACGTTATACGTTATACGTTATACGTTATACGTTATACGCTGTACGTTATAGGCTGTACGTTATACGCTGTACGTTATACGTTATACGTTATACGTTACACGTTGTACGTTGTACGTTGTACGTTATACGTTGTACGTTATACGTTATACGCTGTACGTTATACGTTATACGTTATATGTTATACGTTATACGTTGTACGTTATACGTTATACGTTACACGTTATACGTTATAAGTTATACGATATACGATATACGTTATACGTTACACGTTGGACGTTGTACGTTATAAGTTGTACGTTATACGTAGTACGTTGTACGTTATACGTTGTACGTTATACGTTGTACGTTATACGTTATACGTTATACGTTATACGTTATACGTTATACGTTATACGTTGTACTTTATATGTTGTACGTTATATGTTATACGTTACACGTTGTACGATGTACGTTATACGTTATACGTTATACGTTATACGTTATACGTTATACGTTATACGTTATACGTTATACGTTATACGGTATACGGTATACGTTATACGTTGTACGTTATACCTTATACGTTATACGCTGTACGTTATACGCTGTACGTTATACGTTATACGTTACACGTTATACGTTATACGTTATACGTTATACGCTGTACGTTATACGCTGTACGTTATACGCTGTACGTTATACGTCATAAGTTATACGTTACACGTTGTACGTTGTACGTTATACGTTGTACGTTATACGTTATACGCTGTACGTTATACGTTATACGTTGTATGTTATACGTTATACGTTATACGTTCTACGTTATACGTTATACGATACACGTTATACGTTATACGTTATACGTCATACGTTATACGTTTTACGCTGTACGTTATACGCTGTACGTTATACGTTGTACGTTATACGCTGTACGTTATACGTTGTACGTTATACGTTATACGTTACACGTTGTACGTTGTACGTTATACGTTATACGTTATACGTTACACGTTATACGTTATACGTTATACGGTATACGCTGTACGTTATAGGCTGTACGTTATACGCTGTACGTTATACGCTGTACGTTATACGTTATACGTTATACGTTACACGTTGTACGTTGTACGTTATACGTTGTACGTTATACTTTATACGCTGTACGTTATACGTTATACGTTATATGTTATACGTTATACGTTATACGTTATACGTTATACGTTATACGATACACGTTATACGTTATACGTTATACGTTATACGTTATACGCTATACGTTATACGTTATACGTTATACGTTATACGTTATACGTTATACGTTATACGCTGTACGTTATACGCTGTACGTTATACGCTGTACGTTATACGTTATACGTTATACGTTACACGTTGTACGTTGTACGTTATACGTTGTACGTTATACTTTATACGCTGTACGTTATACGTTATACGTTATATGTTATACGTTATACGTTACACGTTATACGTTATACGTTATACGATACACGTTATACGTTATACGTTATACGTTATACGTTGTACGTTATATGTTGTACGTTATATGTTATACGTTACACGTTGTACGATGTACGTTATACGTTATACGTTATACGTTATACGTTATACGTTATACGTTATACGTTATACGTTATACGTTATACGTTATACGTTATACGTTATACGTTATACGTTATACGTTATACGTTATACGTTATACGTTATACGTTATACGTTATACGTTATACGTTATACGTTATACGTTATACGTTATACGGTATACGTTATACGTTATACGTTGTACGTTATACCTTATACGTTATACGCTGTACGTTATACGCTGTACGTTATACGCTGTACGTTATACGTTGTACGTTATACGTTATACTTTACACGTTATACGTTATACGTTATACGTTATACGTTATACGTTATACGTTATACGCTGTACGTTATACGCTGTACGTTATACGCTGTACGTTATACGCTGTACGTTATACGTTGTACGTTATACGTTATACGTTACACGTTGTACGTTGTACGTTATACGTTATACGTTATACGTTACACGTTAAACGTTATACGTTATACGTTATACGTTATACGTTATACGTTATACGCTGTACGTTATAGGCTGTACGTTATACGCTGTACGTTAAACGTTATACGTTACACGTTGTACGTTGTACGTTGTACGTTATACGTTGTACGTTATACGTTATACGCTGTACGTTATACGTTGTACGTTGTACGTTATACGTTATACGTTATACGTTACACGTTATACGTTATACGTTATACGTTATACGTTATACGTTATACGTTATACGCTGTACGTTATACGTTATACGTTATACGTTACACGTTGTACGTTGTACGTTATACGTTGTACGTTATACTTTATACGCTGTACGTTATACGTTATACGTTATATGTTATACGTTATACGTTATACGTTATTCGTTATACGTTATACGATACACGTTATACGTTATACGTTATACGTTATACGTTATACGCTATACGTTATACGTTATACGTTATACGTTATACGTTATACGTTATACGCTGTACGTTATACGCTGTACGTTATACGCTGTACGTTATACGTTATACGTTATACGTTACACGTTGTACGTTGTACGTTATACGTTGTACGTTATACTTTATACGCTGTACGTTATACGTTATACGTTATATGTTATACGTTATACGTTACACGTTATACGTTATACGTTATACGATACACGTTATACGTTATACGTTATACGTTATACGTTGTACGTTATATGTTGTACGTTATATGTTATACGTTACACGTTGTACGATGTACGTTATACGTTATACGTTATACGTTATACGTTATACGTTATACGTTATACGTTATACGTTATACGTTATACGTTATACGTTATACGTTATACGTTATACGTTATACGTTATACGTTATACGTTATACGTTATACGTTATACGTTATACGTTATACGTTATACGTTATACGTTATACGTTATACGTTATACGGTATACGGTATACGTTATACGTTGTACGTTATACCTTATACGTTATACGCTGTACGTTATACGCTGTACGTTATACGCTGTACGTTATACGTTGTACGTTATACGTTATACTTTACACGTTATACGTTATACGTTATACGTTATACGTTATACGTTATACGTTATACGCTGTACGTTATACGCTGTACGTTATACGCTGTACGTTATACGCTGTACGTTATACGTTGTACGTTATACGTTATACTGTACACGTTGTACGTTGTACGTTATACGTTATACGTTATACGTTACACGTTAAACGTTATACGTTATACGTTATACGTTATACGTTATACGTTATACGCTGTACGTTATAGGCTGTACGTTATACGCTGTACGTTAAACGTTATACGTTACACGTTGTACGTTGTACGTTGTACGTTATACGTTGTACGTTATACGTTATACGCTGTACGTTATACGTTGTACGTTGTACGTTATACGTTATACGTTATACGTTACACGTTATACGTTATACGTTATACGTTATACGTTATACGTTATACGTTATACGCTGTACGTTATAGGCTGTACGTTATACGCTGTACGTTATACGTTATACGTTACACGTTGTACGTTGTACGTTGTACGTTATACGTTGTACGTTATACGTTATACGCTGTACGTTATACGTTATACGTTATATGTTATACGTTATACGTTATACGTTATACGTTATACGTTACACGTTATACGCTGTACGTTATACGCTGTACGTTTTACGCTGTACGTTATACGTTATACGTTATACGTTACACGTTGTACGTTGTACGTTATACGTTGTACGTTATACTTTATACGCTGTACGTTATACGTTATACGTTATACGTTATACGTTATACGTTATACGTTATACGTTATACGTTATACGATACACGTTATACGTTATACGTTATACGTTTTACGTTATACGTTATACGCTATACGTTATACGCTGTACGTTATACGCTGTACGTTATACGCTGTACGTTATACGTTGTACGTTATACGTTATACGTTACACGTTATACGTTATACGTTATACGATATACGATATACGTTATACGTTACACGTTGGACGTTGTACGTTATAAGTTGTACGTTATACGTAGTACGTTGTACGTTATACGTTGTACGTTATACGTTGTACGTTATACGTTATACGTTATACGTTATACGTTATACGTTGTACTTTATATGTTGTACGTTATATGTTATACGTTACACGTTGTACGATGTACGTTATACGTTATACGTTATACGTTATACGTTATACGTTATACGTTATACGTTATACGTTATACGTTATACGTTATACGTTATACGTTATACGGTATACGGTATACGTTATACGTTGTACGTTATACCTTATACGTTATACGCTGTACGTTATACGCTGTACGTTATACGTTATACGTTACACGTTATACGTTATACGTTATACGTTATACGCTGTACGTTATACGCTGTACGTTATACGCTGTACGTTATACGTTATAAGTTATACGTTACACGTTGTACGTTGTACGTTATACGTTGTACGTTATACGTTATACGGTGTACGTTATACGTTATACGTTGTATGTTATACGTTATACGTTATACGTTCTACGTTATACGTTATACGATACACGTTATACGTTATACGTTATACGTTATACGTTATACGATGTACGTTATACGCTGTACGTTATACGCTGTACGTTATACGTTGTACGTTATACGTTATACGTTACACGTTGTACGTTGTACGTTATACGTTATACGTTATACGTTACACGTTATACGTTATACGTTATACGTTATACGCTGTACGTTATAGGCTGTACGTTATACGCTGTACGTTATACGTTGTACGTTTTACGTTATACGTTATACGTTACACGTTGTACGTTGTACGTTATACGTTGTACGTTATACTTTATACGCTGTACGTTATACGTTATACGTTATACGTTATACGTTATATGTTATACGTTATACGTTATACGTTATACGTTATACGATACACGTTATACGTTATACGTTATACGTTATACGTTATACGCTATACGTTATACGTTATACGTTATACGTTATACGTTATACGCTGTACGTTATACGCTGTACGTTATACGCTGTACGTTATACGTTATACGTTATACGTTACACGTTGTACGTTGTACGTTATACGTTGTACGTTATACTTTATACGCTGTACGTTATACGTTATACGTTATATGTTATACGTTATACGTTACACGTTATACGTTATACGTTATACGATACACGTTATACGTTATACGTTATACGTTATACGTTATACGTTGTACGTTATATGTTGTACGTTATATGTTATACGTTACACGTTGTACGATGTACGTTATACGTTATACGTTATACGTTATACGTTATACGTTATACGTTATACGTTATACGTTATACGTTATACGTTATACGTTATACGTTATACGTTATACGTTATACGTTATACGTTATACGTTATACGTTATACGTTATACGTTATACGTTATACGTTATACGTTATACGTTATACGTTATACGTTATACGGTATACGGTATACGTTATACGTTGTACGTTATACCTTATACGTTATACGCTGTACGTTATACGCTGTACGTTATACGCTGTACGTTATACGTTGTACGTTATACGTTATACTTTACACGTTATACGTTATACGTTATACGATATACGATATACGTTATACGTTACACGTTGGACGTTGTACGTTATAAGTTGTACGTTATACGTAGTACGTTGTACGTTATACGTTATACGTTGTACGTTATACGCTGTACGTTATACGCTGTACGTTATACGCTGTACGTTATACTCTGTACGTTATACGTTAAACGTTATACGTTACACGTTGTACGTTGTACGTTATACGTTGTACGTTATACTTTATACGCTGTACGTTATACGTTATACGTTATATGTTATACGTTATACGTTACACGTTATACGTTATACGTTATACGATACACGTTATACGTTATACGTTATACGTTATACGTTATACGCTATACGTTATACGCTGTACGTTATACGCTGTACGTTATACGCTGTAAGTTATACGTTGTACGTTATACGTTATACGTTATACGTTATACGTTATACGATATACGATATACGTTATACGTTACACGTTGTACGTTGTACGTTATACGTTGTACGTTATACGTTGTACGTTGTACGTTATACGTTGTACGTTATACGTTGTACGTTATACGTTATACGTTATACGTTATACGTTGTACGTTATATGTTGTACGTTATATGTTATACGTTACACGTTGTACGATGTACGTTATACGTTATACGTTATACGTTATACGTTATACGTTATACGTTATACGTTATACGTTATACGTTATACGTTATACGTTATACGTTATACGTTATACGTTATACGTTATACGTTATACGTTATACGTTATACGTTATACGTTATACGTTATACGTTATACGTTATACGTTATACGTTATACGGTATACGGTATACGTTATACGTTGTACGTTATACCTTATACGTTATACGCTGTACGTTATACGCTGTACGTTATACGCTGTACGTTATACGTTGTACGTTATACGTTATACTTTACACGTTATACGTTATACGTTATACGATATACGATATACGTTATACGTTACAAGTTGGACGTTGTACGTTATAAGTTGTACGTTATACGTAGTACGTTGTACGTTATACGTTATACGTTGTACGTTATACGCTGTACGTTATACGCTGTACGTTATACGCTGTACGTTATACTCTGTACGTTATACGTTAAACGTTATACGTTACACGTTGTACGTTGTACGTTGTTCGTTATACGTTGTACGTTATACGTTGTACGTTGTACGTTATACGTTACACGTTGTACGTTGTACGTTATACGTTGTACGTTGTACGTTATACGTGGTACGTTATACGTTGTATGTTATACGTTATACGCTGTACGTTATACGTTATACGTTGTACGTTATACGTTATACGTTGTACGCTGTACGTTATACGTTATACGTTACACGTTGTACGTTGTACGTTATACGTTGTACGTTGTACGTTACACGTTGTACGTTGTACGTTATACGTTGTACATTATACGTTGTTCGTTATACGTTATACGCTGTACGTTATACGTTATACGTTACACGTTGTACGTTGTACGTTATACGTTGTACGTTATACGTTGTACGTTATACGTTGTACGTTACACGCTGTACGTTATGAGCTGTACGTTATACGCTGAACGTTATACGTTATATGTTATACGTTACACGTTGTACGTTGTACGTTATACGTTGTACGTTATACGTTGTACGTTATACGTTATACGTTATACGTTATACGTTATACGTTATACGTTATACGTTATACGTTATACGGTATACGATATACGTTATACGTTGTACGTTATACGTTATACGTTATACGTTATACGTTATACGTTATACGATATTCGTTATACGTTATACGTTATAGGCTGTACGTTATACGCTGTACGTTATACGTTATACGTTATACGTTATACGATATTCGTTATACGTTATACGTTATAGGCTGTACGTTATACGCTGTACGTTATACGCTGTACGTTATACGTTATATATTATACGTTACACGTTGTACGTTGTACGTTATACGTTGTACGTAATACGTTGTACGTTATACGTTGTACGTTATACGTTGTACGTTATACGTTGTATGTTATACGTTATACGCTGTACGTTATACGTTATACGTTATACGTTATACGTGATACGTTATACGTTATACGTTATACGTTACACGTTGTACGTTGTACGTTATACGTTGTACGTTATACTTTATACGCTGTACGTTATACGTTATACGTTATATGTTATACGTTATACGTTACACGTTATACGTTATACGTTATACGATACACGTTATACGTTATACGTTATACGTTATACGTTATACGCTATACGTTATACGCTGTACGTTATACGCTGTACGTTATACGCTGTAAGTTATACGTTGTACGTTATACGTTATACGTTATACGTTATACGTTATACGTTATACGATATACGATATACGTTATACGTTACACGTTGTACGTTGTACGTTATACGTTGTACGTTATACGTTGTACGTTGTACGTTATACGTTGTACGTTATACGTTGTACGTTATACGTTATACGTTATACGTTATACGTTGTACGTTATATGTTGTACGTTATATGTTATACGTTACACGTTGTACGATGTACGTTATACGTTATACGTTATACGTTATACGTTATACGTTATACGTTATACGTTATACGTTATACGTTATACGTTATACGTTATACGTTATACGTTATCCGTTATACGTTATACGTTATACGTTATACGTTATACGTTATACGTTATACGGTATACGGTATACGTTATACGTTGTACGTTATACCTTATACGTTATAAGCTGTACGTTATACGCTGTACGTTATACGCTGTACGTTATACGTTGTACGTTATACGTTATACTTTACACGTTATACGTTATACGTTATACGATATACGATATACGTTATACGTTACACGTTGGACGTTGTACGTTATACGTTGTACGTTACACGCTGTACGTTATGAGCTGTACGTTATACGCTGAACGTTATACGTTATATGTTATACGTTACACGTTGTACGTTATACGTTGTACGTTATATGTTGTACGTTATACGTTATACGTTATACGTTATACGTTATACGTTATACGTTATACGGTATACGATATACGTTACACGTTGTACGTTGTACGTTATACGTTGTACGTTATACGTTATACGTTATACGTTATACGTTATACGTTATATGTTATACGTTATACGTTACACGTTATACGTTATACGTTATACGATACACGTTATACGTTATACGTTATACGTTATACGTTATACGCTATACGTTATACGCTGTACGTTATACGCTGTACGTTATACGCTGTAAGTTATACGTTGTACGTTATACGTTATACGTTATACGTTGTACGTTATACGTTATACGTTATACGTTATACGTTATACGTTATACGTTATACGTTATACGTTATACGGTATACGATATACGTTATACGTTGTACGTTGTACGTTATACGTTATACGTTATACGTTATACGTTATACGTTATACGTTATACGTTATACGATATTCGTTATACGTTATACGTTATAGGCTGTACGTTATACGCTGTACGTTATACGCTGTACGTTATACGTTATATATTATACGTTACACGTTGTACGTTGTACGTTATACGTTGTACGTTATACGTTGTACGTTATACGTTGTACGTTATACGTTGTACGTTATACGTTGTATGTTATACGTTATACGCTGTACGTTATACGTTATACGTTATACGTTATACGTGATACGTTATACGTTATACGTTATACGTTATACGCTGTACGTTGTACGTTATACGTTATACGTTATACGTTATACGTTATACGTTATACGTTATACGATATTCGTTATACGTTATACGTTATAGGCTGTACGTTATACGCTGTACGTTATACGCTGTACGTTATACGTTATATATTATACGTTACACGTTGTACGTTGTACGTTATACGTTGTACGTAATACGTTGTACGTTATACGTTGTACGTTATACGTTGTACGTTATACGTTGTATGTTATACGTTATACGCTGTACGTTATACGTTATACGTTATACGTTATACGTGATACGTTATACGTTATACGTTATACGTTACACGTTGTACGTTGTACGTTATACGTTGTACGTTATACTTTATACGCTGTACGTTATACGTTATACGTTATATGTTATACGTTATACGTTACACGTTATACGTTATACGTTATACGATACACGTTATACGTTATACGTTATACGTTATACGTTATACGCTATACGTTATACGCTGTACGTTATACGCTGTACGTTATACGCTGTAAGTTATACGTTGTACGTTATACGTTATACGTTATACGTTATACGTTATACGTTATACGATATACGATATACGTTATACGTTACACGTTGTACGTTGTACGTTATACGTTGTACGTTATACGTTGTACGTTGTACGTTATACGTTGTACGTTATACGTTGTACGTTATACGTTATACGTTATAGGTTATACGTTGTACGTTATATGTTGTACGTTATATGTTATACGTTACACGTTGTACGATGTACGTTATACGTTATACGTTATACGTTATACGTTATACGTTATACGTTATACGTTATACGTTATACGTTATACGTTATACGTTATACGTTATCCGTTATACGTTATACGTTATACGTTATACGTTATACGTTATACGTTATACGTTATACGTTATACGGTATACGGTATACGTTATACGTTGTACGTTATACCTTATACGTTATAAGCTGTACGTTATACGCTGTACGTTATACGCTGTACGTTATACGTTGTACGTTATACGTTATACTTTACACGTTATACGTTATACGTTATACGATATACGATATACGTTATACGTTACACGTTGGACGTTGTACGTTATAAGTTGTACGTTATACGTAGTACGTTGTACGTTATACGTTATACGTTGTACGTTATACGCTGTACGTTATACGCTGTACGTTATACGCTGTACGTTATACTCTGTACGTTATACGTTAAACGTTATACGTTACACGTTGTACGTTGTACGTTGTTCGTTATACGTTGTACGTTATACGTTGTACGTTGTACGTTATACGTTATACGTTATACGTGGTACGTTATACGTTGTATGTTATACGTTATACGCTGTACGTTATACGTTATACGTTGTACGTTATACGCTGTACGTTATACGCTGTACGTTATACGCTGTACGTTATACTCTGTACGTTATACGTTAAACGTTATACGTTACACGTTGTACGTTGTACGTTGTTCGTTATACGTTGTACGTTATACGTTGTACGTTGTAAGTTATACGTTGTACGTTATACGTTGTACGTTATACGTTGTACGTTATACGTTGTACGTTATACGTTGTACGTTATACGTTGTACGTTATACGTTATACGTGGTACGTTATACGTTGTATGTTATACGTTATACGCTGTACGTTATACGTTATACGTTGTACGTTATACGTTATACGTTGTACGCTGTACGTTATACGTTATACGTTACACGTTGTACGTTGTACGTTATACGTTGTACGTTGTACGTTACACGTTGTACGTTGTACGTTATACGTTGTACATTATACGTTGTTCGTTATACGTTATACGCTGTACGTTATACGTTATACGTTACATGTTGTACGTTGTACGTTATACGTTGTACGTTATACGTTGTACGTTATACGTTGTACGTTACACGCTGTACGTTATGAGCTGAACGTTATACGCTGAACGTTATACGTTATATGTTATACGTTACACGTTGTACGTTGTACGTTATACGTTGTACGTTATACGTTGTACGTTATACGTTGTACGTTACACGCTGTACGTTATGAGCTGAACGTAATACGCTGAACGTTATACGTTATATGTTATACGTTACACGTTGTACGTTGTACGTTATACGTTGTACGTTATACGTTGTACGTTATACGTTGTACGTTATACGTTGTACGTTATACGTTGTACGTTATACGTTGTATGTTATACGTTATACGCTGTACGTTATACGTTATACGTTATACGTTATACGTGATACGTTATACGTTATACGTTATACGTTATACGCTGTACGTTGTACGTTATACGTTATACGTTATACGTTATACGTTATACGTTATACGTTATACGTTATACGATATTCGTTATACGTTATACGTTATAGGCTGTACGTTATACGTTACACGTTGCACGTTGTACGTTATACGTTGTACGTTATACGTTGTACGTTGTACGTTATACGTTGTACGTTATACGTTGTACGTTATACGTTGTACGTTATACGTTATACGCTGTACGTTATACGTTATACGTTATACGTTATACGTGATACGTTATACGTTATACGTTATACGTTACACGTTGTACGTTGTACGTTATACGTTGTACGTTATACTTTATACGCTGTACGTTATACGTTATACGTTGTACGTTATACGTTGTACGTTGTACGTTATACGTTGTACGTTATACGTTGTACGTTATACGTTGTACGTTATACGTTATACGTTGTAAGTTATATGTTGTACGTTATATGTTATGCGTTACACGTTGTACGATGTACGTTATACGTTATACGTTATACGTTATACGTTATACGATATACGATATACGTTATACGTTACACGTTGGACGTTGTACGTTGTACGTTATACGTTGTACGTTGTACGTTATACGTTGTACGTTATACGTTGTACGTTATACGTTGTACGTTATACGTTGTACGTTATACGTTGTACGTTATACGTTGTACGTTATACGTTATACGCTATACGTTATACGCTGTACGTTATACGCTGTACGTTATACGCTGTACGTTATACGCTGTACGTTATACGTTGTACGTTATACGTTATACGTTACACGTTGTACGTTGTACGTTATACGTTATACGTTATACGTTACACGTTAAACGTTATACGTTATACGTTATACGTTATACGTTATACGTTATACGCTGTACGTTATAGGCTGTACGTTATACGCTGTACGTTATACGTTATACGTTACACGTTGTACGTTGTACGTTGTACGTTATACGTTGTACGTTATACGTTATACGCTGTACGTTATACGTTGTACGTTGCACGTTATACGTTATACGTTATACGTTACACGTTATACGTTATACGTTATACGTTATACGTTATACGTTATACGTTATACGCTGTACGTTATAGGCTGTACGTTATACGCTGTACGTTATACGTTATACGTTACACGTTGTACGTTGTACGTTGTACGTTATACGTTGTACGTTATACGTTATACGCTGTACGTTATACGTTATACGTTATATGTTATACGTTATACGTTATACGTTATACGTTATACGTTATACGTTATACGTTACACGTTATACGCTGTACGTTATACGCTGTACGTTATACGCTGTACGTTATACGTTATACGTTATACGTTACACGTTGTACGTTGTACGTTATACGTTGTACGTTATACTTTATACGCTGTACGTTATACGTTATACGTTATATGTTATACGTTATACGTTATACGTTATACGTTATACGTTATACGATACACGTTATACGTTATACGTTATACGTTTTACGTTATACGTTATACGCTATACGTTATACGCTGTACGTTATACGCTGTACGTTATACGCTGTACGTTATACGTTGTACGTTATACGTTATACGTTACACGTTATACGTTATACGTTATACGATATACGATATACGTTATACGTTACACGTTGGACGTTGTACGTTATAAGTTGTACGTTATACGTAGTACGTTGTACGTTATACGTTGTACGTTATACGTTGTACGTTATACGTTATACGTTATACGTTATACGTTATACGTTGTACTTTATATGTTGTACGTTATATGTTATACGTTACACGTTGTACGATGTACGTTATACGTTATACGTTATACGTTATACGTTATACGTTATACGTTATACGTTATACGTTATACGTTATACGTTATACGTTATACGTTATACGTTATACGGTATACGGTATACGTTATACGTTGTACGTTATACCTTATACGTTATACGCTGTACGTTATACGCTGTACGTTATACGTTATACGTTACACGTTATACGTTATACGTTATACGTTATACGCTGTACGTTATACGCTGTACGTTATACGCTGTACGTTATACGTTATAAGTTATACGTTACACGTTGTACGTTGTACGTTATACGTTGTACGTTATACGTTATACGGTGTACGTTATACGTTATACGTTGTATGTTATACGTTATACGTTATACGTTCTACGTTATACGTTATACGATACACGTTATACGTTATACGTTATACGTTATACGTTATACGTTATACGTTATACGCTGTACGTTATACGCTGTACGTTATACGCTGTACGTTATACGTTGTACGTTATACGTTATACGTTACACGTTGTACGTTGTAGGTTATACGTTATACGTTATACGTTACACGTTATACGTTATACGTTATACGTTATACGCTGTACGTTATAGGCTGTACGTTATACGCTGTACGTTATACGCTGTACGTTATACGTTATACGTTATACGTTACACGTTGTACGTTGTACGTTATACGTTGTACGTTATACTTTATACGCTGTACGTTATACGTTATACGTTATACGTTATACGTTATACGTTATATGTTATACGTTATACGTTATACGTTATACGTTATACGTTATACGTTATACGTTATATGTTATACGTTATACGTTATACGTTATACGTTATACGTTATACGTTATACGTTATACGTTATACGTTATACGTTATACGTTATACGTTATACGGTATACGGTATACGTTATACGTTGTACGTTATACCTTATACGTTATACGCTGTACGTTATACGCTGTACGTTATACGCTGTACGTTATACGTTGTACGTTATACGTTATACTTTACACGTTATACGTTATACGTTATACGATATACGATATACGTTATACGTTACACGTTGGACGTTGTACGTTATAAGTTGTACGTTATACGTAGTACGTTGTACGTTATACGTTATACGTTGTACGTTATACGCTGTACGTTATACGCTGTACGTCATACGCTGTACGTTATACTCTGTACGTTATACGTTAAACGTTATACGTTACACGTTGTACGTTGTACGTTATACGTTGTACGTTATACTTTATACGCTGTACGTTATACGTTATACGTTATATGTTATACGTTATACGTTATACGATACACGTTATACGTTATACGTTATACGTTATACGTTATACGCTATACGTTATACGCTGTACGTTATACGCTGTACGTTATACGCTGTAAGTTATACGTTGTACGTTATACGTTATACGTTATACGTTATACGTTATACGTTATACGATATACGATATACGTTATACGTTACACGTTGTACGTTGTACGTTATACGTTGTACGTTATACGTTGTACGTTGTACGTTATACGTTGTACGTTATACGTTGTACGTTATACGTTATACGTTATACGTTATACGTTGTACGTTATATGTTGTACGTTATATGTTATACGTTACACGTTGTACGATGTACGTTATACGTTATACGTTATACGTTATACGTTATACGTTATACGTTATACGTTATACGTTATACGTTATACGTTATACGTTATACGTTATACGTTATACGTTATACGTTATACGTTATACGTTATACGTTATACGTTATACGTTATACGTTATACGTTATACGTTATACGTTATACGGTATACGGTATACGTTATACGTTGTACGTTATACCTTATACGTTATACGCTGTACGTTATACGCTGTACGTTATACGCTGTACGTTATACGTTGTACGTTATACGTTATACTTTACACGTTATACGTTATACGTTATACGATATACGATATACGTTATACGTTACACGTTGGACGTTGTACGTTATAAGTTGTACGTTATACGTAGTACGTTGTACGTTATACGTTATACGTTGTACGTTATACGCTGTACGTTATACGCTGTACGTTATACGCTGTACGTTATACTCTGTACGTTATACGTTAAACGTTATACGTTACACGTTGTACGTTGTACGTTGTTCGTTATACGTTGTACGTTATACGTTGTACGTTGTACGTTATACGTTATACGTTATACGTGGTACGTTATACGTTGTATGTTATACGTTATACGCTGTACGTTATACGTTATACGTTGTACGTTATACGCTGTACGTTATACGCTTCACGTTATACGCTGTACGTTATACTCTGTACGTTATACGTTAAACGTTATACGTTACACGTTGTACGTTGTACGTTGTTCGTTATACGTTGTACGTTATACGTTGTACGTTGTACGTTATACGTTGTACGTTATACGTTGTACGTTATACGTTGTACGTTATACGTTGTACGTTATACGTTGTACGTTATACGTTATACGTGGTACGTTATACGTTGTATGTTATACGTTATACGCTGTACGTTATACGTTATACGTTGTACGTTATACGTTATACGTTGTACGCTGTACGTTATACGTTATACGTTACACGTTGTACGATGTACGTTATACGTTATACGTTATACGTTATACGTTATACGTTATACGTTATACGTTATACGTTATACGTTATACGTTATACGTTATACGTTATCCGTTATACGTTATACGTTATACGTTATACGTTATACGTTATACGTTATACGGTATACGGTATACGTTATACGTTGTACGTTATACCTTATACGTTATAAGCTGTACGTTATACGCTGTACGTTATACGCTGTACGTTATACGTTGTACGTTATACGTTATACTTTACACGTTATACGTTATACGTTATACGATATACGATATACGTTATACGTTACACGTTGGACGTTGTACGTTATACGTTGTACGTTACACGCTGTACGTTATGAGCTGTACGATATACGCTGAACGTTATACGTTATATGTTATACGTTACACGTTGTACGTTATACGTTGTACGTTATATGTTGTACGTTATACGTTATACGTTATACGTTATACGTTATACGTTATACGGTATACGATATACGTTACACGTTGTACGTTGTACGTTATACGTTGTACGTTATACTTTATACGCTGTACGTTATACGTTATACGTTATATGTTATACGTTATACGTTACACGTTATACGTTATACGTTATACGATACACGTTATACGTTATACGTTATACGTTATACGTTATACGTTATACGCTATACGTTATACGCTGTACGTTATACGCTGTACGTTATACGCTGTAAGTTATACGTTGTACGTTATACGTTATACGTTATACGTTATACGTTATACGTTATACGATATACGATATACGTTATACGTTACACGTTGTACGTTGTACGTTATACGTTATACGTTGTACGTTATACGCTGTACGTTATACGCTGTAAGTTATACGCTGTACGTTATACTCTGTACGTTATACGTTAAACGTTATACGTTACACGTTGTACGTTGTACGTTATACGTTGTACGTTATACTTTATACGCTGTACGTTATACGTTATACGTTATATGTTATACGTTATACGTTACACGTTATACGTTATACGTTATACGATACACGTTATACGTTATACGTTATACGTTATACGTTATACGCTATACGTTATACGCTGTACGTTATACGCTGTACGTTATACGCTGTAAGTTATACGTTGTACGTTATACGTTATACGTTATACGTTATACGTTATACGTTATACGATATACGATATACGTTATACGTTACACGTTGTACGTTGTACGTTATACGTTGTACGTTATACGTTGTACGTTGTACGTTATACGTTGTACGTTATACGTTGTACGTTATACGTTATACGTTATACGTTATACGTTGTACGTTATATGTTGTACGTTATATGTTATACGTTACACGTTGTACGATGTACGTTATACGTTATACGTTATACGTTATACGTTATACGTTATACGTTATACGTTATACGTTATACGTTATACGGTATACGGTATACGTTATACGTTGTACGTTATACCTTATACGTTATACGCTGTACGTTATACGCTGTACGTTATACGCTGTACGTTATACGTTGTACGTTATACGTTATACTTTACACGTTATACGTTATACGTTATACGATATACGATATACGTTATACGTTACACGTTGGACGTTGTACGTTATAAGTTGTACGTTATACGTAGTACGTTGTACGTTATACGTTATACGTTGTACGTTATACGCTGTACGTTATACGCTGTACGTTATACGCTGTACGTTATACTCTGTACGTTATACGTTAAACGTTATACGTTACACGTTGTACGTTGTACGTTGTTCGTTATACGTTGTACGTTATACGTTGTACGTTGTACGTTATACGTTATACGTTATACGTGGTACGTTATACGTTGTATGTTATACGTTATACGCTGTACGTTATACGTTATACGTTGTACGTTATACGCTGTACGTTATACGCTGTACGTTATACGCTGTACGTTATACTCTGTACGTTATACGTTAAACGTTATACGTTACACGTTGTACGTTGTACGTTGTTCGTTATACGTTGTACGTTATACGTTGTACGTTGTACGTTATACGTTGTACGTTATACGTTGTACGTTATACGTTGTACGTTATACGTTGTACGTTATACGTTGTACGTTATACGTTATACGTGGTACGTTATACGTTGTATGTTATACGTTATACGCTTTACGTTATACGTTATACGTTGTACGTTATACGTTATACGTTGTACGCTGTACGTTATACGTTATACGTTACACGTTGTACGTTGTACGTTATATGTTGTACGTTGTACGTTACACGTTGTACGTTGTACGTTATACGTTGTACATTATACGTTGTTCGTTATACGTTATACGCTGTACGTTATACGTTATACGTTACACGTTGTACGTTGTACGTTATACGTTGTACGTTATACGTTGTACGTTATACGTTGTACGTTACACGCTGTACGTTATGAGCTGTACGTTATACGCTGAACGTTATACGTTATATGTTATACGTTACACGTTGTACGTTGTACGTTATACGTTGTACGTTATACGTTGTACGTTATACGTTATACGTTATACGTTATACGTTATACGTTATACGTTATACGTTATACGGTATACGATATACGTTATACGTTGTACGTTATACGTTATACGTTATACGTTATACGTTATACGTTATACGTTATACGATATTCGTTATACGTTATACGTTATAGGCTGTACGTTATACGCTGTACGTTATACGCTGTACGTTATACGTTATATATTATACGTTACACGTTGTACGTTGTACGTTATACGTTGTACGTTATACGTTGTACGTTATACGTTGTACGTTATACGTTGTACGTTATACGTTGTATGTTATACGTTATACGCTGTACGTTATACGTTATACGTTATACGTTATACGTGATACGTTATACGTTATACGTTATACGTTATACGCTGTACGTTGTACGTTATACGTTATACGTTATACGTTATACGTTATACGTTATACGTTATACGTTATACGTTATACGTTATACGATATTCGTTATACGTTATACGTTATAGGCTGTACGTTATACGCTGTACGTTATACGCTGTACGTTATACGTTATATATTATACGTTACACGTTGTACGTTGTACGTTATACGTTGTACGTAATACGTTGTACGTTATACGTTGTACGTTATACGTTGTACGTTATACGTTGTATGTTATACGTTATACGCTGTACGTTATACGTTATACGTTATACGTTATACGTGATACGTTATACGTTATACGTTATACGTTACACGTTGTACGTTGTACGTTATACGTTGTACGTTATACTTTATACGCTGTACGTTATACGTTATACGTTATACGTTATACGTTATACGTTATACGATATACGATATACGTTATACGTTACACGTTGTACGTTGTACGTTATACGTTGTACGTTATACGTTGTACGTTGTACGTTATACGTTGTACGTTATACGTTGTACGTTATACGTTATACGTTATACGTTATACGTTGTACGTTATATGTTGTACGTTATATGTTATACGTTACACGTTGTACGATGTACGTTATACGTTATACGTTATACGTTATACGTTATACGTTATACGTTATACGTTATACGTTATACGTTATACGTTATACGTTATACGTTATACGTTATACGTTATCCGTTATACGTTATACGTTATACGTTATACGTTATACGTTATACGTTATACGTTATACGTTATACGTTATACGGTATACGGTATACGTTATACGTTGTACGTTATACCTTATACGTTATAAGCTGTACGTTATACGCTGTACGTTATACGCTGTACGTTATACGTTGTACGTTATACGTTATACTTTACACGTTATACGTTATACGTTATACGATATACGATATACGTTATACGTTACACGTTGGACGTTGTACGTTATAAGTTGTACGTTATACGTAGTACGTTGTACGTTATACGTTATACGTTGTACGTTATACGCTGTACGTTATACGCTGTACGTTATACGCTGTACGTTATACTCTGTACGTTATACGTTAAACGTTATACGTTACACGTTGTACGTTGTACGTTGTTCGTTATACGTTGTACGTTATACGTTGTACGTTGTACGTTATACGTTATACGTTATACGTGGTACGTTATACGTTGTATGTTATACGTTATACGCTGTACGTTATACGTTATACGTTGTACGTTATACGCTGTACGTTATACGCTGTACGTTATACGCTGTACGTTATACTCTGTACGATATACGTTAAACGTTATACGTTACACGTTGTACGTTGTACGTTGTTCGTTATACGTTGTACGTTATACGTTGTACGTTGTACGTTATACGTTGTACGTTATACGTTGTACGTTATACGTTGTGCGTTATACGTTGTACGTTATCCGTTGTACGTTATACGTTGTACGTTATACGTTATACGTGGTACGTTATACGTTGTATGTTATACGGTATACGCAGTACGTAATACGTTATACGTTGTACGTTATACGTTATACGTTGTACGCTGTACGTTATACGTTATACGTTACACGTTGTACGTTGTACGTTATACGTTGTACGTTGTACGTTACACGTTGTACGTTGTACGTTATACGTTGTACATTATACGTTGTTCGTTATACGTTATACGTTGTACGTTATACGTTGTACGTTACACGCTGTACGTTATGAGCTGAACGTTATACGCTGAACGTTATACGTTATATGTTATACGTTACACGTTGTACGTTGTACGTTATACGTTGTACGTTATATGTTGTACGTTATACGTTATACGTTATACGTTATACGTTATACGTTATACGTTATACGGTATACGATATACGTTATACGTTGTACGTTATACGTTATACGTTATACGTTATACGTTATACGTTATACGTTATACGTTATACGATATTCGTTATACGTTATACGTTATAGGCTGTACGTTATACGCTGTACGTTATACGCTGTACGTTATACGTTATATATTATACGTTACACGTTGTACGTTGTACGTTATACGTTGTACGTTATACGTTGTACGTTATACGTTGTACGTTATACGTTGTACGTTATACGTTGTATGTTATACGTTATACGCTGTACGTTATACGTTATACGTTATACGTTATACGTGATACGTTATACGTTATACGTTATACGTTATACGCTGTACGTTGTACGTTATACGTTATACGTTATACGTTATACGTTATACGTTATACGTTATACGATATTCGTTATACGTTATACGTTATAGGCTGTACGTTATACGCTGTACGTTATACGCTGTACGTTATACGTTATACGTTATACGTTATACGTTATACGTTATACGTTATACGGTATACGGTATACGTTATACGTTGTACGTTATACCTTATACGTTATAAGCTGTACGTTATACGCTGTACGTTATACGCTGTACGTTATACGTTGTACGTTATACGTTATACTTTACACGTTATACGTTATACGTTATACGATATACGATATACGTTATACGTTACACGTTGGACGTTGTACGTTATAAGTTGTACGTTATACGTAGTACGTTGTACGTTATACGTTATACGTTGTACGTTATACGCTGTACGTTATACGCTGTACGTTATACGCTGTACGTTATACTCTGTACGTTATACGTTAAACGTTATACGTTACACGTTGTACGTTGTACGTTGTTCGTTATACGTTGTACGTTATACGTTGTACGTTGTACGTTATACGTTATACGTTATACGTGGTACGTTATACGTTGTATGTTATACGTTATACGCTGTACGTTATACGTTATACGTTGTACGTTATACGCTGTACGTTATACGCTGTACGTTATACGCTGTACGTTATACTCTGTACGTTATACGTTAAACGTTATACGTTACACGTTGTACGTTGTACGTTGTTCGTTATACGTTGTACGTTATACGTTGTACGTTGTACGTTATACGTTGTACGTTATACGTTGTACGTTATACGTTGTACGTTATACGTTGTACGTTATACGTTGTACGTTATACGTTGTACGTTATACGTTATACGTGGTACGTTATACGTTGTATGTTATACGTTATACGCTGTACGTTATACGTTATACGTTGTACGTTATACGTTATACGTTGTACGCTGTACGTTATACGTTATACGTTACACGTTGTACGTTGTACGTTATACGTTGTACGTTGTACGTTACACGTTGTACGTTGTACGTTATACGTTGTACATTATACGTTGTTCGTTATACGTTATACGCTGTACGTTTTACGTTATACGTTACACGTTGTACGTTGTACGTTATACGTTGTACGTTATACGTTGTACGTTATACGTTGTACGTTACACGCTGTACGTTATGAGCTGAACGTTATACGCTGAACGTTATACGTTATATGTTATACGTTACACGTTGTACGTTGTACGTTATACGTTGTACCTTATATGTTGTACGTTATACGTTATACGTTATACGTTATACGTTATACGTTATACGTTATACGGTATACGATATACGTTATACGTTGTACGTTATACGTTATACGTTATACGTTATACGTTATACGTTATACGATATTCGTTATACGTTATACGTTATAGGCTGTACGTTATACGCTGTACGTTATACGCTGTACGTTATACGTTATATATTATACGTTACACGTTGTACGTTGTACGTTATACGTTGTACGTTATACGTTATACGATATTCGTTATACGTTATACGTTATAGGCTGTACGTTATACGCTGTACGTTATACGCTGTACGTTATACGTTATATATTATACGTTACACGTTGTACGTTGTACGTTATACGTTGTACGTAATACGTTGTACGTTATACGTTGTACGTTATACGTTGTACGTTATACGTTGTATGTTATACGTTATACGCTGTACGTTATACGTTATACGTTATACGTTATACGTGATACGTTATACGTTATACGTTATACGTTACACGTTGTACGTTGTACGTTATACGTTGTACGTTATACTTTATACGCTGTACGTTATACGTTATACGTTATATGTTATACGTTATACGTTATACGTTATACGTTATACGTTATACGATACACGTTATACGTTATACGTTATACGTTATACGCTATACGTTATACGCTGTACGTTATACGCTGTACGTTATACGCTGTACGTTATACGTTGTACGTTATACGCTATACGTTATACGTTATACGTTATACGTTATACGTTATACGATATACGATATACGTTATACGTTACACGTTGCACGTTGTACGTTATACGTTGTACGTTATACGTTGTACGTTGTACGTTATACGTAGTACGTTATACGTTGTACGTTATACGTTGTACGTTATACGTTATACGTTGTAAGTTATATGTTGTACGTTATATGTTATGCGTTACACGTTGTACGATGTACGTTATACGTTATACGTTATACGTTATACGTTATACGTTATACGTTATACGTTATACGTTATACGTTATACGTTATACGTTATACGTTATACGTTACACGTTATACGTTATACGTTATACGTTATACGTTATACGGTATACGGTATACGTTATACGTTGTACGTTATACCTTATACGTTATACGCTGTACGTTATACGCTGTACGTTATACGCTGTACGTTATACGTTGTACGTTATACGTTATACTTTACACGTTATACGTTATACGTTATACGATATACGATATACGTTATACGTTACACGTTGGACGTTGTACGTTGTACGTTATACGTTGTACGTTGTACGTTATACGTTGTACGTTATACGTTGTACGTTATACGTTGTACGTTATACGTTGTACGTTATACGTTGTACGTTATACGTTGTACGTTATACGTTATACGTGGTACGTTATACGTTGTATGTTATACGTTATACGCTGTACGTTATACGTTATACGTTGTACGTTATACGTTATACGTTGTACGCTGTACGTTATACGTTATACGTTACACGTTGTACGTTGTACGTTATACGTTGTACGTTATACGTTGTACGTTATACGTTGTACGTTATACGTTGTACGTTATACGTTGTATGTTATACGTTATACGCTGTACGTTATACGTTATACGTTATACGTTATACGTTATACGTTATACGTTATACGTTATACGTTTTACGTTGTACGTTGTACGTTATACGTTGTACGTTATACTTTATACGCTGTACGTTATACGTTATACGTTATATGTTATACGTTATACGTTATACGTTATACGTTATACGTTATACGTTATACGATACACGTTATACGTTATACGTTATACGTTATACGTTATACGCTATACGTTATACGCTGTACGTTATACGCTGTACGTTATACGCTGTACGTTATACGCTGTACGTTATACGTTGTACGTTATACGTTATACGTTACACGTTGTACGTTGTACGTTATACGTTATACGTTATACGTTACACGTTAAACGTTATACGTTATACGTTATACGTTATACGTTATACGTTATACGTTATACGCTGTACGTTATAGGCTGTACGTTATACGCTGTACGTTATACGTTATACGTTACACGTTGTACGTTGTACGTTGTACGTTATACGTTGTACGTTATACGTTATACGCTGTACGTTATACGTTGTACGTTGTACGTTATACGTTATACGTTATACGTTACACGTTATACGTTATACGTTATACGTTATACGTTATACGTTATACGTTATACGCTGTACGTTATAGGCTGTACGTTATACGCTGTACGTTATACGTTATACGTTACACGTTGTACGTTGTACGTTGTACGTTATACGTTGTACGTTATACGTTATACGCTGTACGTTATACGTTATACGTTATATGTTATACGTTATACGTTATACGTTATACGTTATACGTTACACGTTATACGCTGTACGTTATACGCTGTACGTTATAAGCTGTACGTTATACGTTATACGTTATACGTTACACGTTGTACGTTGTACGTTATACGTTGTACGTTATACTTTATACGCTGTACGTTATACGTTATACGTTATATGTTATACGTTATACGTTATACGTTATACGTTATACGTTATACGATACACGTTATACGTTATACGTTATACGTTTTACGTTATACGTTATACGCTATACGTTATACGCTGTACGTTATACGCTGTACGTTATACGCTGTACGTTATACGTTGTACGTTATACGTTATACGTTACACGTTATACGTTATACGTTATACGATATACGATATACGTTATACGTTACACGTTGGACGTTGTACGTTATAAGTTGTACGTTATACGTAGTACGATGTACGTTATACGTTGTACGTTATACGTTGTACGTTATACGTTATACGTTATACGTTATACGTTATACGTTATACGTTGTACTTTATATGTTGTACGTTATATGTTATACGTTACACGTTGTACGATGTACGTTATACGTTATACGTTATACGTTATACGTTATACGTTATACGTTATACGTTATACGTTATACGTTATACGTTATACGTTATACGTTATACGTTATACGGTATACGGTATACGTTATACGTTGTACGTTATACCTTATACGTTATACGCTGTACGTTATACGCTGTACGTTATACGTTATACGTTACACGTTATACGTTATACGTTATACGTTATACGCTGTACGTTATACGCTGTACGTTATACGCTGTACGTTATACGTTATAAGTTATACGTTACACGTTGTACGTTGTACGTTATACGTTGTACGTTATACGTTATACGGTGTACGTTATACGTTATACGTTGTATGTTATACGTTATACGTTATACGTTCTACGTTATACGTTATACGATACACGTTATACGTTATACGTTATACGTTATACGTTATACGTTATACGTTATACGCTGTACGTTATACGCTGTACGTTATACGCTGTACGTTATACGTTGTACGTTATACGTTATACGTTACACGTTGTACGTTGTAGGTTATACGTTATACGTTATACGTTACACGTTATACGTTATACGTTATACGTTATACGCTGTACGTTATAGGCTGTACGTTATACGCTGTACGTTATACGCTGTACGTTATACGTTATACGTTATACGTTACACGTTGTACGTTGTACGTTATACGTTGTACGTTATACTTTATACGCTGTACGTTATACGTTATACGTTATACGTTATACGGTATACGGTATACGTTATACGTTGTACGTTATACCTTATACGTTATACGCTGTACGTTATACGCTGTACGTTATACGTTATACGTTACACGTTATACGTTATACGTTATACGTTATACGCTGTACGTTATACGCTGTACGTTATACGCTGTACGTTATACGCTGTACGTTATACGTTATACGATATACGATATACGTTATACGTTACACGTTGCACGTTGTACGTTATACGTTGTACGTTATACGTTGTACGTTGTACGTTATACGTAGTACGTTATACGTTGTACGTTATACGTTGTACGTTATACGTTATACGTTATACGCTGTACGTTATACGTTATACGTTACACGTTGTACGTTGTACGTTGTACGTTATACGTTGTACGTTATACGTTATACGCTGTACGTTATACGTTGTACGTTGTACGTTATACGTTATACGTTATACGTTACACGTTATACGTTATACGTTATACGTTATACGTTATACGTTATACGTTATACGCTGTACGTTATAGGCTGTACGTTATACGCTGTACGTTATACGTTATACGTTACACGTTGTACGTTGTACGTTGTACGTTATACGTTGTACGTTATACGTTATACGCTGTACGTTATACGTTATACGTTATATGTTATACGTTATACGTTATACGTTATACGTTATACGTTACACGTTATACGCTGTACGTTATACGCTGTACGTTATAAGCTGTACGTTATACGTTATACGTTATACGTTACACGTTGTACGTTGTACGTTATACGTTGTACGTTATACTTTATACGCTGTACGTTATACGTTATACGTTATATGTTATACGTTATACGTTATACGTTATACGTTATACGTTATACGATACACGTTATACGTTATACGTTATACGTTTTACGTTATACGTTATACGCTATACGTTATACGCTGTACGTTATACGCTGTACGTTATACGCTGTACGTTATACGTTGTACGTTATACGTTATACGTTACACGTTATACGTTATACGTTATACGATATACGATATACGTTATACGTTACACGTTGGACGTTGTACGTTATAAGTTGTACGTTATACGTAGTACGTTGTACGTTATACGTTGTACGTTATACGTTGTACGTTATACGTTATACGTTATACGTTATACGTTATACGTTATACGTTGTACTTTATATGTTGTACGTTATATGTTATACGTTACACGTTGTACGATGTACGTTATACGTTATACGTTATACGTTATACGTTATACGTTATACGTTATACGTTATACGTTATACGTTATACGTTATACGTTATACGTTATACGTTATACGGTATACGGTATACGTTATACGTTGTACGTTATACCTTATACGTTATACGCTGTACGTTATACGCTGTACGTTATACGTTATACGTTACACGTTATACGTTATACGTTATACGTTATACGCTGTACGTTATACGCTGTACGTTATACGCTGTACGTTATACGTTATAAGTTATACGTTACACGTTGTACGTTGTACGTTATACGTTGTACGTTATACGTTATACGGTGTACGTTATACGTTATACGTTGTATGTTATACGTTATACGTTATACGTTCTACGTTATACGTTATACGATACACGTTATACGTTATACGTTATACGTTATACGTTATACGTTATACGTTATACGCTGTACGTTATACGCTGTACGTTATACGCTGTACGTTATACGTTGTACGTTATACGTTATACGTTACACGTTGTACGTTGTAGGTTATACGTTATACGTTATACGTTACACGTTATACGTTATACGTTATACGTTATACGCTGTACGTTATAGGCTGTACGTTATACGCTGTACGTTATACGCTGTACGTTATACGTTATACGTTATACGTTACACGTTGTACGTTGTACGTTATACGTTGTACGTTATACTTTATACGCTGTACGTTATACGTTATACGTTATACGTTATATGTTATACGTTATACGTTATACGTTATACGTTATACGTTATACGTTATACGTTATACGTTATACGTTATACGTTATACGTTATACGTTATACGTTATACGTTATACGTTATACGTTATACGTTATACGTTATACGGTATACGGTATACGTTATACGTTGTACGTTATACCTTATACGTTATACGCTGTACGTTATACGCTGTACGTTATACGCTGTACGTTATACGTTGTACGTTATACGTTATACTTTACACGTTATACGTTATACGTTATACGATATACGATATACGTTATACGTTACACGTTGGACGTTGTACGTTATAAGTTGTACGTTATACGTAGTACGTTGTACGTTATACGTTATACGTTGTACGTTATACGCTGTACGTTATACGCTGTACGTTATACGCTGTACGTTATACTCTGTACGTTATACGTTAAACGTTATACGTTACACGTTGTACGTTGTACGTTATACGTTGTACGTTATACTTTATACGCTGTACGTTATACGTTATACGTTATATGTTATACGTTATACGTTACACGTTATACGTTATACGTTATACGATACACGTTATACGTTATACGTTATACGTTATACGTTATACGCTATACGTTATACGCTGTACGTTATACGCTGTACGTTATACGCTGTAAGTTATACGTTATACGTTATACGTTATACGTTATACGTTATACGTTATACGTTATACGATATACGATATACGTTATACGTTACACGTTGTACGTTGTACGTTATACGTTGTACGTTATACGTTGTACGTTGTACGTTATACGTTGTACGTTATACGTTGTACGTTATACGTTATACGTTATACGTTATACGTTGTACGTTATATGTTGTACGTTATATGTTATACGTTACACGTTGTACGATGTACGTTATACGTTATACGTTATACGTTATACGTTATACGTTATACGTTATACGTTATACGTTATACGTTATACGTTATACGTTATACGTTATACGTTATACGTTATACGTTATACGTTATACGTTATACGTTATACGTTATACGTTATACGTTATACGTTATACTTTATACGTTATACGTTATACGTTATACGGTATACGGTATACGTTATACGTTGTACGTTATACCTTATACGTTATACGCTGTACGTTATACGCTGTACGTTATACGCTGTACGTTATACGTTGTACGTTATACGTTATACTTTACACGTTATACGTTATACGTTATACGATATACGATATACGTTATACGTTACACGTTGGACGTTGTACGTTATAAGTTGTACGTTATACGTAGTACGTTGTACGTTATACGTTATACGTTGTACGTTATACGCTGTACGTTATACGCTGTACGTTGTACGCTGTACGTTATACTCTGTACGTTATACGTTAAACGTTATACGTTACACGTTGTACGTTGTACGTTGTTCGTTATACGTTGTACGTTATACGTTGTACGTTGTACGTTATACGTTATACGTTATACGTGGTACGTTATACGTTGTATGTTATACGTTATACGCTGTACGTTATACGTTATACGTTGTACGTTATACGCTGTACGTTATACGCTTCACGTTATACGCTGTACGTTATACTCTGTACGTTATACGTTAAACGTTATACGTTACACGTTGTACGTTGTACGTTGTTCGTTATACGTTGTACGTTATACGTTGTACGTTGTACGTTATACGTTGTACGTTATACGTTGTACGTTATACGTTGTACGTTATACGTTGTACGTTATACGTTGTACGTTATACGTTATACGTGGTACGTTATACGTTGTATGTTATACGTTATACGCTGTACGTTATACGTTATACGTTGTACGTTATACGTTATACGTTGTACGCTGTACGTTATACGTTATACGTTACACGTTGTACGTTGTACGTTATACATTGTACGTTGTACGTTACACGTTGTACGTTGTACGGTATACGTTGTACATTATACGTTGTTCGTTATACGTTATACGCTGTACGTTATACGTTATACGTTACACGTTGTACGTTGTACGTTATACGTTACACGTTGTACGATGTACGTTATACGTTATACGTTATACGTTATACGTTATACGTTATACGTTATACGTTATACGTTATACGTTATACGTTATACGTTATACGTTATACGGTATACGGTATACGTTATACGTTGTACGTTATACCTTATACGTTATACGCTGTACGTTATACGCTGTACGTTATACGTTATACGTTACACGTTATACGTTATACGTTATACGTTATACGCTGTACGTTATACGCTGTACGTTATACGCTGTACGTTATACGTTATAAGTTATACGTTACACGTTGTACGTTGTACGTTATACGTTGTACGTTATACGTTATACGGTGTACGTTATACGTTATACGTTGTATGTTATACGTTATACGTTATACGTTCTACGTTATACGTTATACGTTATACGATACACGTTATACGTTATACGTTATACGTTATACGTTATACGTTATACGTTATACGCTGTACGTTATACGCTGTACGTTATACGCTGTACGTTATACGTTGTACGTTATACGTTATACGTTACACGTTGTACGTTGTAGGTTATACGTTATACGTTATACGTTACACGTTATACGTTATACGTTATACGTTATACGCTGTACGTTATAGGCTGTACGTTATACGCTGTACGTTATACGCTATACGTTATACGTTATACGTTATACGTTACACGTTGTACGTTGTACGTTATACGTTGTACGTTATACTTTATACGCTGTACGTTATACGTTATACGTTATACGTTATATGTTATACGTTATACGTTATACGTTATACGTTATACGTTATACGTTATACGTTATACGTTATACGTTATACGTTATACGTTATACGTTATACGTTATACGTTATACGTTATACGGTATACGGTATACGTTATACGTTGTACGTTATACCTTATACGTTATACGCTGTACGTTATACGCTGTACGTTATACGCTGTACGTTATACGTTGTACGTTATACGTTATACTTTACACGTTATACGTTATACGTTATACGATATACGATATACGTTATACGTTACACGTTGGACGTTGTACGTTATAAGTTGTACGTTATACGTAGTACGTTGTACGTTATACGTTATACGTTGTACGTTATACGCTGTACGTTATACGCTGTACGTTATACGCTGTACGTTATACTCTGTACGTTATACGTTAAACGTTATACGTTACACGTTGTACGTTGTACGTTATACGTTGTACGTTATACTTTATACGCTGTACGTTATACGTTATACGTTATATGTTATACGTTATACGTTACACGTTATACGTTATACGTTATACGATACACGTTATACGTTATACGTTATACGTTATACGTTATACGTTATACGCTATACGTTATACGCTGTACGTTATACGCTGTACGTTATACGCTGTAAGTTATACGTTGTACGTTATACGTTATACGTTATACGTTATACGTTATACGTTATACGATATACGATATACGTTATACGTTACACGTTGTACGTTGTACGTTATACGTTGTACGTTATACGTTGTACGTTGTACGTTATACGTTGTACGTTATACGTTGTACGTTATACGTTATACGTTATACGTTATACGTTGTACGTTATATGTTGTACGTTATACGTTGTACGTTATACGTTGTACGTTATACGTTATACGTGGTACGTTATACGTTGTATGTTATACGTTATACGCTGTACGTTATACGTTATACGTTGTACGTTATACGTTATACGTTGTACGCTGTACGTTATACGTTATACGTTACACGTTGTACGTTGTACGTTATACGTTGTACGTTATACGTTGTACGTTATACGTTGTACGTTATACGTTGTACGTTATACGTTGTATGTTATACGTTATACGCTGTACGTTATACGTTATACGTTATACGTTATACGTGATACGTTATACGTTATACGTTATACGTTACACGTTGTACGTTGTACGTTATACGTTGTACGTTATACTATATACGCTGTACGTTATACGTTATACGTTACATGTTATACGTTATACGTTATACGTTATACGTTATACGTTATACGTTATACGATACACGTTATACGTTATACGTTATACGTTATACGTTATACGCTATACGTTATACGCTGTACGTTATACGCTGTACGTTATACGCTGTACGTTATACGTTGTACGTTATACGTTATACGTTATACGTTATACGTTATACGTTATACGTTATACGATATACGATATACGTTATACGTTACACGTTGTACGTTGTACGTTATACGTTGTACGTTATACGTTGTACGTTGTACGTTATACGTTGTACGTTATACGTTGTACGTTATACGTTGTACGTTATACGTTATACGTTGTAAGTTATATGTTGTACGTTATATGTTATACGTTACACGTTGTACGATGTACGTTATACGTTATACGTTATACGTTATACGTTATACGTTATACGTTATACGTTATACGTTATACGTTATACGTTACACGTTATACGTTATACGTTATACGTTATACGTTATACGGTATACGGTATACGTTATACGTTGTACGTTATACCTTATACGTTATACGCTGTACGTTATACGCTGTACGTTATACGCTGTACGTTATACGTTGTACGTTATACGTTATACTTTACACGTTATACGTTATACGTTATACGATATACGATATACGTTATACGTTACACGTTGGACGTTATACGTTGTACGTTATACGTTATACGTTGTAAGTTATATGTTGTACGTTATATGTTATACGTTACACGTTGTACGATGTACGTTATACGTTATACGTTATACGTTATACGTTATACGTTATACGTTATACGTTATACGTTATACGTTACACGTTATACGTTATACGTTATACGTTATACGTTATACGGTATACGGTATACGTTATACGTTGTACGTTATACCTTATACGTTATACGCTGTACGTTATACGCTGTACGTTATACGCTGTACGTTATACGTTGTACGTTATACGTTATACTTTACACGTTATACGTTATACGTTATACGATATACGATATACGTTATACGTTACACGTTGGACGTTGTACGTTGTACGTTATACGTTGTACGTTGTACGTTATACGTTGTACGTTATACGTTGTACGTTATACGTTGTACGTTATACGTTGTACGTTATACGTTGTACGTTATATGTTGTACGTTATACGTTGTACGTTATACGTTGTACGTTATACGTTGTACGTTATACGTTATACGTGGTACGTTATACGTTGTATGTTATACGTTATACGCTGTACGTTATACGTTATACGTTGTACGTTATACGTTATACGTTGTACGCTGTACGTTATACGTTATACGTTACACGTTGTACGTTGTACGTTATACGTTGTACGTTGTACGTTACACGTTGTACGTTGTACGTTATACGTTGTACATTATACGTTGTTCGTTATACGTTATACGCTGTACGTTATACGTTATACGTTACACGTTGTACGTTGTACGTTATACGTTGTACGTTATACGTTGTACGTTATACGTTGTACGTTATACGTTGTACGTTATACGTTATACGTTGTAAGTTATATGTTGTACGTTATATGTTATACGTTACACGTTGTACGATGTACGTTATACGTTATACGTTATACGTTATACGTTATACGTTATACGTTATACGTTATACGTTATACGTTATACGTTATACGTTACACGTTATACGTTATACGTTATACGTTATACGTTATACGGTATACGGTATACGTTATACGTTGTACGTTATACCTTATACGTTATACGCTGTACGTTATACGCTGTACGTTATACGCTGTACGTTATACGTTGTACGTTATACGTTATACTTTACACGTTATACGTTATACGTTATACGATATACGATATACGTTATACGTTACACGTTGGACGTTGTACGTTGTACGTTATACGTTGTACGTTGTACGTTATACGTTGTACGTTATACGTTGTACGTTATACGTTGTACGTTATACGTTGTACGTTATACGTTGTACGTTATATGTTGTACGTTATACGTTGTACGTTATACGTTGTACGTTATACGTTGTACGTTATACGTTATACGTGGTACGTTATACGTTGTATGTTATACGTTATACGCTGTACGTTATACGTTATACGTTGTACGTTATACGTTATACGTTGTACGCTGTACGTTATACGTTATACGTTACACGTTGTACGTTGTACGTTATACGTTGTACGTTGTACGTTACACGTTGTACGTTGTACGTTATACGTTGTACATTATACGTTGTTCGTTATACGTTATACGCTGTACGTTATACGTTATACGTTACACGTTGTACGTTGTACGTTATACGTTGTACGTTATACGTTGTACGTTATACGTTGTACGTTATACGTTGTACGTTATACGTTATACGTTGTAAGTTATATGTTGTACGTTATATGTTATACGTTACACGTTGTACGATGTACGTTATACGTTATACGTTATACGTTATACGTTATACGTTATACGTTATACGTTATACGTTATACGTTATACGTTATACGTTATACGTTATACGTTATACGTTATACGTTATACGGTATACGGTTTACGTTATACGTTGTACGTTATACCTTATACGTTATACGCTGTACGTTATACGCTGTACGTTATACGCTGTACGTTATACGTTGTACGTTATACGTTATACTTTACACGTTATACGTTATACGTTATACGATATACGATATACGTTATACGTTACACGTTGGACGTTGTACGTTGTACGTAATACGTTGTACGTTGTACGTTATACGTTGTACGTTATACGTTGTACGTTATACGTTGTACGTTATACGTTGTACGTTATACGTTGTACGTTATACGTTGTACGTTATACGTTATACGTGGTACGTTATACGTTGTATGTTATACGTTATACGCTGTACGTTATACGTTATACGTTGTACGTTATACGTTATACGTTGTACGCTGTACGTTATACGTTATACGTTACACGTTGTACGTTGTACGTTATACGTTGTACGTTATACGTTGTACGTTATACGTTGTACGTTATACGTTGTACGTTATACGTTGTATGTTATACGTTATACGCTGTACGTTATACGTTATACGTTATACGTTATACGTGATACGTTATACGTTATACGTTATACGTTACACGTTGTACGTTGTACGTTATACGTTGTACGTTATACGTTATACGCTGTACGTTATACGTTATACGTTATATGTTATACGTTATACGTTATACGTTATACGTTATACGTTATACGTTATACGTTATACGATACACGTTATACGTTATACGTTATACGTTATACGTTATACGCTATACGTTATACGCTGTACGTTATACGCTGTACGTTATACGCTGTACGTTATACGCTGTACGTTATACGTTGTACGTTATACGTTATACGTTACACGTTGTACGTTGTACGTTATACGTTATACGTTATACGTTACACGTTAAACGTTATACGTTATACGTTATACGTTATACGTTATACGTTATACGCTGTACGTTATAGGCTGTACGTTATACGCTGTACGTTATACGTTATACGTTACACGTTGTACGTTGTACGTTGTACGTTATACGTTGTACGTTATACGTTATACGCTGTACGTTATACGTTGTACGTTGTACGTTATACGTTATACGTTATACGTTACACGTTATACGTTATACGTTATACGTTATACGTTATACGTTATACGTTATACGCTGTACGTTATAGGCTGTACGTTATACGCTGTACGTTATACGTTATACGTTACACGTTGTACGTTGTACGTTGTACGTTATACGTTGTACGTTATACGTTATACGCTGTACGTTATACGTTATACGTTATATGTTATACGTTATACGTTATACGTTATACGTTATACGTTACACGTTATACGCTGTACGTTATACGCTGTACGTTATAAGCTGTACTTTATACGTTATACGTTATACGTTACACGTTGTACGTTGTACGTTATACGTTGTACGTTATACTTTATACGCTGTACGTTATACGTTATACGTTATATGTTATACGTTATACGTTATACGTTATACGTTATACGTTATACGATACACGTTATACGTTATACGTTTTACGTTATACGTTATACGCTATACGTTATACGCTGTACGTTATACGCTGTACGTTATACGCTGTACGTTATACGTTGTACGTTATACGTTATACGTTACACGTTATACGTTATACGTTATACGATATACGATATACGTTATACGTTACACGTTGGACGTTGTACGTTATAAGTTGTACGTTATACGTAGTACGTTGTACGTTATACGTTGTACGTTATACGTTGTACGTTATACGTTATACGTTATACGTTATACGTTATACGTTATACGTTGTACTTTATATGTTGTACGTTATATGTTATACGTTACACGTTGTACGATGTACGTTATACGTTATACGTTATACGTTATACGTTATACGTTATACGTTATACGTTATACGTTATACGTTATACGTTATACGTTATACGTTATACGGTATACGGTATACGTTATACGTTGTACGTTATACCTTATACGTTATACGCTGTACGTTATACGCTGTACGTTATACGTTATACGTTACACGTTATACGTTATACGTTATACGTTATACGCTGTACGTTATAGGCTGTACGTTATACGCTGTACGTTATACGTTATAAGTTATACGTTACACGTTGTACGTTGTACGTTATACGTTGTACGTTATACGTTATACGGTGTACGTTATACGTTATACGTTGTATGTTATACGTTATACGTTATACGTTCTACGTTATACGTTATACGATACACGTTATACGTTATACGTTATACGTTATACGTTATACGTTATACGTTATACGTTATACGCTGTATGTTATACGCTGTACGTTATACGCTGTACGTTATACGTTGTACGTTATACGTTATACGTTACACGTTGTACGTTGTAGGTTATACGTTATACGTTATACGTTACACGTTATACGTTATACGTTATACGTTGTATGTTATATGTTATACGTTATACGTTACACGTTATACGTTATACGTTATACGATACACGTTATACGTTATACGTTATACGTTATACGTTATACGCTATACGTTATACGCTGTACGTTATACGCTGTACGTTATACGCTGTAAGTTATACGTTGTACGTTATACGTTATACGTTATACGTTATACGTTATACGATATACGATATACGTTATACGTTACACGTTGTACGTTGTACGTTATACGTTGTACGTTATACGTTGTACGTTGTACGTTATACGTTGTACGTTATACGTTGTACGTTATACGTTATACGTTATACGTTATACGTTGTACGTTATATGTTGTACGTTATATGTTATACGTTACACGTTGTACGATGTACGTTATACGTTATACGTTATACGTTATACGTTATACGTTATACGTTATACGTTATACGTTATACGTTATACGTTATACGTTATACGTTATACGTTATACGTTATACGTTATACGTTATACGTTATACGTTATACGTTATACGTTATACGTTATACGTTATACGGTATACGGTATACGTTATACGTTGTACGTTATACCTTATACGTTATACGCTGTACGTTATACGCTGTACGTTATACGCTGTACGTTATACGTTGTACGTTATACGTTATACTTTACACGTTATACGTTATACGTTATACGATATACGATATACGTTATACGTTACACGTTGGACGTTGTACGTTATAAGTTGTACGTTATACGTAGTACGTTGTACGTTATACGTTATACGTTATACGTTATACGCTGTACGTTATACGCTGTACGTTATACGCTGTACGTTATACTCTGTACGTTATACGTTAAACGTTATACGTTACACGTTGTACGTTGTACGTTGTTCGTTATACGTTGTACGTTATACGTTGTACGTTGTACGTTATACGTTATACGTTATACGTGGTACGTTATACGTTGTATGTTATACGTTATACGCTGTACGTTATACGTTATACGTTGTACGTTATACGCTGTACGTTATACGCTTCACGTTATACGCTGTACGTTATACTCTGTACGTTATACGTTAAACGTTATACGTTACACGTTGTACGTTGTACGTTATACGTTGTACGTTATACGTTATACGCTGTACGTTATACGCTGTACGTTATACGCTGTACGTTATACGTTATAAGTTATACGTTATACGTTATACGTTATACGCTGTACGTTATACGCTGTACGTTATACGCTGTACGTTATACGTTGTACGTTATACGTTATACGTTACACGTTGTACGTTGTAGGTTATACGTTATACGTTATACGTTACACGTTATACGTTATACGTTATACGTTATACGCTGTACGTTATAGGCTGTACGTTATACGCTGTACGTTATACGCTGTACGTTATACGTTATACGTTATACGTTACACGTTGTACGTTGTACGTTATACGTTGTACGTTATACTTTATACGCTGTACGTTATACGTTATACGTTATACGTTATATGTTATACGTTATACGTTATACGTTATACGTTATACGTTATACGTTATACGTTATACGTTATACGTTATACGTTATACGTTATACGTTATACGTTATACGTTATACGTTATACGGTATACGGTACACGTTATACGTTGTACGTTATACCTTATACGTTATACGCTGTACGTTATACGCTGTACGTTATACGCTGTACGTTATACGTTGTACGTTATACGTTATACTTTACACGTTATACGTTATACGTTATACGATATACGATATACGTTATACGTTACACGTTGGACGTTGTACGTTATAAGTTGTACGTTATACGTAGTACGTTGTACGTTATACGTTATACGTTGTACGTTATACGCTGTACGTTATACGCTGTACGTTATACGCTGTACGTTATACTCTGTACGTTATACGTTAAACGTTATACGTTACACGTTGTACGTTGTACGTTATACGTTATACGTTACACGTTATACGTTATACGTTATACGTTGTATGTTATATGTTATACGTTATACGTTACACGTTATACGTTATACGTTATACGATACACGTTATACGTTATACGTTATACGTTATACGTTATACGCTATACGTTATACGCTGTACGTTATACGCTGTACGTTATACGCTGTAAGTTATACGTTGTACGTTATACGTTATACGTTATACGTTATACGTTATACGTTATACGATATACGATATACGTTATACGTTACACGTTGTACGTTGTACGTTATACGTTGTACGTTATACGTTGTACGTTGTACGTTATACGTTGTACGTTATACGTTGTACGTTATACGTTATACGTTATACGTTATACGTTGTACGTTATATGTTGTACGTTATATGTTATACGTTACACGTTGTACGATGTACGTTATACGTTATACGTTATACGTTATACGTTATACGTTATACGTTATACGTTATACGTTATACGTTGTACGTTATACCTTATACGTTATACGCTGTACGTTATACGCTGTACGTTATACGCTGTACGTTATACGTTGTACGTTATACGTTATACTTTACACGTTATACGTTATACGTTATACGATATACGATATACGTTATACGTTACACGTTGGACGTTGTACGTTATAAGTTGTACGTTATACGTAGTACGTTGTACGTTATACGTTATACGTTGTACGTTATACGCTGTACGTTATACGCTGTACGTTATACGCTGTACGTTATACTCTGTACGTTATACGTTAAACGTTATACGTTACACGTTGTACGTTGTACGTTGTTCGTTATACGTTGTACGTTATACGTTGTACGTTGTACGTTATACGTTATACGTTATACGTGGTACGTTATACGTTGTATGTTATACGTTATACGCTGTACGTTATACGTTATACGTTGTACGTTATACGCTGTACGTTATACGCTTCACGTTATACGCTGTACGTTATACTCTGTACGTTATACGTTAAACGTTATACGTTACACGTTGTACGTTGTACGTTATACGTTGTACGTTATACGTTATACGCTGTACGTTATACGCTGTACGTTATACGCTGTACGTTATACGTTATAAGTTATACGTTATACGTTATACGTTATACGCTGTACGTTATACGCTGTACGTTATACGCTGTACGTTATACGTTGTACGTTATACGTTATACGTTACACGTTGTACGTTGTAGGTTATACGTTATACGTTATACGTTACACGTTATACGTTATACGTTATACGTTATACGCTGTACGTTATAGGCTGTACGTTATACGCTGTACGTTATACGCTGTACGTTATACGTTATACGTTATACGTTACACGTTGTACGTTGTACGTTATACGTTGTACGTTATACTTTATACGCTGTACGTTATACGTTATACGTTATACGTTATATGTTATACGTTATACGTTATACGTTATACGTTATACGTTATACGTTATACGTTATACGTTATACGTTATACGTTATACGTTATACGTTATACGTTATACGTTATACGTTATACGGTATACGGTACACGTTATACGTTGTACGTTATACCTTATACGTTATACGCTGTACGTTATACGCTGTACGTTATACGCTGTACGTTATACGTTGTACGTTATACGTTATACTTTACACGTTATACGTTATACGTTATACGATATACGATATACGTTATACGTTACACGTTGGACGTTGTACGTTATAAGTTGTACGTTATACGTAGTACGTTGTACGTTATACGTTATACGTTGTACGTTATACGCTGTACGTTATACGCTGTACGTTATACGCTGTACGTTATACTCTGTACGTTATACGTTAAACGTTATACGTTACACGTTGTACGTTGTACGTTATACGTTGTACGTTATACTTTATACGCTGTACGTTATACGTTATACGTTATATGTTATACGTTATACGTTACACGTTATACGTTATACGTTATACGATACACGTTATACGTTATACGTTATACGTTATACGTTATACGCTATACGTTATACGCTGTACGTTATACGCTGTACGTTATACGCTGTAAGTTATACGTTGTACGTTATACGTTATACGTTATACGTTATACGTTATACGTTATACGATATACGATATACGTTATACGTTACACGTTGTACGTTGTACGTTATACGTTGTACGTTATACGTTGTACGTTGTACGTTATACGTTGTACGTTATACGTTGTACGTTATACGTTATACGTTATACGTTATACGTTGTACGTTATATGTTGTACGTTATATGTTATACGTTACACGTTGTACGATGTACGTTATACGTTGTATGTTATACGTTATACGCTGTACGTTATACGTTATACGTTGTATGTTATACGTTATACGCTGTACGTTATACGTTATACGTTGTACGTTATACGTTATACGTTGTACGCTGTACGTTATACGTTATACGTTACACGTTGTACGTTGTACGTTATACGTTGTACGTTATACGTTGTACGTTATACGTTGTACGTTATACGTTGTACGTTATACGTTGTATGTTATACGTTATACGCTGTACGTTATACGTTATACGTTATACGTTATACGTGATACGTTATACGTTATACGTTATACGTTACACGTTGTACGTTGTACGTTATACGTTGTACGTTATACTATATACGCTGTACGTTATACGTTATACGTTACATGTTATACGTTATACGTTATACGTTATACGTTATACGTTATACGTTATACGATACACGTTATACGTTATACGTTATACGTTATACGTTATACGCTATACGTTATACGCTGTACGTTATACGCTGTACGTTATACGCTGTAAGTTATACGTTGTACGTTATACGTTATACGTTATACGTTATACGTTATACGTTATACGTTATACGATATACGATATACGTTATACGTTACACGTTGTACGTTGTACGTTATACGTTGTACGTTATACGTTGTACGTTGTACGTTATACGTTGTACGTTATACGTTGTACGTTATACGTTGTACGTTATACGTTATACGTTGTAAGTTATATGTTGTACGTTATATGTTATACGTTACACGTTGTACGATGTACGTTATACGTTATACGTTATACGTTATACGTTATACGTTATACGTTATACGTTATACGTTACACGTTATACGTTATACGTTATACGTTATACGTTATACGGTATACGGTATACGTTATACGTTGTACGTTATACCTTATACGTTATACGCTGTACGTTATACGCTGTACGTTATACGCTGTACGTTATACGTTGTACGTTATACGTTATACTTTACACGTTATACGTTATACGTTATACGATATACGATATACGTTATACGTTACACGTTGGACGTTATACGTTGTACGTTATACGTTATACGTTGTAAGTTATATGTTGTACGTTATATGTTATACGTTACACGTTGTACGATGTACGTTATACGTTATACGTTATACGTTATACGTTATACGTTATACGTTATACGTTATACGTTATACGTTACACGTTATACGTTATACGTTATACGTTATACGTTATACGGTATACGGTATACGTTATACGTTGTACGTTATACCTTATACGTTATACGCTGTACGTTATACGCTGTACGTTATACGCTGTACGTTATACGTTGTACGTTATACGTTATACTTTACACGTTATACGTTATACGTTATACGATATACGATATACGTTATACGTTACACGTTGGACGTTGTACGTTGTACGTTATACGTTGTACGTTGTACGTTATACGTTGTACGTTATACGTTGTACGTTATACGTTGTACGTTATACGTTGTACGTTATACGTTGTACGTTATATGTTGTACGTTATACGTTGTACGTTATACGTTGTACGTTATACGTTGTACGTTATACGTTATACGTGGTACGTTATACGTTGTATGTTATACGTTATACGCTGTACGTTATACGTTATACGTTGTACGTTATACGTTATACGTTGTACGCTGTACGTTATACGTTATACGTTACACGTTGTACGTTGTACGTTATACGTTGTACGTTGTACGTTACACGTTGTACGTTGTACGTTATACGTTGTACATTATACGTTGTTCGTTATACGTTATACGCTGTACGTTATACGTTATACGTTACACGTTGTACGTTGTACGTTATACGTTGTACGTTATACGTTGTACGTTATACGTTGTACGTTATACGTTGTACGTTATACGTTATACGTTGTAAGTTATATGTTGTACGTTATATGTTATACGTTACACGTTGTACGATGTACGTTATACGTTATACGTTATACGTTATACGTTATACGTTATACGTTATACGTTATACGTTACACGTTATACGTTATACGTTATACGTTATACGTTATACGGTATACGGTATACGTTATACGTTGTACGTTATACCTTATACGTTATACGCTGTACGTTATACGCTGTACGTTATACGCTGTACGTTATACGTTGTACGTTATACGTTATACTTTACACGTTATACGTTATACGTTATACGATATACGATATACGTTATACGTTACACGATGGACGTTGTACGTTGTACGTTATACGTTGTACGTTGTACGTTATACGTTGTACGTTATACGTTGTACGTTATACGTTGTACGTTATACGTTGTACGTTATACGTTGTACGTTATATGTTGTACGTTATACGTTGTACGTTATACGTTGTACGTTATACGTTGTACGTTATACGTTATACGTGGTACGTTATACGTTGTATGTTATACGTTATACGCTGTACGTTATACGTTATACGTTGTACGTTATACGTTATACGTTGTACGCTGTACGTTATACGTTATACGTTACACGTTGTACGTTGTACGTTATACGTTGTACGTTGTACGTTACACGTTGTACGTTGTACGTTATACGTTGTACATTATACGTTGTTCGTTATACGTTATACGCTGTACGTTATACGTTATACGTTACACGTTGTACGTTGTACGTTATACGTTGTACGTTATACGTTGTACGTTATACGTTGTACGTTATACGTTGTACGTTATACGTTATACGTTGTAAGTTATATGTTGTACGTTATATGTTATACGTTACACGTTGTACGATGTACGTTATACGTTATACGTTATACGTTATACGTTATACGTTATACGTTATACGTTATACGTTATACGTTATACGTTATACGTTATACGTTATACGTTATACGTTATACGTTATACGTTATACGTTATACGTTATACGTTATACGGTATACGGTTTACGTTATACGTTGTACGTTATACCTTATACGTTATACGCTGTACGTTATACGCTGTACGTTATACGCTGTACGTTATACGTTGTACGTTATACGTTATACTTTACACGTTATACGTTATACGTTATACGATATACGATATACGTTATACGTTACACGTTGGACGTTGTACGTTGTACGTTATACGTTGTACGTTGTACGTTATACGTTGTACGTTATACGTTGTACGTTATACGTTGTACGTTATACGTTGTACGTTATACGTTGTACGTTATACGTTGTACGTTATACGTTATACGTGGTACGTTATACGTTGTATGTTATACGTTATACGATGTACGTTATACGTTATACGTTGTACGTTATACGTTATACGTTGTACGCTGTACGTTATACGTTATACGTTGTACGTTATACGTTGTACGTTATACGTTATACGTTATACGTTATACGTTATACGTTATACGTAGTACGTTGTACGTTGTACGTTATACGTTGTACGTTATACGTTGTACGTTATACGTTGTACGTTATACGTTGTACGTTATACGTTGTACGTTATACGTTGTACGTTATACGTTATACGTGGTACGTTATACGTTGTATGTTATACGTTATACGCTGTACGTTATACGTTATACGTTGTATGTTATACGTTATACGCTGTACGTTATACGTTATACGTTATACGTTATACGTTATACGTTATACGTTATACGTTATACGTTATACGTTATACGTTATACGTTATACGTTATACGCTGTACGTTATACGCTGTACGTTATAAGTTATACGTTATACGTTATACGTTACTCGTTGTACGTTGTACGTTATACGTTGTACATTATACGTTGTACGTTATACGTTATACGCTGTACGTTGTACGTTATACGTTACACGTTGTACGTTATACGTTATACGTTATACGTTATACTTTATACGATATACGTTATACGTTATACGTTACACGTTGTACGTTGTACGTTATACGCTGTACGTTATACGTTGTACGTTGTACGTTATACGTTGTACGTTATACGGTATACGGTTTACGTTATACGTTATACGGTATACGGTTTACGTTATACGTTGTACGTTATACCTTATACGTTATACGCTGTACGTTATACGCTGTACGTTATACGCTGTACGTTATACGTTGTACGTTATACGTTATACTTTACACGTTATACGTTATACGTTATACGATATACGATATACGTTATACGTTACACGTTGGACGTTGTACGTTGTACGTTATACGTTGTACGTTGTACGTTATACGTTGTACGTTATACGTTGTACGTTATACGTTGTACGTTATACGTTGTACGTTATACGTTGTACGTTATACGTTGTACGTTATACGTTATACGTGGTACGTTATACGTTGTATGTTATACGTTATACGCTGTACGTTATACGTTATACGTTGTACGTTATACGTTATACGTTGTACGCTGTACGTTATACGTTATACGTTGTACGTTATACGTTGTACGTTATACGTTATACGTTATACGTTATACGTTATACGTTATACGTATTACGTTGTACGTTGTACGTTATACGTTGTACGTTATACGTTGTACGTTATACGTTGTACGTTATACGTTGTACGTTATACGTTGTACGTTATACGTTGTACGTTATACGTTATACGTGGTACGTTATACGTTGTATGTTATACGTTATACGCTGTACGTTATACGTTATACGTTGTATGTTATACGTTATACGCTGTACGTTATACGTTATACGTTATACGTTATACGTTATACGTTATACGTTATACGTTATACGTTATACGTTATACGTTATACGTTATACGTTATACGCTGTACGTTATACGCTGTACGTTATAAGTTATACGTTATACGTTATACGTTACTCGTTGTACGTTGTACGTTATACGTTGTACATTATACGTTGTACGTTATACGTTATACGCTGTACGTTGTACGTTATACGTTACACGTTGTACGTTATACGTTATACGTTATACGTTATACTTTATACGATATACGTTATACGTTATACGTTACACGTTGTACGTTGTACGTTATACGCTGTACGTTATACGTTGTACGTTGTACGTTATACGTTGTACGTTATACGTTGTACGTTATATGTTGTACGTTATATGTTATACGTTACACGTTATACGTTATACGTTATACGTTATACGTTATACGTTATACGTTATACGTTATACGTTATACGGTATACGGTATACGTTGTACGTTGTACGTTATACCTTATACGTTATACGCTGTACGTTATACGCTGTACGTTATACGCTGTACGTTATACTCTGTACGTTATACGTTAAACGTTATACGTTACACGTTGTACGTTGTTCGTTATACATTGTACGTTATACGTTGTACGTTGTACGTTATACGTTGTACGTTATACGTTGTACGTTATACGTTGTACGTTATACGTTGTACGTTATACGTTGTACGTTATACGTTGTACGTTATACGTTGTACGTTATACGTTATACGTGGTACGTTATACGTTGTATGTTATACGTTATACGCTGTACGTTATACGTTATACGTTGTATGTTATACGTTATACGCTGTACGTTATACGTTATACGTTATACGTTATACGTTATACGTTATACGTGATACGTTATACGTTATACGATATACGATATACGTTATACGTTACACGTTGTACGTTGTACGTTATACGTTGTACGTTATACGTTGTACGTTGTACGTTATACGTTGTACGTTATACGTTGTACGTTATACGTTGTACGTTATACGTTATACGTTGTAAGTTATACGTTGTACGTTATACGTTGTACGTTGTACGTTATACGTTGTACGTTATACGTTGTACGTTATACGTTGTACGTTATACGTTATACGTTGTAAGTTATATGTTGTACGTTATATGTTATACGTTACACGTTGTACGATGTACGTTATACGTTATACGTTATACGTTATACGTTATACGTTATACGTTATACGTTATACGTTATACGTTATACGTTATACGTTATACGTTATACGTTATACGTTATACGTTATACGTTATACGTTACACGTTATACGTTATACGTTATACGTTATACGTTATACGTTATACGTTATACGTTATACGGTATACGGTATACGTTATACGTTGTACGTTATACCTTATACGTTATACGCTGTACGTTATACGCTGTACGTTATACGCTGTACGTTATACGTTGTACGTTATACGTTATACTTTACACGTTATACGTTATACGTTATACGATATACGATATACGTTATACGTTACACGTTGGACGTTGTACGTTGTACGTTATACGTTGTACGTTGTACGTTATACGTTATACGTTATACGTTGTACGTTATACGTTGTACGTTATACGTTGTACGTTATACGTTGTACGTTATACGTTGTACGTTATACGTTGTACGTTATACGTTGTACGTTATACGTTATACGTGGTACGTTATACGTTGTATGTTATACGTTATACGCTGTACGTTATACGTTATACGTTGTACGTTATACGTTATACGTTGTACGCTGTACGTTATACGTTATACGTTACACGTTGTACGTTGTACGTTGTACGTTGTACGTTATACGTTGTACGTTATACGTTGTACGTTATACGTTGTACGTTATACGCTGTACGTTATACGCTGTACGTTATACGCTGTACGTTATACTCTGTACGTTATACGTTATACGTTATACGTTACACGTTGTACGTTGTTCGTTATACATTGTACGTTATACGTTGTACGTTGTACGTTATACGTTGTACGTTATACGTTGTACGTTATACGTTGTACGTTATACGTTGTACGTTATACGTTGTACGTTATACGTTGTACGTTATACGTTGTACGTTATACGTTATACGTGGTACGTTATACGTTGTATGTTATACGTTATACGCTGTACGTTATACGTTATACGTTGTATGTTATACGTTATACGCTGTACGTTATACGTTATACGTTATACGTTATACGTTATACGTGATACGTTATACGTTATACGTTATACGTTATACGCTGTACGTTATACGCTGTACGTTATAAGTTATACGTTATACGTTATACGTTACTCGTTGTACGTTGTACGTTATACGTTGTACATTATACGTTGTACGTTATACGTTATACGCTGTACGTTGTACGTTATACGTTACACGTTGTACGTTATACGTTATACGTTATACGTTATACTTTATACGATATACGTTATACGTTATACGTTACACGTTGTACATTGTACGTTATACGCTGTACGTTATACGTTGTACGTTGTACGTTATACGTTGTACGTTATACGTTTTACGTTATGTGTTGTACGTTATATGTTATACGTTACACGTTGTACGATGTACGTTATACGTTATACGTTATACGTTATACGTTATACGTTATACGTTATACGTTATACGTTATACGTTATACGTTATACGTTATACGTTATACGTTATACGTTATACGTTATACGTTATACGTTATACGTTATGCGTTATACGTTATACGTTATACGTTATACGTTATACGTTATACGTTATACGTTATACGTTATACGTTATACGTTATACGTTATACGTTATACGTTATACGTTATACGTTATACGTTATACGTTATACGTTATACGTTATACGTTATACGGTATACGGTATACGTTGTACGTTGTACGTTATACGTTATACGTTATACGCTGTACGTTATACGCTGTACGTTATACGTTATACGTTATACGTTACACGTTATACGTTATACGTTATACGTTATACGCTGTACGTTATACGCTGTACGTTATACGCTGTACGTTATACGTTATACGTTATACGTTACACGTTGTACGTTGTACGTTATACGTTGTACGTTATACTTTATACGCTGTACGTTATACGTTATACGTAATATGTTATACGTTATACGTTATACGTTATACGTTATACGATACACGTTATACGCTATACGTTATACGCTGTACGTTATACGCTGTACGTTATACGCTGTACGTTATACGTTGTACGTTATACGTTATACGTTATACGTTATACGTTATACGTTATACGTTATACGTTATACGTTATACGTTATACGTTATACGTTATACGTTATACGTTATACGTTATACGTTATACGTTATACGGTATACGGTATACGTTGTACGTTGTACGTTATACCTTATACGTTATACGCTGTACGTTATACGCTGTACGTTATACGTTATACGTTATACGTTACACGTTATACGTTATACGTTATACGTTATACGTTATACGTTATACGTTATACGTTATACGTTACACGTTGTACGTTGTACGTTGTACGTTGTACGTTGTACGTTGTACGTTGTACGTTATACGTTGTACGTTATACGTTTTACGTTATGTGTTGTACGTTATATGTTATACGTTACACGTTGTACGATGTACGTTATACGTTATACGTTATACGTTATACGTTATACGTTATACGTTATACGTTATACGTTATACGTTATACGTTATACGTTATACGTTATACGTTATACGTTATACGTTATACGTTATACGTTATACGTTATACGTTATACGTTATACGTTATACGTTATACGTTATACGTTATACGTTATACGTTATACGTTATACGTTATACGTTATACGTTATACGTTATACGTTATACGTTATACGTTATACGTTATACGTTATACGTTATACGTTATACGTTATACGTTATACGTTATACGGTATACGGTATACGTTGTACGTTGTACGTTATACCTTATACGTTATACGCTGTACGTTATACGCTGTACGTTATACGTTATACGTTATACGTTACACGTTATACGTTATACGTTATACGTTATACGCTGTACGTTATACGCTGTACGTTATACGCTGTACGTTATACGTTATACGTTATACGTTACACGTTGTACGTTGTACGTTATACGTTGTACGTTATACTTTATACGCTGTACGTTATACGTTATACGTAATATGTTATACGTTATACGTTATACGTTATACGTTATACGATACACGTTATACGCTATACGTTATACGCTGTACGTTATACGCTGTACGTTATACGCTGTACGTTATACGTTGTACGTTATACGTTATACGTTATACGTTATACGTTATACGTTATACGATATACGATATACGTTATACGTTATACGTTATACGATATACGATATACGTTATACGTTACACGTTGGACGTTGTACGTTATAAGTTGTACGTTATACGTAGTACGTTGTACGTTATACGTTATACGTTGTACGTTATACGTTATACGTTGTACGCTGTACGTTATACGTTATACGTTACACGTTGTACGTTGTACGTTATACGTTGTACGTTATACGTTGTACGTTATACGTTGTACGTTATACGTTGTACGTTATACGTTGTATGTTATACGTTATACGCTGTACGTTATACGTTATACGTTGTATGTTATACGTTATACGCTGTACGTTATACGTTATACGTTGTACGTTATACGTTATACGTTGTACGCTGTACGTTATACGTTATACGTTACACGTTGTACGTTGTACGTTATACGTTGTACGTTATACGTTGTACGTTATACGTTGTACGTTATACGTTGTACGTTATACGTTGTATGTTATACGTTATACGCTGTACGTTATACGTTATACGTTATACGTTATACGTGATACGTTATACGTTATACGTTATACGTTACACGTTGTACGTTGTACGTTATACGTTGTACGTTATACTATATACGCTGTACGTTATACGTTATACGTTACATGTTATACGTTATACGTTATACGTTATACGTTATACGTTATACGTTATACGATACACGTTATACGTTATACGTTATACGTTATACGTTATACGCTATACGTTATACGCTGTACGTTATACGCTGTACGTTATACGCTGTACGTTATACGTTGTACGTTATACGTTATACGTTATACGTTATACGTTATACGTTATACGTTATACGATATACGATATACGTTATACGTTACACGTTGTACGTTGTACGTTATACGTTGTACGTTATACGTTGTACGTTGTACGTTATACGTTGTACGTTATACGTTGTACGTTATACGTTGTACGTTATACGTTGTACGTTATACGTTATACGCTGTACGTTGTACGTTATACGTTACACGTTGTACGTTATACGTTATACGTTATACGTTATACTTTATACGATATACGTTATACGTTATACGTTACACGTTGTACGTTGTACGTTATACGCTGTACGTTATACGTTGTACGTTGTACGTTATACGTTGTACGTTATACGGTATACGGTTTACGTTATACGTTATACGGTATACGGTTTACGTTATACGTTGTACGTTATACCTTATACGTTATACGCTGTACGTTATACGCTGTACGTTATACGCTGTACGTTATACGTTGTACGTTATACGTTATACTTTACACGTTATACGTTATACGTTATACGATATACGATATACGTTATACGTTACACGTTGGACGTTGTACGTTGTACGTTATACGTTGTACGTTGTACGTTATACGTTGTACGTTATACGTTGTACGTTATACGTTGTACGTTATACGTTGTACGTTATACGTTGTACGTTATACGTTGTACGTTATACGTTATACGTGGTACGTTATACGTTGTATGTTATACGTTATACGCTGTACGTTATACGTTATACGTTGTACGTTATACGTTATACGTTATACGCTGTACGTTATACGTTATACGTTGTACGTTATACGTTGTACGTTATACGTTATACGTTATACGTTATACGTTATACGTTATACGTAGTACGTTGTACGTTGTACGTTATACGTTGTACGTTATACGTTGTACGTTATACGTTGTACGTTATACGTTGTACGTTATACGTTGTACGTTATACGTTGTACGTTATACGTTATACGTTGTACGTTATACGTTGTATGTTATACGTTATACGCTGTACGTTATACGTTATACGTTGTATGTTATACGTTATACGCTGTACGTTATACGTTATACGTTATACGTTATACGTTATACGTTATACGTTATACGTTATACGTTATACGTTATACGTTATACGTTATACGTTATACGCTGTACGTTATACGCTGTACGTTATAAGTTATACGTTATACGTTATACGTTACTCGTTGTACGTTGTACGTTATACGTTGTACATTATACGTTGTACGTTATACGTTATACGCTGTACGTTGTACGTTATACGTTACACGTTGTACGTTATACGTTATACGTTATACGTTATACTTTATACGATATACGTTATACGTTATACGTTACACGTTGTACGTTGTACGTTATACGCTGTACGTTATACGTTGTACGTTGTACGTTATACGTTGTACGTTATACGTTGTACGTTATATGTTGTACGTTATATGTTATACGTTACACGTTATACGTTATACGTTATACGTTATACGTTATACGTTATACGTTATACGTTATACGTTATACGGTATACGGTATACGTTGTACGTTGTACGTTATACCTTATACGTTATACGCTGTACGTTATACGCTGTACGTTATACGCTGTACGTTATACTCTGTACGTTATACGTTAAACGTTATACGTTACACGTTGTACGTTGTTCGTTATACATTGTACGTTATACGTTGTACGTTGTACGTTATACGTTGTACGTTATACGTTGTACGTTATACGTTGTACGTTATACGTTGTACGTTATACGTTGTACGTTATACGTTGTACGTTATACGTTATACGTGGTACGTTATACGTTGTATGTTATACGTTATACGCTGTACGTTATACGTTATACGTTGTATGTTATACGTTATACGCTGTACGTTATACGTTATACGTTATACGTTATACGTTATACGTTATACGTGATACGTTATACGTTATACGATATACGATATACGTTATACGTTACACGTTGTACGTTGTACGTTATACGTTGTACGTTATACGTTGTACGTTGTACGTTATACGTTGTACGTTATACGTTGTACGTTATACGTTGTACGTTATACGTTATACGTTGTAAGTTATACGTTGTACGTTATACGTTGTACGTTGTACGTTATACGTTGTACGTTATACGTTGTACGTTATACGTTGTACGTTATACGTTATACGTTGTAAGTTATATGTTGTACGTTATATGTTATACGTTACACGTTGTACGATGTACGTTATACGTTATACGTTATACGTTATACGTTATACGTTATACGTTATACGTTATACGTTATACGTTATACGTTATACGTTATACGTTATACGTTATACGTTATACGTTATACGTTATACGTTACACGTTATACGTTATACGTTATACGTTATACGTTATACGTTATACGTTATACGTTATACGGTATACGGTATACGTTATACGTTGTACGTTATACCTTATACGTTATACGCTGTACGTTATACGCTGTACGTTATACGCTGTACGTTATACGTTGTACGTTATACGTTATACTTTACACGTTATACGTTATACGTTATACGATATACGATATACGTTATACGTTACACGTTGGACGTTGTACGTTGTACGTTATACGTTGTACGTTGTACGTTATACGTTGTACGTTATACGTTGTACGTTATACGTTGTACGTTATACGTTGTACGTTATACGTTGTACGTTATACGTTGTACGTTATACGTTGTACGTTATACGTTGTACGTTATACGTTATACGTGGTACGTTATACGTTGTATGTTATACGTTATACGCTGTACGTTATACGTTATACGTTGTACGTTATACGTTATACGTTGTACGCTGTACGTTATACGTTATACGTTACACGTTGTACGTTGTACGTTGTACGTTGTACGTTATACGTTGTACGTTATACGTTGTACGTTATACGTTGTACGTTATACGCTGTACGTTATACGCTGTACGTTATACGCTGTACGTTATACTCTGTACGTTATACGTTAAACGTTATACGTTACACGTTGTACGTTGTTCGTTATACATTGTACGTTATACGTTGTACGTTGTACGTTATACGTTGTACGTTATACGTTGTACGTTATACGTTGTACGTTATACGTTGTACGTTATACGTTGTACGTTATACGTTGTACGTTATACGTTGTACGTTATACGTTATACGTGGTACGTTATACGTTGTATGTTATACGTTATACGCTGTACGTTATACGTTATACGTTGTATGTTATACGTTATACGCTGTACGTTATACGTTATACGTTATACGTTATACGTTATACGTGATACGTTATACGTTATACGTTATACGTTATACGCTGTACGTTATACGCTGTACGTTATAAGTTATACGTTATACGTTATACGTTACACGTTGTACGTTGTACGTTATACGTTGTACATTATACGTTGTACGTTATACGTTATACGCTGTACGTTGTACGTTATACGTTACACGTTGTACGTTATACGTTATACGTTATACGTTATACTTTATACGATATACGTTATACGTTATACGTTACACGTTGTACATTGTACGTTATACGCTGTACGTTATACGTTGTACGTTGTACGTTATACGTTGTACGTTATACGTTTTACGTTATGTGTTGTACGTTATATGTTATACGTTACACGTTGTACGATGTACGTTATACGTTATACGTTATACGTTATACGTTATACGTTATACGTTATACGTTATACGTTATACGTTATACGTTATACGTTATACGTTATACGTTATACGTTATACGTTATACGTTATACGTTATACGTTATGCGTTATACGTTATACGTTATACGTTATACGTTATACGTTATACGTTATACGTTATACGTTATACGTTATACGTTATACGTTATACGTTATACGTTATACGTTATACGTTATACGTTATACGTTATACGTTATACGTTATACGTTATACGGTATACGGTATACGTTGTACGTTGTACGTTATACCTTATACGTTATACGCTGTACGTTATAAGCTGTACGTTATACGTTATACGTTATACGTTACACGTTATACGTTATACGTTATACGTTATACGCTGTACGTTATACGCTGTACGTTATACGCTGTACGTTATACGTTATACGTTATACGTTACACGTTGTACGTTGTACGTTATACGTTGTACGTTATACTTTATACGCTGTACGTTATACGTTATACGTAATATGTTATACGTTATACGTTATACGTTATACGTTATACGATACACGTTATACGCTATACGTTATACGCTGTACGTTATACGCTGTACGTTATACGCTGTACGTTATACGTTGTACGTTATACGTTATACGTTATACGTTATACGTTATACGTTATACGTTATACGTTATACGTTATACGTTATACGTTATACGTTATACGTTATACGTTATACGTTATACGTTATACGTTATACGGTATACGGTATACGTTGTACGTTGTACGTTATACCTTATACGTTATACGCTGTACGTTATACGCTGTACGTTATACGTTATACGTTATACGTTACACGTTATACGTTATACGTTATACGTTATACTTTATACGATATACGTTATACGTTATACGTTACACGTTGTACGTTGTACGTTATACGCTGTACGTTATACGTTGTACGTTGTACGTTATACGTTGTACGTTATACGTTTTACGTTATGTGTTGTACGTTATATGTTATACGTTACACGTTGTACGATGTACGTTATACGTTATACGTTATACGTTATACGTTATACGTTATACGTTATACGTTATACGTTATACGTTATACGTTATACGTTATACGTTATACGTTATACGTTATACGTTATACGTTATACGTTATACGTTATACGTTATACGTTATACGTTATACGTTATACGTTATACGTTATACGTTATACGTTATACGTTATACGTTATACGTTATACGTTATACGTTATACGTTATACGTTATACGTTATACGTTATACGTTATACGTTATACGTTATACGTTATACGTTATACGTTATACGGTATACGGTATACGTTGTACGTTGTACGTTATACCTTATACGTTATACGCTGTACGTTATACGCTGTACGTTATACGTTATACGTTATACGTTACACGTTATACGTTATACGTTATACGTTATACGCTGTACGTTATACGCTGTACGTTATACGCTGTACGTTATACGTTATACGTTATACGTTACACGTTGTACGTTGTACGTTATACGTTGTACGTTATACTTTATACGCTGTACGTTATACGTTATACGTAATATGTTATACGTTATACGTTATACGTTATACGTTATACGATACACGTTATACGCTATACGTTATACGCTGTACGTTATACGCTGTACGTTATACGCTGTACGTTATACGTTGTACGTTATACGTTATACGTTATACGTTATACGTTATACGTTATACGATATACGATATACGTTATACGTTATACGTTATACGGTATACGGTATACGTTATACGTTGTACGTTATACGTTATACGTTATACGTTATACGTTATACGTTATACGATATTCGTTATACGTTATACGTTATACGTTGTACGTTATACGTTGTACGTTATACGTTATACGTTGTAAGTTATATGTTGTACGTTATATGTTATACGTTACACGTTGTACGATGTACGTTATACGTTATACGTTATACGTTATACGTTATACGTTATACGTTATACGTTATACGTTATACGTTATACGTTATACGTTATACGTTATACGTTATACGTTACACGTTATACGTTATACGTTATACGTTATACGTTATACGTTATACGTTATACGGTATACGGTATACGTTATACGTTGTACGTTATACCTTATACGTTATACGCTGTACGTTATACGCTGTACGTTATACGTTGTACGTTATACGTTATACTTTACACGTTATACGTTATACGTTATACGATATACGATATACGTTATACGTTACACGTTGGACGTTGTACGTTGTACGTTATACGTTGTACGTTGTACGTTATACGTTGTACGTTATACGTTGTACGTTATACGTTGTACGTTATACGCTGTACGTTATACGTTGTACGTTGTACGTTATACGTTGTACGTTATACGTTATACGTGGTACGTTATACGTTGTATGTTATACGTTATACGCTGTACGTTATACGTTATACGTTGTACGTTATACGTTATACGTTGTACGCTGTACGTTATACGTTATACGTTACACGTTGTACGTTGTACGTTATACGTTGTACGTTATACGTTGTACGTTATACGTTGTACGTTATACGTTGTACGTTATACGTTGTATGTTATACGTTATACGCTGTACGTTATACGTTATACGTTATACGTTATACGTGATACGTTATACGTTATACGTTATACGTTACACGTTGTACGTTATACGTTGTACGTTATACTTTATACGCTGTACGTTATACGTTATACGTTATATGTTATACGTTATACGTTATACGTTATACGTTATACGTTATACGATACACGTTATACGTTATACGTTATACGTTATACGTTATACGCTATACGTTATACGCTGTACGTTATACGCTGTACGTTATACGCTGTACGTTATACGTTGTACGTTATACGTTATACGTTATACGTTATACGTTATACGTTATACGTTATACGATATACGATATACGTTATACGTTACACGTTGTACGTTATACTTTACACGTTATACGTTATACGTTATACGATATACGATATACGTTATACGTTACACGTTGGACGTTGTACGTTGTACGTTATACGTTGTACGTTGTACGTTATACGTTGTACGTTATACGTTGTACGTTATACGTTGTACGTTATACGTTGTACGTTATACGTTGTACGTTATACGTTATACGTGGTACGTTATACGTTGTATGTTATACGTTATACGCTGTACGTTATACGTTATACGTTGTACGTTATACGTTATACGTTGTACGCTGTACGTTATACGTTATACGTTACACGTTGTACGTTGTACGTTATACGTTGTACGTTGTACGTTACACGTTGTACGTTGTACGTTATACGTTGTACATTATACGTTGTTCGTTATACGTTATACGCTGTACGTTATACGTTATACGTTACACGTTGTACGTTGTACGTTATACGTTGTACGTTATACGTTGTACGTTATACGTTGTACGTTATAGGCTGTACGTTATGAGCTGTACGTTATACGCTGTACGTTATACGTTATATGTTATACCTTACACGTTGTACGTTGTACGTTATACGTTGTACGTTATACGTTGTACGTTATACGTTATACGTTATACGTTATACGTTATACGTTATACGTTATACGTTATACGTTATACGTTGTACGTTATACGCTGTACGTTATACGCTGTACGTTATACGCTGTACGTTATACTCTGTACGTTATACGTTAAACGTTATACGTTACACGTTGTACGTTGTTCGTTATACATTGTACGTTATACGTTGTACGTTGTACGTTATACGTTGTACGTTATACGTTGTACGTTATACGTTGTACGTTATACGTTGTACGTTATACGTTGTACGTTATACGTTGTACGTTATACGTTATACGTGGTACGTTATACGTTGTATGTTATACGTTATACGCTGTACGTTATACGTTATACGTTGTATGTTATACGTTATACGCTGTACGTTATACGTTATACGTTATACGTTATACGTGATACGTTATACGTTATACGTTATACGTTATACGCTGTACGTTATACGCTGTACGTTATAAGTTATACGTTATACGTTATACGTTACTCGTTGTACGTTGTACGTTATACGTTGTACATTATACGTTGTACGTTATACGTTATACGCTGTACGTTATACGTTATACGTTACACGTTGTACGTTATACGTTATACGTTACACGTTGTACGTTGTACGTTATACGTTGTACGTTATACGTTGTACGTTGTACGTTATACGTTGTACGTTATACGTTGTACGTTATATGTTGTACGTTATATGTTATACGTTACACGTTGTACGATGTACGTTATACGTTATACGTTATACGTTATACGTTATACGTTATACGTTATACGTTATACGTTATACGTTATACGTTATACGTTATACGTTATACGTTATACGTTATACGTTATACGTTATACGTTATACGTTATACGTTATACGTTATACGTTATACGTTATACGTTATACGTTATACGTTATACGTTATACGTTATACGTTATACGTTATACGTTATACGTTATACGTTATACGTTATACGTTATACGTTATACGTTATACGTTATACGTTATACGTTATACGTTATACGTTATACGTTATACGTTATACGTTATACGGTATACGGTATACGTTGTACGTTGTACGTTATACCTTATACGTTATACGCTGTACGTTATACGCTGTACGTTATACGTTATACGTTATACGTTACACGTTATACGTTATACGTTATACGTTATACGCTGTACGTTATACGCTGTACGTTATACGCTGTACGTTATAAGTTATACGTTATACGTTATACGTTACTCGTTGTACGTTGTACGTTATACGTTGTACATTATACGTTGTACGTTATACGTTATACGCTGTACGTTATACGTTATACGTTACACGTTGTACGTTATACGTTATACGTTATACGTTATACTTTATACGATATACGTTATACGTTATACGTTCCACGTTGTACGTTGTACGTTATACGTTGTACGTTATACGTTGTACGTTGTACGTTATACGTTATACGTTATACGTTATACGTTATACGTTATACGTTATACGTTATACGTTATACGTTATACGTTATACGTTATACGTTATACGTTATACGTTATACGTTATACGTTATACGTTATACGTTATACGTTATACGTTATACGTTATACGTTATACGTTATACGTTATACGTTATACGTTATACGTTATACGTTATACGTTATACGTTATACGTTATACGTTATACGGTATACGGTATACGTTGTACGTTGTACGTTATACCTTATACGTTATACGCTGTACGTTATACGCTGTACGTTATACGTTATACGTTATACGTTACACGTTATACGTTATACGTTATACGTTATACGCTGTACGTTATACGCTGTACGTTATACGCTGTACGTTATACGTTATACGTTATACGTTACACGTTGTACGTTGTACGTTATACGTTGTACGTTATACTTTATACGCTGTACGTTATACGTTATACGTAATATGTTATACGTTATACGTTATACGTTATACGTTATACGTTATACGTTATACGTTATACGTTATACGATACACGTTATACGCTATACGTTATACGCTGTACGTTATACGCTGTACGTTATACGCTGTACGTTATACGTTGTACGTTATACGTTATACGTTATACGTTATACGTTATACGTTATACGTTATACGTTATACGATATACGATATACGTTATACGTTATACGTTATACGGTATACGGTATACGTTATACGTTGTACGTTATACGTTATACGTTATACGTTATACGTTATACGTTATACGTTATACAATATTCGTTATACGTTATACGTTATAGGCTGTACGTTATACGCTGTACGTTATACGCTGTACGTTATACGTTATATATTATACGTTACACGTTGTACGTTGTACGTTATACGTTGTACGTTATACGTTGTACGTTATACGTTGTACGTTATACGTTGTACGTTATACGTTGTATGTTATACGTTATACGCTGTACGTTATACGTTATACGTTATACGTTATACGTGATACGTTATACGTTATACGTTATACGTTACACGTTGTACGTTATACGTTGTACGTTATACTTTATACGCTGTACGTTATACGTTATACGTTATATGTTATACGTTATACGTTATACGTTATACGTTATACGTTATACGATACACGTTATACGTTATACGTTATACGTTATACGTTATACGCTATACGTTATACGCTGTACGTTATACGCTGTACGTTATACGCTGTACGTTATACGTTGTACGTTATACGTTATACGTTATACGTTATACGTTATACGTTATACGTTATACGATATACGATATACGTTATACGTTATACGTTGTACGTTATACTTTATACGTTATACGTTATACGTTATACGATATACGATATACGTTATACGTTACACGTTGGACGTTGTACGTTGTACGTTATACGTTGTACGTTGTACGTTATACGTTGTACGTTATACGTTGTACGTTATACGTTGTACGTTATACGTTGTACGTTATACGTTGTACGTTATACGTTATACGTTATACGTTATACGTTGTATGTTATACGTTATACGCTGTACGTTATACGTTATACGTTGTACGTTATACGTTATACGTTGTACGCTGTACGTTATACGTTATACGTTACACGTTGTACGTTGTACGTTATACGTTGTACGTTGTACGTTACACGTTGTACGTTGTACGTTATACGTTGTACATTATACGTTGTTCGTTATACGTTATACGCTGTACGTTATACGTTATACGTTACACGTTGTACGTTGTACGTTATACGTTGTACGTTATACGTTGTACGTTATACGTTGTACGTTATAGGCTGTACGTTATGAGCTGTACGTTATACGCTGTACGTTATACGTTATATGTTATACGTTACACGTTGTACGTTGTACGTTATACGTTGTACGTTATACGTTGTACGTTATACGTTATACGTTATACGTTATACGTTATACGTTATACGTTATACGTTATACGTTATACGTTGTACGTTATACGCTGTACGTTATACGCTGTACGTTATACGCTGTACGTTATACTCTGTACGTTATACGTTAAACGTTATACGTTACACGTTGTACGTTGTTCGTTATACATTGTACGTTATACGTTGTACGTTGTACGTTATACGTTGTACGTTATACGTTGTACGTTATACGTTGTACGTTATACGTTGTACGTTATACGTTGTACGTTATACGTTGTACGTTATACGTTATACGTGGTACGTTATACGTTGTATGTTATACGTTATACGCTGTACGTTATACGTTATACGTTGTATGTTATACGTTATACGCTGTACGTTATACGTTATACGTTATACGTTATACGTGATACGTTATACGTTATACGTTATACGTTATACGCTGTACGTTATACGCTGTACGTTATAAGTTATACGTTATACGTTATACGTTACTCGTTGTACGTTGTACGTTATACGTTGTACATTATACGTTGTACGTTATACGTTATACGCTGTACGTTATACGTTATACGTTACACGTTGTACGTTATACGTTATACGTTACACGTTGTACGTTGTACGTTATACGTTGTACGTTATACGTTGTACGTTGTACGTTATACGTTGTACGTTATACGTTGTACGTTATATGTTGTACGTTATATGTTATACGTTACACGTTGTACGATGTACGTTATACGTTATACGTTATACGTTATACGTTATACGTTATACGTTATACGTTATACGTTATACGTTATACGTTATACGTTATACGTTATACGTTATACGTTATACGTTATACGTTATACGTTATACGTTATACGTTATACGTTATACGTTATACGTTATACGTTATACGTTATACGTTATACGTTATACGTTATACGTTATACGTTATACGTTATACGTTATACGTTATACGTTATACGTTATACGTTATACGTTATACGTTATACGTTATACGTTATACGTTATACGTTATACGTTATACGTTATACGTTATACGTTATACGTTATACGTTATACGTTATACGGTATACGGTATACGTTGTACGTTGTACGTTATACCTTATACGTTATACGCTGTACGTTATACGCTGTACGTTATACGTTATACGTTATACGTTACACGTTATACGTTATACGTTATACGTTATACGCTGTACGTTATACGCTGTACGTTATACGCTGTACGTTATAAGTTATACGTTATACGTTATACGTTACTCGTTGTACGTTGTACGTTATACGTTGTACATTATACGTTGTACGTTATACGTTATACGCTGTACGTTATACGTTATACGTTACACGTTGTACGTTATACGTTATACGTTATACGTTATACTTTATACGATATACGTTATACGTTATACGTTCCACGTTGTACGTTGTACGTTATACGTTGTACGTTATACGTTGTACGTTGTACGTTATACGTTATACGTTATACGTTATACGTTATACGTTATACGTTATACGTTATACGTTATACGTTATACGTTATACGTTATACGTTATACGTTATACGTTATACGTTATACGTTATACGTTATACGTTATACGTTATACGTTATACGTTATACGTTATACGTTATACGTTATACGTTATACGTTATACGTTATACGTTATACGTTATACGGCATACGGTATACGTTGTACGTTGTACGTTATACCTTATACGTTATACGCTGTACGTTATACGCTGTACGTTATACGTTATACGTTATACGTTACACGTTATACGTTATACGTTATACGTTATACGCTGTACGTTATACGCTGTACGTTATACGCTGTACGTTATACGTTATACGTTATACGTTACACGTTGTACGTTGTACGTTATACGTTGTACGTTATACTTTATACGCTGTACGTTATACGTTATACGTAATATGTTATACGTTATACGTTATACGTTATACGTTATACGTTATACGTTATACGTTATACGTTATACGATACACGTTATACGCTATACGTTATACGCTGTACGTTATACGCTGTACGTTATACGCTGTACGTTATACGTTGTACGTTATACGTTATACGTTATACGTTATACGTTATACGTTATACGTTATACGTTATACGATATACGATATACGTTATACGTTATACGTTATACGGTATACGGTATACGTTATACGTTGTACGTTATACGTTATACGTTATACGTTATACGTTATACGTTATACGTTATACAATATTCGTTATACGTTATACGTTATAGGCTGTACGTTATACGCTGTACGTTATACGCTGTACGTTATACGTTATATATTATACGTTACACGTTGTACGTTGTACGTTATACGTTGTACGTTATACGTTGTACGTTATACGTTGTACGTTATACGTTGTACGTTATACGTTGTATGTTATACGTTATACGCTGTACGTTATACGTTATACGTTATACGTTATACGTGATACGTTATACGTTATACGTTATACGTTATACGCTGTACGTTATACGCTGTACGTTATAAGTTATACGTTATACGTTATACGTTACTCGTTGTACGTTGTACGTTATACGTTGTACATTATACGTTGTACGTTATACGTTATACGCTGTACGTTATACGTTATACGTTACACGTTGTACGTTGTACGTTATACGTTATACGTTATAATTTATACGATATACGTTATACGTTATACGTTACACGTTGTACGTTGTACGTTATACGTTGTACGTTATACGTTGTACGTTGTACGTTATACGATGTACGTTATACGTTGTACGTTATATGTTGTACGTTATATGTTATACGTTACACGTTGTACGATGTACGTTATACGTTATACGTTATACGTTATACGTTATACGTTATACGTTATACGGTATACGTTATACGTTATACGTTATACGTTATACGTTATACGGTATACGTTATACGTTATACGTTATACGTTATACGTTATACGTTATACGTTATACGTTATACGTTATACGTTATACGTTATACGTTATACGTTATACGTTATACGTTATACGTTATACGTTATACGTTATACGTTATACGTTATACGTTATACGTTATACGTTATACGGTATACGGTATACGTTATACGTTGTACGTTATACCTTATACGTTATACGCTGTACGTTATACGCTGTACGTTATACGTTATACGTTATACGTTACACGTTATACGTTATACGTTATACGTTATACGCTGTACGTTATACGCTGTACGTTATACGCTGTACGTTATACGCTGTACGTTATACGCTGTACGTTATACGTTATACGTTATACGTTACACGTTGTACGTTGTACGTTATACGTTGTACGTTATACGTTATACGCTGTACGTTATACGTTATACGTAATATGTTATACGTTATACGTTATACGTTATACGTTATACGTTATACGTTATACGTTATACGATACACGTTATACGCTATACGTTATACGCTGTACGTTATACGCTGTACGTTATACGCTGTACGTTATACGTTGTACGTTATACGTTATACGTTATACGTTATACGTTATACGTTATACGTTATACGATATACGATATACGTTATACGTTATACGTTATACGGTATACGGTATACGTTATACGTTGTACGTTATACGTTATACGTTATACGTTATACGTTATACGTTATACGTTATACGTTATACAATATTCGTTATACGTTATACGTTATAGGCTGTACGTTATACGCTGTACGTTATACGCTGTACGTTATACGTTATATATTATACGTTACACGTTGTACGTTGTACGTTATACGTTGTACGTTATACGTTGTACGTTATACGTTGTACGTTATACGTTGTACGTTATACGTTGTATGTTATACGTTATACGCTGTACGTTATACGTTATACGTTATACGTTATACGTGATACGTTATACGTTATACGTTATACGTTATACGCTGTACGTTATACGCTGTACGTTATAAGTTATACGTTATACGTTATACGTTACTCGTTGTACGTTGTACGTTATACGTTGTACTTTATACGTTGTACGTTATACGTTATACGCTGTACGTTATACGTTATACGTTATACGTTATACGTTATACGTTATACGTTATACGTTATACGTTATACGTTATACGTTATACGTTATACGTTATACGTTATACGTTATACGTTATACGTTATACGTTATACGTTATACGTTATACGTTATACGTTATACGTTATACGTTATACGTTATACGTTATACGTTATACGTTATACGTTATACGTTATACGGTATACGTTATACGTTGTACGTTGTACGTTATACCTTATACGTTATACGCTGTACGTTATACGCTGTACGTTATACGTTATACGTTATACGTTACACGTTATACGTTATACGTTATACGTTATACGCTGTACGTTATACGCTGTACGTTATACGCTGTACGTTATAAGTTATACGTTATACGTTATACGTTACTCGTATTACGTTGTACGTTATACGTTGTACATTATACGTTGTACGTTATACGTTATACGCTGTACGTTATACGTTATACGTTACACGTTGTACGTTATACGTTATACGTTATACGTTATACGTTATACTTTATACGATATACGTTATACGTTATACGTTCCACGTTGTACGTTGTACGTTATACGTTGTACGTTATACGTTGTACGTTGTACGTTATACGTTATACGTTATACGTTATACGTTATACGTTATACGTTATACGTTATACGTTATACGTTATACGTTATACGTTATACGTTATACGTTATACGTTATACGTTATACGTTATACGTTATACGTTATACGTTATACGTTATACGTTATACGTTATACGTTATACGTTATACGTTATACGTTATACGTTATACGTTATACGGTATACGGTATACGTTGTACGTTGTACGTTATACCTTATACGTTATACGCTGTACGTTATACGCTGTACGTTATACGTTATACGTTATACGTTACACGTTATACGTTATACGTTATACGATATACGCTGTACGTTATACGCTGTACGTTATACGCTGTACGTTATACGTTATACGTTATACGTTACACGTTGTACGTTGTACGTTATACGTTGTACGTTATACTTTATACGCTGTACGTTATACGTTATACGTAATATGTTATACGTTATACGTTATACGTTATACGTTATACGTTATACGTTATACGTTATACGATACACGTTATACGCTATACGTTATACGCTGTACGTTATACGCTGTACGTTATACGCTGTACGTTATACGTTGTACGTTATACGTTATACGTTATACGTTATACGTTATACGTTATACGTTATACGATATACGATATACGTTATACGTTATACGTTATACGGTATACGGTATACGTTATACGTTGTACGTTATACGTTATACGTTATACGTTATACGTTATACGTTATACGTTATACAATATTCGTTATACGTTATACGTTATAGGCTGTACGTTATACGCTGTACGTTATACGCTGTACGTTATACGTTATATATTATACGTTACACGTTGTACGTTGTACGTTATACGTTGTACGTTATACGTTGTACGTTATACGTTGTACGTTATACGTTGTACGTTATACGTTGTATGTTATACGTTATACGCTGTACGTTATACGTTATACGTTATACGTTATACGTGATACGTTATACGTTATACGTTATACGTTATACGCTGTACGTTATACGCTGTACGTTATAAGTTATACGTTATACGTTATACGTTACTCGTTGTACGTTGTACGTTATACGTTGTACATTATACGTTGTACGTTATACGTTATACGCTGTACGTTATACGTTATACGTTACACGTTGTACGTTGTACGTTATACGTTATACGTTATAATTTATACGATATACGTTATACGTTATACGTTACACGTTGTACGTTGTACGTTATACGTTGTACGTTATACGTTGTACGTTGTACGTTATACGATGTACGTTATACGTTGTACGTTATATGTTGTACGTTATATGTTATACGTTACACGTTGTACGATGTACGTTATACGTTATACGTTATACGTTATACGTTATACGTTATACGGTATACGTTATACGTTATACGTTATACGTTATACGTTATACGGTATACGTTATACGTTATACGTTATACGTTATACGTTATACGTTATACGTTATACGTTATACGTTATACGTTATACGTTATACGTTATACGTTATACGTTATACGTTATACGTTATACGTTATACGTTATACGTTATACGTTATACGTTATACGTTATACGTTATACGTTATACGTTATACGGTATACGGTATACGTTATACGTTGTACGTTATACCTTATACGTTATACGCTGTACGTTATACGCTGTACGTTATACGTTATACGTTATACGTTACACGTTATACGTTATACGTTATACGTTATACGCTGTACGTTATACGCTGTACGTTATACGCTGTACGTTATACGCTGTACGTTATACGCTGTACGTTATACGTTATACGTTATACGTTACACGTTGTACGTTGTACGTTATACGTTGTACGTTATACTTTATACGCTGTACGTTATACGTTATACGTAATATGTTATACGTTATACGTTATACGTTATACGTTATACGTTATACGTTATACGTTATACGATACACGTTATACGCTATACGTTATACGCTGTACGTTATACGCTGTACGTTATACGCTGTACGTTATACGTTGTACGTTATACGTTATACGTTATACGTTATACGTTATACGTTATACGTTATACGATATACGATATACGTTATACGTTATACGTTATACGGTATACGGTATACGTTATACGTTATACGTTATACGTTATACGTTATACAATATTCGTTATACGTTATACGTTATAGGCTGTACGTTATACGCTGTACGTTATACGCTGTACGTTATACGTTATATATTATACGTTACACGTTGTACGTTGTACGTTATACGTTGTACGTTATACGTTGTACGTTATACGTTGTACGTTATACGTTGTACGTTATACGTTGTATGTTATACGTTATACGCTGTACGTTATACGTTATACGTTATACGTTATACGTGATACGTTATACGTTATACGTTATACGTTATACGCTGTACGTTATACGCTGTACGTTATAAGTTATACGTTATACGTTATACGTTACTCGTTGTACGTTGTACGTTATACGTTGTACATTATACGTTGTACGTTATACGTTATACGCTGTACGTTATACGTTATACGTTACACGTTGTACGTTGTACGTTATACGTTATACGTTATAATTTATACGATATACGTTATACGTTATACGTTACACGTTGTACGTTGTACGTTATACGTTGTACGTTATACGTTGTACGTTGTACGTTATACGATTTACGTTATACGTTGTACGTTATATGTTGTACGTTATATGTTATACGTTACACGTTGTACGATGTACGTTATACGTTATACGTTATACGTTATACGTTATACGTTATACGTTATACGGTATACGTTATACGTTATACGTTATACGTTATACGTTATACGGTATACGTTATACGTTATACGTTATACGTTATACGTTATACGTTATACGTTATACGTTATACGTTATACGTTATACGTTATACGTTATACGTTATACGTTATACGTTATACGTTATACGTTATACGTTATACGGTATACGTTATACGTTATACGTTGTACGTTATACCTTATACGTTATACGCTGTACGTTATACGCTGTACGTTATACGTTATACGTTATACGTTACACGTTGTACGTTGTACGTTATAAGTTGTACGTTATACTTTATACGCTGTACGTTATACGTTATACGTAATATGTTATACGTTATACGTTATACGTTATACGTTATACGTTATACGTTATACGTTATACGATACACGTTATACGCTATACGTTATACGCTGTACGTTATACGCTGTACGTTATACGCTGTACGTTATACGCTGTACGTTATACGTTGTACGTTATACGTTAAACGTTATACGTTATACGTTATACGTTATACGATATACGATATACGTTATACGTTGTACGTTGTACGTTATACGTTGTACGTTATACGTTGTACGTTATACGTTATACGTTATACGTTATACGTTGTACGTTATATGTTGTACGTTATATGTTATACGTTACACGTTGTACGATGTACGTTATACGTTATACGTTATACGTTATACGTTATACGTTATACGTTATACGTTATACGTTATACGTTATACGTCATACGTTATACGTTATACGTTATACGTTATACGTTATACGTTATACGTTATACGTTATACGGTATACGGTATACGTTATACGTTGTACGTTATACCTTATACGTTATACGCTGTACGTTATACGCTGTACGTTATACGCTGTACGTTATACGTTGTACGTTATACGTTATACGTTACACGTTATACGTTATACGTTATACGTTATACGTTATACGTTGTACGTTATACGCTGTACGTTATACGCTGTACGTTATACGCTGTACGTTATACTCTGTACGTTATACGTTGTACGTTATACGTTGTACGTTATACGTTGTACGTTATACGTTGTACGTTATACGTTATACGTTATACGTTATACTTTATACGTTATACGTTATACGTTATACGTTATACGTTATACGTTATACGTTATACGTTATACGTTATACGTTATACGTTATACGTTATACGTTATACGTTATACGTTATACGTTATACGTTATACGTTATACGTTATACGTTATACGTTATACGTTATACGTTATACGTTATACGTTATACGTTATACGTTATACGTTATACGTTATACGTTATACGTTATACGTTATACGTTATACGTTATACGTTATACGTTATACGTTATACGTTATACGTTATACGTTATACGTTATACGTTATACGTTATACGTTATACGTTATACGTTATACGTTATACGTTATACGTTATACGTTATACGTTATACGTTATACGTTATACGTTATACGTTATACGTTATACGTTATACGTTGTACGTTATACGTTATACGTTATACGCTGTACGTTATACGTTATACGTTACACGTTGTACGTTGTACGTTATACGTTATACGTTATAATTTATACGATATACGTTATACGTTATACGTTACACGTTGTACGTTGTACGTTATACGTTGTACGTTATACGTTGTACGTTGTACGTTATACGATGTACGTTATACGTTGTACGTTATATGTTGTACGTTATATGTTATACGTTACACGTTGTACGATGTACGTTATACGTTATACGTTATACGTTATACGTTATACGTTATACGGTATACGTTATACGTTATACGTTATACGTTATACGTTATACGGTATACGTTATACGTTATACGTTATACGTTATACGTTATACGTTATACGTTATACGTTATACGTTATACGTTATACGTTATACGTTATACGTTATACGTTATACGTTATACGTTATACGTTATACGTTATACGGTATACGGTATACGTTATACGTTGTACGTTATACCTTATACGTTATACGCTGTACGTTATACGCTGTACGTTATACGTTATACGTTATACGTTACACGTTGTACGTTGTACGTTATAAGTTGTACGTTATACTTTATACGCTGTACGTTATACGTTATACGTAATATGTTATACGTTATACGTTATACGTTATACGTTATACGTTATACGTTATACGTTATACGATACACGTTATACGCTATACGTTATACGCTGTACGTTATACGCTGTACGTTATACGCTGTACGTTATACGTTGTACGTTATACGTTAAACGTTATACGTTATACGTTATACGTTATACGATATACGATATACGTTATACGTTACACGTTGTACGTTGTATGTTATACGTTGTACGTTATACGTTGTACGTTGTACGTTATACGTTGTACGTTATACGTTGTACGTTATACGTTATACGTTATACGTTATACGTTGTACGTTATATGTTGTACGTTATATGTTATACGTTACACGTTGTACGATGTACGTTATACGTTATACGTTATACGTTATACGTTATACGTTATACGTTATACGTTATACGTTATACGTCATACGTTATACGTTATACGTTATACGTTATACGTTATACGTTATACGTTATACGTTATACGTTATACGTTATACGGTATACGGTATACGTTATACGTTGTACGTTATACCTTATACGTTATACGCTGTACGTTATACGCTGTACGTTATACGCTGTACGTTATACGTTGTACGTTATACGTTATACGTTACACGTTATACGTTATACGTTATACGTTATACGTTATACGTTGTACGTTATACGCTGTACGTTATACGCTGTACGTTATACGCTGTACGTTATACTCTGTACGTTATACGTTGTACGTTATACGTTGTACGTTATACGTTGTACGTTATACGTTGTACGTTATACGTTATACGTTATACGTTATACGTTATACTTTATACGTTATACGTTATACGTTATACGTTATACGTTATACGTTATACGTTATACGTTATACGTTATACGTTATACGTTATACGTTATACGTTATACGTTATACGTTATACGTTATACGTTATACGTTATACGTTATACGTTATACGTTATACGTTATACGTTATACGTTATACGTTATACGTTATACGTTATACGTTATACGTTATACGTTATACGTTATACGTTATACGTTATACGTTATACGTTATACGTTATACGTTATACGTTATACGTTATACGTTATACGTTATACGTTATACGTTATACGTTATACGTTATACGTTATACGTTATACGTTATACGTTATACGTTATACGGTATACGGTATACGTTGTACGTTGTACGTTATACCTTATACGTTATACGCTGTACGTTATACGCTGTACGTTATACGTTATACGTTATACGTTACACGTTATACGTTATACGTTATACGTTATACGCTGTACGTTATACGCTGTACGTTATACGCTGTACGTTATACGCTGTACGTTATACGTTATACGTTATACGTTACACGTTGTACGTTGTACGTTATACGTTGTACGTTATACTTTATACGCTGTACGTTATACGTTATACGTAATATGTTATACGTTATACGTTATACGTTATACGTTATACGTTATACGTTATACGTTATACGATACACGTTATACGCTATACGTTATACGCTGTACGTTATACGCTGTACGTTATACGCTGTACGTTATACGTTGTACGTTATACGTTATACGTTATACGTTATACGTTATACGTTATACGATATACGATATACGATATACGTTATACGTTATACGGTATACGGTATACGTTATACGTTGTACGTTATACGTTATACGTTATACGTTATACGTTATACGTTATACGATATTCGTTATACGTTATATATTATACGTTACACGTTGTACGTTGTACGTTATACGTTGTACGTTATACGTTGTACGTTATACGTTGTACGTTATACGTTGTACGTTATACGTTGTACGTTATACGTTGTACGTTATACGTTATACTTTATACGTTATACGTTATACGTTATACGTTATACGTTATACGTTATACGTTATACGTTATACGTTATACGTTATACGTTATACGTTATACGTTATACGTTATACGTTATACGTTATACGTTATACGTTATACGTTATACGTTATACGTTATACGTTATACGTTATACGTTATACGTTATACGTTATACGTTATACGTTATACGTTATACGTTATACGTTATACGTTATACGTTATACGTTATACGTTATACGTTATACGTTATACGTTATACGTTATACGTTATATGTTATACGTTATACGTTATACGTTATACGTTATACGGTATACGGTATACGTTGTACGTTGTACGTTATACCTTATACGTTATACGTTACACGTTATACGTTATACGTTATACGTTATACGCTGTACGTTATACGCTGTACGTTATACGCTGTACGTTATACGCTGTACGTTATACGTTATACGTTATACGTTACACGTTGTACGTTGTACGTTATACGTTGTACGTTATACTTTATACGCTGTACGTTATACGTTATACGTAATATGTTATACGTTATACGTTATACGTTACACGTTGTACGTTGTACGTTATACGTTGTACGTTATACTTTATACGCTGTACGTTATACGTTATACGTAATATGTTATACGTTATACGTTATACGTTATACGTTATACGTTATACGTTATACGATACACGTTATACGCTATACGTTATACGCTGTACGTTATACGCTGTACGTTATACGCTGTACGTTATACGTTGTACGTTATACGTTATACGTTATACGTTATACGTTATACGTTATACGATATACGTTATACGTTATACGTTATACGCTGTACGTTATACGCTGTACGTTATAAGTTATACGTTATACGTTACTCGTTGTACGTTGTACGTTATACGTTGTACATTATACGTTGTACGTTATACGTTATACGCTGTACGTTATACGTTATACGTTACACGTTGTACGTTATACGTTATACGTTATACGTTATACTTTATACGATATACGTTATACGTTATACGTTACACGTTGTACGTTGTACGTTATACGTTGTACGTTATACGTTGTACGTTGTACGTTATACGTTGTACGTTATACGTTGTACGTTATACGTTGTACGTTATACGTTATACGTGGTACGTTATACGTTGTATGTTATACGTTATACGCTGTACGTTTTACGTTATACGTTGTACGTTATACGTTATACGTTGTACGCTGTACGTTATACGTTATACGTTACACGTTGTACGTTGTACGTTATACGTTGTACGTTATACGTTGTACGTTATACGTTGTACGTTATACGTTGTACGTTATACGTTGTATGTTATACGTTATACGCTGTACGTTATACGTTATACGTTATACGTTATACGTGATACGTTATACGTTGTACGTTGTACGTTATACGATGTACGTTATACGTTGTACGTTATATGTTGTACGTTATATGTTATACGTTACACGTTGTACGATGTACGTTATACGTTATACGTTATACGTTATACGTTATACGTTATACGGTATACGTTATACGTTATACGTTATACGTTATACGTTATACGTTATACGTTATACGTTATACGTTATACGTTATACGTTATACGTTATACGTTATACGTTATACGTTATACGTTATACGTTATACGTTATACGTTATACGTTATACGTTATACGGTATACGGTATACGTTATACGTTGTACGTTATACCTTATACGTTATACGCTGTACGTTATACGCTGTACGTTATACGTTATACGTTATACGTTACACGTTATACGTTATACGTTATACGTTATACGCTGTACGTTATACGATGTACGTTATACGCTGTACGTTATACGTTATACGTTATACGTTACACGTTGTACGTTGTACGTTATAAGTTGTACGTTATACTTTATACGCTGTACGTTATACGTTATACGTAATATGTTATACGTTATACGTTATACGTTATACGTTATACGTTATACGTTATACGTTATACGATACACGTTATACGCTATACGTTATACGCTGTACGTTATACGCTGTACGTTATACGCTGTACGTTATACGTTGTACGTTATACGTTAAACGTTATACGTTATACGTTATACGTTATACGATATACGATATACGTTATACGTTACACGTTGTACGTTGTACGTTATACGTTGTACGTTATACGTTGTACGTTGTACGTTATACGTTGTACGTTATACGTTGTACGTTATACGTTATACGTTATACGTTATACGTTGTACGTTATACGTTATACTTTATACGTTATACGTTATACGTTATACGTTATACGTTATACGTTATACGTTATACGTTATACGTTATACGTTATACGTTATACGTTATACGTTATACGTTATACGTTATACGTTATACGTTATACGTTATACGTTATACGTTATACGTTATACGTTATACGTTATACGTTATACGTTATACGTTATACGTTATACGTTATACGTTATACGTTATACGTTATACGTTATACGTTATACGTTATACGTTATACGTTATACGTTATACGTTATACGTTATACGTTATACGTTATACGTTATACGTTATACGTTATACGTTATACGTTATACGTTATACGTTATACGTTATACGTTATACGTTATACGTTATACGTTATACGTTATACGTTATACGTTATACGTTATACGTTATACGTTATACGTTATACGTTATACGTTATACGTTATACGTTATACGGTATACGGTATACGTTGTACGTTGTACGTTATACCTTATACTTTATACGCTGTACGTTATACGTTATACGTAATATGTTATACGTTATACGTTATACGTTATACGTTATACGTTATACGTTATACGATACACGTTATACGCTATACGTTATACGCTGTACGTTATACGCTGTACGTTATACGCTGTACGTTATACGTTGTACGTTATACGTTATACGTTATACGTTATACGATATACGATATACGATATACGTTATACGTTATACGGTATACGGTATTCGTTATTCGTTGTACGTTATACGTTATACGTTATACGTTATACGTTATACGTTATACGATATTCGTTATACGTTATACGTTATAGGCTGTACGTTATACGCTGTACGTTATACGCTGTACGTTATACGTTATATATTATACGTTACACGTTGTACGTTGTACGTTATACGTTGTACGTTATACGTTGTACGTTATACGTTGTACGTTATACGTTGTACGTTATACGTTGTATGTTATACGTTATACGCTGTACGTTATACGTTATAAGTTATACGTTATACGTGATACGTTATACGTTATACGTTATACGTTATACGCTGTACGTTATACGCTGTACGTTATAAGTTATACGTTATACGTTACTCGTTGTACGTTGTACGTTATACGTTGTACATTATACGTTGTACGTTATACGTTATACGCTGTACGTTATACGTTATACGTTACACGTTGTACGTTATACGTTATACGTTATACGTTATACTTTATACGATATACGTTATACGTTATACGTTACACGTTGTACGTTGTACGTTATACGTTGTACGTTATACGTTGTACGTTGTACGTTATACGTTGTACGTTATACGTTGTACGTTATATGTTGTACGTTATATGTTATACGTTACACGTTGTACGATGTACGTTATACGTTATACGTTATACGTTATACGTTATACGTTATACGTTATACGTTATACGTTATACGTTATACGTTATACGTTATACGTTATACGTTATACGTTATACGTTATACGTTATACGTTATACGTTATACGTTATACGTTATACGATATACGATATACGATATACGTTATACGTTATACGGTATACGGTATACGGTATACGTTATACGTTGTACGTTATACGTTATACGTTATACGTTATACGTTATACGTTATACGTTATACGATATTCGTTATACGTTATACGTTATAGGCTGTACGTTATACGCTGTACGTTATACGCTGTACGTTATACGTTATATATTATACGTTACACGTTGTACGTTGTACGTTATACGTTGTACGTTATACGTTGTACGTTATACGTTGTACGTTATACGTTGTACGTTATACGTTGTATGTTATACGTTATACGCTGTACGTTATACGTTATACGTTATACGTTATACGTGATACGTTATACGTTATACGTTATACGTTATACGCTGTACGTTATACGCTGTACGTTATAAGTTATACGTTATACGTTACTCGTTGTACGTTGTACGTTATACGTTGTACATTATACGTTGTACGTTATACGTTATACGCTGTACGTTATACGTTATACGTTACACGTTGTACGTTATACGTTATACGTTATACGTTATACTTTATACGATATACGTTATACGTTATACGTTACACGTTGTACGTTGTACGTTATACGTTGTACGTTATACGTTGTACGTTGTACGTTATACGTTGTACGTTATACGTTGTACGTTATATGTTGTACGTTATATGTTATACGTTACACGTTGTACGATGTACGTTATACGTTATACGTTATACGTTATACGTTATACGTTATACGTTATACGTTATACGTTATACGTTATACGTTATACGTTATACGTTATACGCTGTACGTTATACGCTGTACGTTATACGCTGTACGTTATACGTTATACGTTATACGTTACACGTTGTACGTTGTACGTTATAAGTTGTACGTTATACTTTATACGCTGTACGTTATACGTTATACGTAATATGTTATACGTTATACGTTATACGTTATACGTTATACGTTATACGCTGTACGTTATACGCTGTACGTTATACGCTGTACGTTATACGTTGTACGTTATACGTTATACGTTACACGTTATACGTTATACGTTATCCGTTATACGATATACGTTACACGTTATACGTTACACGTTATACGCTGTACGTTATACGCTGTACGTTATACGCTGTACGTTATACGTTATACTTTATACGTTATACGTTATACGTTATACGTTATACGTTATACGTTATACGTTATACGTTATACGTTATACGTTATACGTTATACGTTATACGTTATACGTTATACGGTATACGTTATACGTTATACGTTATACGTTATACGTTATACGTTATACGTTATACGTTATACGTTATACGGTATACGTTATACGTTATACGTTATACGCTGTACGTTATACGCTGTACGTTATACGCTGTACGTTATACGTTATACGTTATACGTTACACGTTGTACGTTGTACGTTATACGTTATACGTTATACGTTATACGATATACGTTATACGTTATACGTTGTACGTTATACGTTATACGCTGTACGTTATACGTTATACGTTATACGCTGTACGTTATACGTTATACGTTACACGTTGTACGCTGTACGTTATACGTTGTACGTTATACGTTGTACGTTATACGTTATACGCTGTACGTTATACGCTGTACGTTATACGCTGTACGTTATTCGTTATACGTTACACGTTGTATGTTGTACGTTGTACGTTATACGTTGTACGTTATAAGTTGTACGTTATACGCTGTACGTTATCCGTTGTACGTTATACGTTATACGTTATACGTTATACGTTATACGTTATACGCTGTACGTTATCCGTTGTACGTTATACGTTATACGTTATACTTTATACGTTATACGTTTTACGTTATACGCTGTACGTTATACGTTATACGTTATACTTTATACGTTATACGTTATACGTTATACGTTATACGCTGTACGTTATACGCTGTACAATATACGCTGTACGTTATACGTTATACGTTATACGTTACACGTTGTACGTTGTACGTTATACGTTATACGTTACACGTTGTACGTTGTACGTTGTACGTTGTACGTTATACGTTGTACGTTATACGCTGTACGTTATCCGTTGTATGTTATACGTTATACGTTATACGTTATACGTTATAGGTTATACGTTATACGTTATACGCTGTACGTTATCCGTTGTACGTTATACGTTATACGTTATACGTTATACTTCATACGTTATACGTTTTACGTTATACGCTGTACGTTATACGCTGTACGTTATACGTTATACGTTATACGTTACACGTTGTACGTTGTACGTTGTACGTTATACGTTGAACGTTATACGTTGTACGTTATACGTTATACGTTATACGTTATACGTTATACGTTATACGTTATACGTTATACGTTATACGTTATACGTTATACGTTATACGTTATACGTTATACGTTATACGTTATACGTTATACGTTATACGTTATTCGTTATACGTTATACGTTATACGTTATACGTTATACGTTATACGTTATACGTTATACGTTATACGTTATACGTTATACGTTATACGTTATACGTTATACGTTATACGTTATACGTTATACGTTATACGTTATACGTTATACGTTATACGTTATACGTTATACGTTATACGTTATACGTTATACGTTATACGTTATACGTTGTACGTTATACGTTGTACGTTATACGTTGTACGTTATACGTTGTACGTTATACGTTGTACGTTATACGTTGTACGTTATACGTTATACGTTATACGTTATACGTTATACGTTACACGTTGTATGTTGTACGTTGTACGTTATACGTTGTACGTTATACGTTGTACGTTATACGCTGTACGTTATCCGTTGTACGTTATACGTTATACGTTATACGTTATACCCTGTACGTTATACGCTGTACGTTATACGTTATACGTTATACGTTATACGTTACACGTTGTACGTTGTACGTTATACGTTGTACGTTATACGTTGTACGTTATACGTTCTACGTTATACGTTATACGTTATACGATATACGTTATACGTTATACGTTGTACGTTATACGTTATACGCTGTACGTTATACGTTATACGTTATACGTTATACGTTATACGTTATACGTTACACGTTATACGTTGTACGTTATACGTTGTACGTTATACGTTATACGTTAAACGCTGTACGTTATAAGCTGTACGTTATACGTTATACGTTATACGTTATACGTTACACGTTGTACGTTGTACGTTGTTCGTTATACGTTGAACGTTATCCGTTGTACGTTATACGTTATACGTTTTACGTCATACGCTGTACGTTATACGCTGTACGTTATACGCTGTACGTTATACGTTATACGTTATACGTTATACGTTATACGTTATACGTTACACGTTATACGTTGTACGTTATACGTTGTACGTTACACGTTGTACGTTGTACGTTATCCGTTGTACGTTATACATTATACGTTATACTTTATACGTTATACGTTTTACGTTATACGCTGTACGTTATACGCTGTACGTTATACGTTATACGTTATACGTTATACGTTATACCCTGTACGTTATACGCTGTACGTTATACGTTATACGTTATACGTTATACGTTACACGTTGTATGTTGTACGTTGTACGTTATACGTTGTACGTTATACGTTGTACGTTATACGCTGTACGTTATCCGTTGTACGTTATACGTTATACGTTATACGTTATACCCTGTACGTTATACGCTGTACGTTATACGTTATACGTTATACGTTATACGTTACACGTTGTACGTTGTACGTTATACGTTGTACGTTATACGTTGTACGTTATACGTTATCCGTTATACGATATACGTTACACGTTATACGTTACACGTTATACGCTGTACGTTATACGCTGTACGTTATACGCTGTACGTTATACGTTATACTTTATACGTTATACGTTATACGTTATACGTTATACGTTATACGTTATACGTTATACGTTATACGTTATACGTTATACGTTATACGGTATACGTTATACGTTATACGTTATACGTTATACGTTATACGTTATACGTTATACGTTATACGTTATACGTTATACGTTATACGTTATACGTTATACGTTATACGTTATACGCTGTACGTTATACGCTGTACGTTATACGCTGTACGTTATACGTTATACGTTATACGTTACACGTTGTACGTTGTACGTTATACGTTATACGTTATACGTTATACGATATACGTTATACGTTATACGTTGTACGTTATACGTTATACGCTGTACGTTATACGTTATACGTTATACGCTGTACGTTATACGTTATACGTTACACGTTGTACGCTGTACGTTATACGTTGTACGTTATACGTTGTACGTTATAGGCTGTACGTTATACGCTGTACGTTATACGCTGTACGTTATACGTTATATATTATACGTTACACGTTGTACGTTGTACGTTATACGTTGTACGTTATACGTTGTACGTTATACGTTGTACGTTATACGTTGTACGTTATACGTTGTATGTTATACGTTATACGCTGTACGTTATACGTTATACGTTATACGTTATACGTGATACGTTATACGTTATACGTTATACGTTATACGCTGTACGTTATACGCTGTACGTTATAAGTTATACGTTATACGTTACTCGTTGTACGTTGTACGTTATACGTTGTACATTATACGTTGTACGTTATACGTTATACGCTGTACGTTATACGTTATACGTTACACGTTGTACGTTATACGTTATACGTTATACGTTATACTTTATACGATATACGTTATACGTTATACGTTACACGTTGTACGTTGTACGTTATACGTTGTACGTTATACGTTGTACGTTGTACGTTATACGTTGTACGTTATACGTTGTACGTTATACGTTATACGTTATACGTTATACGTTATACGTTATACGTTATACGTTATACGTTATACGTTATACGTTATACGTTATACGTTATACGTTATACGTTATACGTTATACGTTATACGTTATACGTTATACGTTATTCGTTATACGTTATACGTTATACGTTATACGTTATACGTTATACGTTATACGTTATACGTTATACGTTATACGTTATACGTTATACGTTATACGTTGTACGTTATACGTTGTACGTTATACGTTGTACGTTATACGTTGTACGTTATACGTTGTACGTTATACGTTGTACGTTATACGTTATACGTTATACGTTATACGTTATACGTTACACGTTGTATGTTGTACGTTGTACGTTATACGTTGTACGTTATACGTTGTACGTTATACGCTGTACGTTATCCGTTGTACGTTATACGTTATACGTTATACGTTATACCCTGTACGTTATACGCTGAACGTTATACGTTATACGTTATACGTTATACGTTACACGTTGTACGTTGTACGTTAAACGTTGTACGTTATACGTTGTACGTTATACGTTGTACGTTATACGTTATACGTTATACGATGTACGTTATACGTTATACGTTGTACGTTATACGTTATACGCTGTACGTTATACGTTATACGTTATACGTTATACGTTATACGTTATACGTTACACGTTATACGTTGTACGTTATACGTTGTACGTTATACGTTATACGTTAAACGCTGTACGTTATAAGCTGTACGTTATACGTTATACGTTATACGTTATACGTTACACGTTGTACGTTGTACGTTGTTCGTTATACGTTGAACGTTATCCGTTGTACGTTATACGTTATACGTTTTACGTCATACGCTGTACGTTATACGCTGTACGTTATACGCTGTACGTTATACGTTATACGTTATACGTTATACGTTATACGTTATACGTTACACGTTATACGTTATACGTTATACGTTGTACGTTACACGTTGTACGTTGTACGTTATCCGTTGTACGTTATACGTTATACGTTATACTTTATACGTTATACGTTTTACGTTATACGCTGTACGTTATACGCTGTACGTTATACGTTATACGTTATACGTTATACGTTATACCCTGTACGTTATACGCTGTACGTTATACGTTATACGTTATACGTTATACGTTACACGTTGTATGTTGTACGTTGTACGTTATACGTTGTACGTTATACGTTGTACGTTATACGCTGTACGTTATCCGTTGTACGTTATACGTTATACGTTATACGTTATACCCTGTACGTTATACGCTGTACGTTATACGTTATACGTTATACGTTATACGTTACACGTTGTACGTTGTACGTTATACGTTGTACGTTATACGTTGTACGTTATACGTTGTACGTTATACGTTATACGTTATACGATATACGTTATACGTTATACGTTGTACGTTATACGTTATACGCTGTACGTAATACGTTATACGTTATACGCTGTACGTTATACGCTGTACGTTATACGTTATACGTTATACGTTGTACGTTATACGTTATACGTTATACGCTGTACGTTATACGCTGTACGTTATACGTTATACGTTACACGTTGTACGCTGTACGTTATACGTTGTACGTTATACGTTGTACGTTACACGTTGTACGTTGTACGTTATCCGTTGTACGTTATACGTTATACGTTATACGTTATACTTTATACGTTATACGTTTTACGTTATACGCTGTACGTTATACGCTGTACGTTATACGCTGTACGTTATACGTTATACGTTATACGTTATACGTTATACCCTGTACGTTATACGCTGTACGTTATACGTTATACGTTATACGTTACACGTTGTACGTTGTACGTTATACGTTGTACGTTATACGTTGTACGTTATACGTTGTACGTTATACGTTGTACGTTATACGTTGTACGTTATACGTTATACGTTATACGTTATACGTTATACGATATACGTTATACGTTATACGTTGTACGTTATACGTTATACGTTATACGTTATACGTTACACGTTGTACGTTGTACGTTATACGTTGTACGTTATACGTTGTACGTTATACGTTGTACGTTATACGTTGTACGTTATACGTTATACGTTATACGTTATACGATATACGTTATACGATATACGTTATACGTTATACGTTATACGTTATACGTTATACGTTATACGTTAAACGCTGTACGTTATAAGCTGTACTTTATACGTTATACGTTATACGTTATACGTTACACGTTGTACGTTGTAGGTTGTTCGTTATACGTTGAACGTTATACGTTGTACGTTATACGTTATACGTTATACGTTATACGTTATACGATATACGTTACACGTTATACGTTATACTTTATACGTTATACGTTATACGTTATACGTTATACGCTGTACGTTATACGCTGTACGTTATACGCTGTACGTTATACGTTATACGTTATACGTTACACGTTGTACGTTGTACTTTATACGTTATACGTTACACGTTGTACGTTGTACGTTGTACGTTGTACGTTATACGTTGTACGTTATACGTTGTACGTTATACGCTGTACGTTATCCGTTGTATGTTATACGTTATACGTTATACGTTATACGTTATACGTTATACGTTATAAGCTGTACGTTATACGTTATACGTTATACGTTACACGTTGTACGTTGTACGTTGTACGTTATACGTTGAACGTTATACGTTGTACGTTATACGTTATACGTTATACGTTATACGTTATACGTTATACGTTATACGTTATACGTTATACGTTATACGTTATACATTATACGTCATACGTTATACGTTATACGTTATACGTTATACGTTATACGTTATACGTTATACGTTATATGTTATACGTTATACGTTATACGTTATACGTTATACGTTATACGTTATACGTTATACGTTATACGTTATACGTTATACGTTATACGTTATACGTTATACGTTATACGTTATACGTTATACGTTATACGTTATACGTTATACGTTATACGTTATACGTTATACGTTATACGTTATACGTTATACGTTATACGTTATACGTTATACGTTATACGTTATACGTTATACGTTATACGTTATACGTTATACGTTATACGTTATACGTTATACGTTATACGTTATACGTTATACGTTATACGTTATACGTTATCCGTTATACGATATACGTTACACGTTATACGTTACACGTTATACGCTGTACGTTATACGCTGTACGTTATACGCTGTACGTTATACGTTATACTTTATACGTTATACGTTATACGTTATACGTTATACGTTATACGTTATACGTTATACGTTATACGTTATACGTTATACGTTATACGGTATACGTTATACGTTATACGTTATACGTTATACGTTATACGTTATACGTTATACGTTATACGTTATACGTTATACGTTATACGTTATACGTTATACGTTATACGCTGTACGTTATACGCTGTACGTTATACGCTGTACGTTATACGTTATACGTTATACGTTACACGTTGTACGTTGTACGTTATACGTTATACGTTATACGTTATACGATATACGTTATACGTTATACGTTGTACGTTATACGTTATACGCTGTACGTTATACGTTATACGTTATACGCTGTACGTTATACGTTATACGTTACACGTTGTACGCTGTACGTTATACGTTGTACGTTATACGTTGTACGTTATAGGCTGTACGTTATACGCTGTACGTTATACGCTGTACGTTATACGTTATATATTATACGTTACACGTTGTACGTTGTACGTTATACGTTGTACGTTATACGTTGTACGTTATACGTTGTACGTTATACGTTGTACGTTATACGTTGTATGTTATACGTTATACGCTGTACGTTATACGTTATACGTTATACGTTATACGTGATACGTTATACGTTATACGTTATACGTTATACGCTGTACGTTATACGCTGTACGTTATAAGTTATACGTTATACGTTACTCGTTGTACGTTGTACGTTATACGTTGTACATTATACGTTGTACGTTATACGTTATACGCTGTACGTTATACGTTATACGTTACACGTTGTACGTTATACGTTATACGTTATACGTTATACTTTATACGATATACGTTATACGTTATACGTTACACGTTGTACGTTGTACGTTATACGTTGTACGTTATACGTTGTACGTTGTACGTTATACGTTGTACGTTATACGTTGTACGTTATATGTTGTACGTTATATGTTATACGTTACACGTTGTACGATGTACGTTATACGTTATACGTTATACGTTATACGTTATACGTTATACGTTATACGTTATACGTTATACGTTATACGTTATACGTTATACGTTATACGCTGTACGTTATACGCTGTACGTTATACGCTGTACGTTATACGTTATACGTTATACGTTACACGTTGTACGTTGTACGTTATAAGTTGTACGTTATACTTTATACGCTGTACGTTATACGTTATACGTAATATGTTATACGTTATACGTTATACGTTATACGTTATACGTTATACGCTGTACGTTATACGCTGTACGTTATACGCTGTACGTTATACGTTGTACGTTATACGTTATACGTTACACGTTATACGTTATACGTTATCCGTTATACGATATACGTTACACGTTATACGTTACACGTTATACGCTGTACGTTATACGCTGTACGTTATACGCTGTACGTTATACGTTATACTTTATACGTTATACGTTATACGTTATACGTTATACGTTATACGTTATACGTTATACGTTATACGTTATACGTTATACGTTATACGTTATACGTTATACGTTATACGGTATACGTTATACGTTATACGTTATACGTTATACGTTATACGTTATACGTTATACGTTATACGTTATACGGTATACGTTATACGTTATACGTTATACGCTGTACGTTATACGCTGTACGTTATACGCTGTACGTTATACGTTATACGTTATACGTTACACGTTGTACGTTGTACGTTATACGTTATACGTTATACGTTATACGATATACGTTATACGTTATACGTTGTACGTTATACGTTATACGCTGTACGTTATACGTTATACGTTATACGCTGTACGTTATACGTTATACGTTACACGTTGTACGCTGTACGTTATACGTTGTACGTTATACGTTGTACGTTATACGTTATACGCTGTACGTTATACGCTGTACGTTATACGCTGTACGTTATTCGTTATACGTTACACGTTGTATGTTGTACGTTGTACGTTATACGTTGTACGTTATAAGTTGTACGTTATACGCTGTACGTTATCCGTTGTACGTTATACGTTATACGTTATACGTTATACGTTATACGTTATACGCTGTACGTTATCCGTTGTACGTTATACGTTATACGTTATACTTTATACGTTATACGTTTTACGTTATACGCTGTACGTTATACGTTATACGTTATACTTTATACGTTATACGTTATACGTTATACGTTATACGCTGTACGTTATACGCTGTACAATATACGCTGTACGTTATACGTTATACGTTATACGTTACACGTTGTACGTTGTACGTTATACGTTATACGTTACACGTTGTACGTTGTACGTTGTACGTTGTACGTTATACGTTGTACGTTATACGCTGTACGTTATCCGTTGTATGTTATACGTTATACGTTATACGTTATACGTTATAGGTTATACGTTATACGTTATACGCTGTACGTTATCCGTTGTACGTTATACGTTATACGTTATACGTTATACTTCATACGTTATACGTTTTACGTTATACGCTGTACGTTATAAGCTGTACGTTATACGTTATACGTTATACGTTACACGTTGTACGTTGTACGTTGTACGTTATACGTTGAACGTTATACGTTGTACGTTATACGTTATACGTTATACGTTATACGTTATACGTTATACGTTATACGTTATACGTTATACGTTATACGTTATACGTTATACGTTATACGTTATACGTTATACGTTATACGTTATACGTTATACGTTATTCGTTATACGTTATACGTTATACGTTATACGTTATACGTTATACGTTATACGTTATACGTTATACGTTATACGTTATACGTTATACGTTATACGTTATACGTTATACGTTATACGTTATACGTTATACGTTATACGTTATACGTTATACGTTATACGTTATACGTTATACGTTATACGTTATACGTTATACGTTATACGTTATACGTTATACGTTGTACGTTATACGTTGTACGTTATACGTTGTACGTTATACGTTGTACGTTATACGTTGTACGTTATACGTTATACGTTATACGTTATACGTTATACGTTACACGTTGTATGTTGTACGTTGTACGTTATACGTTGTACGTTATACGTTGTACGTTATACGCTGTACGTTATCCGTTGTACGTTATACGTTATACGTTATACGTTATACCCTGTACGTTATACGCTGTACGTTATACGTTATACGTTATACGTTATACGTTACACGTTGTACGTTGTACGTTATACGTTGTACGTTATACGTTGTACGTTATACGTTCTACGTTATACGTTATACGTTATACGATATACGTTATACGTTATACGTTGTACGTTATACGTTATACGCTGTACGTTATACGTTATACGTTATACGTTATACGTTATACGTTATACGTTACACGTTATACGTTGTACGTTATACGTTGTACGTTATACGTTATACGTTAAACGCTGTACGTTATAAGCTGTACGTTATACGTTATACGTTATACGTTATACGTTACACGTTGTACGTTGTACGTTGTTCGTTATACGTTGAACGTTATCCGTTGTACGTTATACGTTATACGTTTTACGTCATACGCTGTACGTTATACGCTGTACGTTATACGCTGTACGTTATACGTTATACGTTATACGTTATACGTTATACGTTATACGTTACACGTTATACGTTGTACGTTATACGTTGTACGTTACACGTTGTACGTTGTACGTTATCCGTTGTACGTTATACATTATACGTTATACTTTATACGTTATACGTTTTACGTTATACGCTGTACGTTATACGCTGTACGTTATACGTTATACGTTATACGTTATACGTTATACCCTGTACGTTATACGCTGTACGTTATACGTTATACGTTATACGTTATACGTTACACGTTGTATGTTGTACGTTGTACGTTATACGTTGTACGTTATACGTTGTACGTTATACGCTGTACGTTATCCGTTGTACGTTATACGTTATACGTTATACGTTATACCCTGTACGTTATACGCTGTACGTTATACGTTATACGTTATACGTTATACGTTACACGTTGTACGTTGTACGTTATACGTTGTACGTTATACGTTGTACGTTATACGTTCTACGTTATACGTTATACGTTATACGATATACGTTATACGTTATACGTTGTACGTTATACGTTATACGCTGTACGTAATACGTTATACGTTATACGCTGTACGTTATACGCTGTACGTTATACGTTATACGTTATACGTTGTACGTTATACGTTATACGTTATACGCTGTACGTTATACGCTGTACGTTATACGTTATACGTTACACGTTGTACGCTGTACGTTATACGTTGTACGTTATACGTTGTACGTTACACGTTGTACGTTGTACGTTATCCGTTGTACGTTATACGTTATACGTTATACGTTATACTTTATACGTTATACGTTTTACGTTATACGCTGTACGTTATACGCTGTACGTTATACGCTGTACTTTATACGTTATACGTTATACGTTATACGTTATACCCTGTACGTTATACGCTGTACGTTATACGTTATACGTTATACGTTACACGTTGTACGTTGTACGTTATACGTTGTACGTTATACGTTGTACGTTATACGTTGTACGTTATACGTTGTACGTTATACGTTGTACGTTATACGTTATACGTTATACGTTATACGTTATACGATATACGTTATACGTTATACGTTGTACGTTATACGTTATACGTTATACGTTATACGTTACACGTTGTACGTTGTACGTTATACGTTGTACGTTATACGTTGTACGCTATACGTTGTACGTTATACGTTGTACGTTATACGTTATACGTTATACGTTATACGATATACGTTATACGATATACGTTATACGTTATACGTTATACGTTATACGTTATACGTTATACGTTAAACGCTGTACGTTATAAGCTGTACTTTATACGTTATACGTTATACGTTATACGTTACACGTTGTACGTTGTAGGTTGTTCGTTATACGTTGAACGTTATACGTTGTACGTTATACGTTATACGTTATACGTTATACGTTATACGATATACGTTACACGTTATACGTTATACTTTATACGTTATACGTTATACGTTATACGTTATACGCTGTACGTTATACGCTGTACGTTATACGCTGTACGTTATACGTTATACGTTATACGTTACACGTTGTACGTTGTACTTTATACGTTATACGTTACACGTTGTACGTTGTACGTTGTACGTTGTACGTTATACGTTGTACGTTATACGTTGTACGTTATACGCTGTACGTTATCCGTTGTATGTTATACGTTATACGTTATACGTTATACGTTATACGTTATACGTTATAAGCTGTACGTTATACGTTATACGTTATACGTTACACGTTGTACGTTGTACGTTGTACGTTATACGTTGAACGTTATACGTTGTACGTTATACGTTATACGTTATACGTTATACGTTATACGTTATACGTTATACGTTATACGTTATACGTTATACGTTATACATTATACGTCATACGTTATACGTTATACGTTATACGTTATACGTTATACGTTATACGTTATACGTTATACGTTATACGTTATACGTTATACGTTATACGTTATACGTTATACGTTATACGTTATACGTTATACGTTATACGTTATACGTTATACGTTATACGTTATACGTTATACGTTATACGTTATACGTTATACGTTATACGTTATACGTTATACGTTATACGTTATACGTTATACGTTATACGTTATACGTTATACGTTATACGTTATACGTTATACGTTATACGTTATACGTTATACGTTATACGTTATACGTTATACGTTATACGTTATACGTTATACGTTATACGTTATACGTTATCCGTTATACGATATACGTTACACGTTATACGTTACACGTTATACGCTGTACGTTATACGCTGTACGTTATACGCTGTACGTTATACGTTATACTTTATACGTTATACGTTATACGTTATACGTTATACGTTATACGTTATACGTTATACGTTATACGTTATACGTTATACGTTATACGGTATACGTTATACGTTATACGTTATACGTTATACGTTATACGTTATACGTTATACGTTATACGTTATACGTTATACGTTATACGTTATACGTTATACGTTATACGTTATACGCTGTACGTTATACGCTGTACGTTATACGCTGTACGTTATACGTTATACGTTATACGTTACACGTTGTACGTTGTACGTTATACGTTATACGTTATACGTTATACGTTATACGTTATACGTTATACGTTGTACGTTATACGTTATACGCTGTACGTTATACGTTATACGTTATACGCTGTACGTTATACGTTATACGTTACACGTTGTACGCTGTACGTTATACGTTGTACGTTATACGTTGTACGTTATACGTTATACGCTGTACGTTATACGCTGTACGTTATACGCTGTATGTTATACGTTATACGTTACACGTTGTATGTTGTACGTTGTACGTTATACGTTGTACGTTATAAGTTGTACGTTATACGCTGTACGTTATCCGTTGTACGTTATACGTTATACGTTATACGTTATACGTTATACGTTATACGCTGTACGTTATCCGTTGTACGTTATACGTTATACGTTATACTTTATACGTTATACGTTTTACGTTATACGCTGTACGTTATACGTTATACGTTATACTTTATACGTTATACGTTATACGTTATACGTTATACGCTGTACGTTATACGCTGTACAATATACGCTGTACGTTATACGTTATACGTTATACGTTACACGTTGTACGTTGTACTTTATACGTTATACGTTACACGTTGTACGTTATACGTTGTACGTTGTACGTTATACGTTGTACGTTATACGTTGTACGTTATACGCTGTACGTTATCCGTTGTATGTTATACGTTATACGTTGTACGTTATACGTTATACGTTATACGTTATACGTTATACGTTATACGTTATACGCTGTACGTTATCCGTTGTACGTTATACGTTATACGTTATACGTTATACTTCATACGTTATACGTTTTACGTTATACGCTGTACGTTATAAGCTGTACGTTATACGTTATACGTTATACGTTACACGTTGTACGTTGTACGTTGTACGTTATACGTTGAACGTTATACGTTGTACGTTATACGTTATACGTTATACGTTATACGTTATACGTTATACGTTATACGTTATACGTTATACGTTATACGTTATACGTTATACGCTGTACGTTATCCGTTGTACGTTATACGTTATACGTTATACGTTATACTTCATACGTTATACGTTTTACGTTATACGCTGTACGTTATAAGCTGTACGTTATACGTTATACGTTATACGTTACACGTTGTACGTTGTACGTTGTACGTTATACGTTGAACGTTATACGTTGTACGTTATACGTTATACGTTATACGTTATACGTTATACGTTATACGTTATACGTTATACGTTATACGTTATACGTTAAACGCTGTACGTTATAAGCTGTACGTTATACGTTATACGTTATACGTTATACGTTACACGTTGTACGTTGTACGTTGTTCGTTATACGTTGAACGTTATACGTTGTACGTTATACGTTATACGTTATACGTTATACGTTATACGATATACGTTACACGTTATACGTTATACTTTATACGTTATACGTTATACGTTATACGTTATACGTTATACGCTGTACGTTATACGCTGTACGTTATACGCTGTACGTTATACGTTATACGTTATACGTTACACGTTGTACGTTGTACGTTATACGTTATACGTTACACGTTGTACGTTGTACGTTGTACGTTGTACGTTATACGTTGTACGTTATACGTTGTACGTTATACGCTGTACGTTATCCGTTGTATGTTATACGTTATACGTTATACGTTATACGTTATACGTTATACGTTATAAGCTGTACGTTATACGTTATACGTTATACGTTACACGTTGTACGTTGTACGTTGTACGTTATACGTTATACGTTACACGTTGTACGTTGTACGTTATACGTTATACGTTATACGTTATACGATATACGTTATACGTTATACGTTGTACGTTATACGTTATACGCTGTACGTTATACGTTATACGTTATACGTTATACGTTATACGTTATACGTTATACGCTGTACGTTATACGCTGTACGTTATACGCTGTACGTTATACGTTATACGTTATACGTTACACGTTGTACGTTGTACGTTATACGTTATACGTTACACGTTGTACGTTGTACGTTGTACGTTATACGTTATACTTTATACGTTATACGTTTTACGTTATACGCTGTACGTTATACGTTATACGTTATACTTTATACGTTATACGTTATACGTTATACGTTATACGCTGTACGTTATACGCTGTACAATATACGCTGTACGTTATACGTTATACGTTATACGTTACACGTTGTACGTTGTACGTTATACGTTATACGTTACACGTTGTACGTTGTACGTTGTACGTTGTACGTTATACGTTGTACGTCATACGTTGTACGTTATACGCTGTACGTTATCCGTTGTATGTTATACGTTATACGTTATACGTTATACGTTATACGTTATACGTTATACGTTATACGTTATACGTTATACGCTGTACGTTATCCGTTGTACGTTATACGTTATACGTTATACGTTATACTTCATACGTTATACGTTTTACGTTATACGCTGTACGTTATAAGCTGTACGTTATACGTTATACGTTATACGTTACACGTTGTACGTTGTACGTTGTACGTTATACGTTGAACGTTATACGTTGTACGTTATACGTTATACGTTATACGTTATACGTTATACGTTATACGTTATACGTTATACGTTATACGTTATACGTTAAACGCTGTACGTTATAAGCTGTACGTTATACGTTATACGTTATACGTTATACGTTACACGTTGTACGTTGTACGTTGTTCGTTATACGCTGTACGTTATACGTTGTACGTTATACGTTATACGTTATACGTTATACGTTATACGATATACGTTACACGTTATACGTTATACTTTATACGTTATACGTTATACGTTATACGTTATACGTTATACGCTGTACGTTATACGCTGTACGTTATACGCTGTACGTTATACGTTATACGTTATACGTTACACGTTGTACGTTGTACGTTATACGTTATACGTTACACGTTGTACGTTGTACGTTGTACGTTGTACGTTATACGTTGTACGTTATACGTTGTACGTTATACGCTGTACGTTATCCGTTGTATGTTATACGTTATACGTTATACGTTATACGTTATACGTTATACGTTATACGTTATACGTTATACGTTATACGTTACACGTTGTACGTTGTACGTTGTACGTTATACGTTATACGTTACACGTTGTACGTTATACGTTGTACGTTATACGTTATACGTTATACGATATACGTTATACGTTATACGTTGTACGTTATACGTTATACGCTGTACGTTATACGTTATACGTTATACGCTGTACGTTATACGTTATACGTTACACGTTGTACGCTGTACGTTATACGTTGTACGTTATACGTTGTACGTTATACGTTATACGCTGTACGTTATACGCTGTACGTTATACGCTGTATGTTATACGTTATACGTTACACGTTGTATGTTGTACGTTGTACGTTATACGTTGTACGTTATAAGTTGTACGTTATACGCTGTACGTTATCCGTTGTACGTTATACGTTATACGTTATACGTTATACGTTATACGTTATACGCTGTACGTTATCCGTTGTACGTTATACGTTATACGTTATACTTTATACGTTATACGTTTTACGTTATACGCTGTACGTTATACGTTATACGTTATACTTTATACGTTATACGTTATACGTTATACGTTATACGCTGTACGTTATACGCTGTACAATATACGCTGTACGTTATACGTTATACGTTATACGTTACACGTTGTACGTTGTACGTTATACGTTATACGTTACACGTTGTACGTTGTACGTTGTACGTTGTACGTTATACGTTGTACGTCATACGTTGTACGTTATACGCTGTACGTTATCCGTTGTATGTTATACGTTATACGTTATACGTTATACGTTATACGTTATACGTTATACGTTATACGTTATACGTTATACGTTATACGCTGTACGTTATCCGTTGTACGTTATACGTTATACGTTATACGTTATACTTCATACGTTATACGTTTTACGTTATACGCTGTACGTTATAAGCTGTACGTTATACGTTATACGTTATACGTTACACGTTGTACGTTGTACGTTGTACGTTATACGTTATACGTTATACGTTATACTTCATACGTTATACGTTTTACGTTATACGCTGTACGTTATAAGCTGTACGTTATACGTTATACGTTATACGTTACACGTTGTACGTTGTACGTTGTACGTTATACGTTGAACGTTATACGTTGTACGTTATACGTTATACGTTATACGTTATACGTTATACGTTATACGTTATACGTTATACGTTATACGTTATACGTTAAACGCTGTACGTTATAAGCTGTACGTTATACGTTATACGTTATACGTTATACGTTACACGTTGTACGTTGTACGTTGTTCGTTATACGTTGAACGTTATACGTTGTACGTTATACGTTATACGTTATACGTTATACGTTATACGATATACGTTACACGTTATACGTTATACTTTATACGTTATACGTTATACGTTATACGTTATACGTTATACGCTGTACGTTATACGCTGTACGTTATACGCTGTACGTTATACGTTATACGTTATACGTTACACGTTGTACGTTGTACTTTATACGTTATACGTTACACGTTGTACGTTGTACGTTGTACGTTGTACGTTATACGTTGTACGTTATACGTTGTACGTTATACGCTGTACGTTATCCGTTGTATGTTATACGTTATACGTTATACGTTATACGTTATACGTTGTACGTTGTACGTTATACGTTATACGTTACACGTTGTACGTTGTACGTTGTACGTTATACGTTATACGTTACACGTTGTACGTTGTACGTTATACGTTATACGTTATACGTTATACGATATACGTTATACGTTATACGTTGTACGTTATACGTTATACGCTGTACGTTATACGTTATACGTTATACGCTGTACGTTATACGTTATACGTTACACGTTGTACGCTGTACGTTATACGTTGTACGTTATACGTTGTACGTTATACGTTATACGCTGTACGTTATACGCTGTACGTTATACGCTGTATGTTATACGTTATACGTTACACGTTGTATGTTGTACGTTGTACGTTATACGTTGTACGTTATAAGTTGTACGTTATACGCTGTACGTTATCCGTTGTACGTTATACGTTATACGTTATACGTTATACGTTATACGTTATACGCTGTACGTTATCCGTTGTACGTTATACGTTATACGTTATACTTTATACGTTATACGTTTTACGTTATACGCTGTACGTTATACGTTATACGTTATACTTTATACGTTATACGTTATACGTTATACGTTATACGCTGTACGTTATACGCTGTACAATATACGCTGTACGTTATACGTTATACGTTATACGTTACACGTTGTACGTTGTACGTTATACGTTATACGTTACACGTTGTACGTTGTACGTTGTACGTTGTACGTTATACGTTGTACGTCATACGTTGTACGTTATACGCTGTACGTTATCCGTTGTATGTTATACGTTATACGTTATACGTTATACGTTATACGTTATACGTTATACGTTATACGTTATACGTTATACGTTATACGTTATACGCTGTACGTTATCCGTTGTACGTTATACGTTATACGTTATACGTTATACTTCATACGTTATACGTTTTACGTTATACGCTGTACGTTATAAGCTGTACGTTATACGTTATACGTTATACGTTACACGTTGTACGTTGTACGTTGTACGTTATACGTTATACGTTATACGTTATACTTCATACGTTATACGTTTTACGTTATACGCTGTACGTTATAAGCTGTACGTTATACGTTATACGTTATACGTTACACGTTGTACGTTGTACGTTGTACGTTATACGTTGAACGTTATACGTTGTACGTTATACGTTATACGTTATACGTTATACGTTATACGTTATACGTTATACGTTATACGTTATACGTTATACGTTAAACGCTGTACGTTATAAGCTGTACGTTATACGTTATACGTTATACGTTATACGTTACACGTTGTACGTTGTACGTTGTACGTTATACGCTGTACGTTATACGTTGTACGTTATACGTTATACGTTATACGTTATACGTTATACGATATACGTTACACGTTATACGTTATACTTTATACGTTATACGTTATACGTTATACGTTATACGTTATACGCTGTACGTTATACGCTGTACGTTATACGCTGTACGTTATACGTTATACGTTATACGTTACACGTTGTACGTTGTACTTTATACGTTATACGTTACACGTTGTACGTTGTACGTTGTACGTTGTACGTTATACGTTGTACGTTATACGTTGTACGTTATACGCTGTACGTTATCCGTTGTATGTTATACGTTATACGTTATACGTTATACGTTATACGTTATACGTTATACGCTGTACGTTATACGTTATACGTTATACGTTACACGTTGTACGTTGTACGTTGTACGTTATACGTTATACGTTACACGTTGTACGTTGTACGTTATACGTTATACGTTATACGTTATACGATATACGTTATACGTTATACGTTGTACGTTATACGTTATACGCTGTACGTTATACGTTATACGTTATACGCTGTACGTTATACGTTATACGTTACACGTTGTACGCTGTACGTTATACGTTGTACGTTATACGTTGTACGTTATACGTTATACGCTGTACGTTATACGCTGTACGTTATACGCTGTATGTTATACGTTATACGTTACACGTTGTATGTTGTACGTTGTACGTTATACGTTGTACGTTATAAGTTGTACGTTATACGCTGTACGTTATCCGTTGTACGTTATACGTTATACGTTATACGTTATACGTTATACGCTGTACGTTATCCGTTGTACGTTATACGTTATACGTTATACTTTATACGTTATACGTTTTACGTTATACGCTGTACGTTATACGTTATACGTTATACTTTATACGTTATACGTTATACGTTATACGTTATACGCTGTACGTTATACGCTGTACAATATACGCTGTACGTTATACGTTATACGTTATACGTTACACGTTGTACGTTGTACGTTATACGTTATACGTTACACGTTGTACGTTGTACGTTGTACGTTGTACGTTATACGTTGTACGTCATACGTTGTACGTTATACGCTGTACGTTATCCGTTGTATGTTATACGTTATACGTTATACGTTATACGTTATACGTTATACGTTATACGTTATACGTTATACGTTATACGCTGTACGTTATCCGTTGTACGTTATACGTTATACGTTATACGTTATACTTCATACGTTATACGTTTTACGTTATACGCTGTACGTTATAAGCTGTACGTTATACGTTATACGTTATACGTTACACGTTGTACGTTGTACGTTGTACGTTATACGTTGAACGTTATACGTTGTACGTTATACGTTATACGTTATACGTTATACGTTATACGTTATACGTTATACGTTATACGTTATACGTTAAACGCTGTACGTTATAAGCTGTACGTTATACGTTATACGTTATACGTTATACGTTACACGTTGTACGTTGTACGTTGTTCGTTATACGTTGAACGTTATACGTTGTACGTTATACGTTATACGTTATACGTTATACGTTATACGTTATACTTTATACGTTATACGTTATACGTTATACGTTATACGCTGTACGTTATACGCTGTACGTTATACGCTGTACGTTATACGTTATACGTTATACGTTACACGTTGTACGTTGTACGTTATACGTTATACGTTACACGTTGTACGTTGTACGTTGTACGTTGTACGTTATACGTTGTACGTTATACGTTGTACGTTATACGCTGTACGTTATCCGTTGTATGTTATACGTTATACGTTATACGTTATACGTTATACGTTATACGTTATAAGCTGTACGTTATACGTTATACGTTATACGTTACACGTTGTACGTTACACGTTGTACGTTGTACGTTGTACGTTATACGTTGAACGTTATACGTTGTACGTTATACGTTATACGTTATACGTTATACGTTATACGTTATACGTTATACGTTATACGTTATACGTTATACGTTATACATTATACGTTATACGTTATACGTTATACGTTATACGTTATACGTTATACGTTATACGTTATACGTTATACGTTATACGTTATACGTTATACGTTATACGTTATACGTTATACGTTATACGTTATACGTTATACGTTATACGTTATACGTTATACGTTATACGTTATACGTTATACGTTATACGTTATACGTTATACGTTATACGTTATACGTTATACGTTATACGTTATACGTTATACGTTATACGTTATACGTTATACGTTATACGTTATACGTTATACGTTATACGTTATACGTTATACGTTATACGTTATACGTTATACGTTATACGTTATACGTTATACGTTATACGTTATACGTTATACGTTATACGTTATACGTTATACGTTATACGTTATACGTTATACGTTATACGTTATACGTTATACGTTATACGTTATACGTTATACGTTATACGTTATACGTTATACGTTATACGTTATACGTTATACGTTATACGTTATACGTTATACGTTATACGTTATACGTTATACGTTATACGTTATACGTTATACGTTATACGTTATACGTTATACGTTATCCGTTATACGATATACGTTACACGTTATACGTTACACGTTATACGCTGTACGTTATACGCTGTACGTTATACGCTGTACGTTATACGTTATACTTTATACGTTATACGTTATACGTTATACGTTATACGTTATACGTTATACGTTATACGTTATACGTTATACGTTATACGTTATACGTTATACGTTATACGTTATACGGTATACGTTATACGTTATACGTTATACGTTATACGTTATACGTTATACGTTATACGTTATACGTTATACGTTATACGTTATACGTTATACGTTATACGTTATACGTTATACGCTGTACGTTATACGCTGTACGTTATACGCTGTACGTTATACGTTATACGTTATACGTTACACGTTGTACGTTGTACGTTATACGTTATACGTTATACGTTATACGATATACGTTATACGTTATACGTTGTACGTTATACGTTATACGCTGTACGTTATACGTTATACGTTATACGCTGTACGTTATACGTTATACGTTACACGTTGTACGCTGTACGTTATACGTTGTACGTTATACGTTGTACGTTATACGTTATACGCTGTACGTTATACGCTGTACGTTATACGCTGTATGTTATACGTTATACGTTACACGTTGTATGTTGTACGTTGTACGTTATACGTTGTACGTTATAAGTTGTACGTTATACGCTGTACAATATACGCTGTACGTTATACGTTATACGTTATACGTTACACGTTGTACGTTGTACGTTATACGTTATACGTTACACGTTGTACGTTGTACGTTGTACGTTGTACGTTATACGTTGTACGTCATACGTTGTACGTTATACGCTGTACGTTATCCGTTGTATGTTATACGTTATACGTTATACGTTATACGTTATACGTTATACGTTATACGTTATACGTTATACGTTATACGTTATACGTTATACGTTATACGTTATACGTTATACGTTATACGTTATACGTTATACGTTATACGTTATTCGTTATACGTTATACGTTATACGTTATACGTTATACGTTATACGTTATACGTTATACGTTATACGTTATACGTTATACGTTATACGTTATACGTTATACGTTATACGTTATACGTTATACGTTATACGTTATACGTTATACGTTATACGTTATACGTTATACGTTATACGTTATACGTTATACGTTATACGTTATACGTTATACGTTATACGTTATACGATATACGTTATACGTTATACGTTATACGATATACGTTACACGTTATACGTTATACGCTGTACGTTATACGCTGTACGTTATACGCTGTACGTTATACTTTATACGTTATACGTTTTACGTTATACGCTGTACGTTATACGCTGTACGTTATACGCTGTACGTTATACGTTATACGTTAAACGTTATACGTTACACGTTGTACGTTGTACGTTATACGTTGTACGTTATACGTTGTACGTTATACGTTGTACGTTATACGTTATACGTTATACGTTATACGATATACGTTATACGATATACGTTATACGTTATACGTTATACGTTATACGTTATACGTTATACGTTATACGTTATACGCTGTACGTTATAAGCTGTACGTTATACGTTATACGTTATACGTTACACGTTGTACGTTGTACGTTATACGTTATACGTTACACGTTGTACGTTGTACGTTGTACGTTGTACGTTATACGTTGTACGTTATACGTTGTACGTTATACGCTGTACGTTATCCGTTGTATGTTATACGTTATACGTTATACGTTATACGTTATACGTTATACGTTATACGTTATACGTTATAAGCTGTACGTTATACGTTATACGTTATACGTTACACGTTGTACGTTGTACGTTGTACGTTATACGTTGAACGTTATACGTTGTACGTTATACGTTATACATTATACGTTACACGTTGTACGTTACACGTTGTACGTTGTACGTTGTACGTTATACGTTGAACGTTATACGTTGTACGTTATACGTTATACGTTATACGTTATACGTTATACGTTATACGTTACACGTTGTACGTTGTACGTTGTACGTTATACGTTGAACGTTATACGTTGTACGTTATACGTTATACGTTATACGTTATACGTTATACGTTATACGTTATACGTTATACGTTATACGTTATACGTTATGCGTTATACGTTATACGTTATACGTTATACGTTATACGTTATACGTTATACGTTATACGTTATACGTTATACGTTATACGTTATACGTTGTACGTTATACGTTGTACGTTATACGTTATACGTTATACGTTATACGATATACGTTATACGATATACGTTATACGTTATACGTTATACGTTATACGTTATACGTTATACGTTAAACGCTGTACGTTATAAGCTGTACGTTATACGTTATACGTTATACGTTACACGTTGTACGTTGTACGTTGTTCGTTATACGTTGAACGTTATACGTTGTACGTTATACGTTATACGTTATACGTTATACGTTATACGTTATACGATATACGTTACACGTTATACGTTATACTTTATACGTTATACGTTATACGTTATACGTTATACGCTGTACGTTATACGCTGTACGTTATACGCTGTACGTTATACGCTGTACGTTATACGTTATACGTTATACGTTACACGTTGTACGTTGTACGTTGTACGTTATACGTTGAACGTTATACGTTGTACGTTATACGTTATACGTTATACGTTATACGTTATACGTTATACGTTATACGTTATACGTTATACGTTATACGTTATACGTTATACGTTATACGTTATACGTTATACGTTATACGTTATACGTTATACGTTATACGTTATACGTTATACGTTATACGTTATACGTTATACGTTATACGTTATACGTTATACGTTGTACGTTATACGTTGTACGTTATACGTTGTACGTTATACGTTATACGTTATACGTTATACGATATACGTTATACGATATACGTTATACGTTATACGTTATACGTTATACGTTATACGTTATACGTTATACGTTATACGTTATACGTTATACGTTATACGTTATACGTTATACGTTATACGTTATACGTTATACGTTAAACGCTGTACGTTATAAGCTGTACGTTATACGTTATACGTTATACGTTATACGTTACACGTTGTACGTTGTACGTTGTTCGTTATACGTTGAACGTTATACGTTGTACGTTATACGTTATACGTTATACGTTATACGTTATACGTTATACGATATACGTTACACGTTATACGTTATACTTTATACGTTATACGTTATACGTTATACGTTATACGCTGTACGTTATACGCTGTACGTTATACGCTGTACGTTATACGCTGTACGTTATACGTTATACGTTATACGTTACACGTTGTACGTTGTACGTTATACGTTATACGTTACACGTTGTACGTTGTACGTTATACGTTGTACGTTATACGTTGTACGTTATACGTTATACGTTATACGTTATACGATATACGTTATACGATATACGTTATACGTTATACGTTATACGTTATACGTTGTACGTTGTACGTTATACGTTGTACGTTATACGTTGTACGTTATACGTTGTACGTTATACGTTATACGTTATACGTTATACGATATACGTTATACGATATACGTTATACGTTATACGTTATACGTTATACGTTATACGTTATACGTTATACGTTATACGTTATACGTTATACGCTGTACGTTATAAGCTGTACGTTATACGTTATACGTTATACGTTACACGTTGTACGTTGTACGTTATACGTTATACGTTACACGTTGTACGTTGTACGTTGTACGTTGTACGTTATACGTTGTACGTTATACGTTGTACGTTATACGCTGTACGTTATCCGTTGTATGTTATACGTTATACGTTATACGTTATACGTTATACGTTATACGTTATACGTTATACGTTATAAGCTGTACGTTATACGTTATACGTTATACGTTACACGTTGTACGTTGTACGTTGTACGTTATACGTTGAACGTTATACGTTGTACGTTATACGTTATACGTTATACGTTATACGTTATACGTTATACGTTACACGTTGTACGTTGTACGTTGTTCGTTATACGTTGAACGTTATACGTTGTACGTTATACGTTATACGTTATACGTTATACGTTATACGTTATACGTTATACGTTACACGTTGTACGTTGTACGTTGTACGTTATACGTTGAACGTTATACGTTGTACGTTATACGTTATACGTTATACGTTATACGTTATACGTTATACGTTATACGTTATACGTTATACGTTATACGTTATACGTTATACGTTATACGTTATACGTTATACGTTATACGTTATACGTTATACGTTATACGTTATACGTTATACGTTATACGTTATACGTTATACGTTATACGTTATACGTTATACGTTATACGTTATACGTTGTACGTTATACGTTGTACGTTATACGTTATACGTTATACGTTATACGATATACGTTATACGATATACGTTATACGTTATACGTTATACGTTATACGTTATACGTTATACGTTAAACGCTGTACGTTATAAGCTGTACGTTATACGTTATACGTTATACGTTACACGTTGTACGTTGTACGTTGTTCGTTATACGTTGAACGTTATACGTTGTACGTTATACGTTATACGTTATACGTTATACGTTATACGTTATACGTTACACGTTGTACGTTGTACGTTGTTCGTTATACGTTGAACGTTATACGTTGTACGTTATACGTTATACGTTATACGTTATACGTTATACGTTATACGTTACACGTTGTACGTTGTACGTTGTACGTTATACGTTGAACGTTATACGTTGTACGTTATACGTTATACGTTATACGTTATACGTTATACGTTATACGTTATACGTTATACGTTATACGTTATACGTTATGCGTTATACGTTATACGTTATACGTTATACGTTATACGTTATACGTTATACGTTATACGTTATACGTTATACGTTATACGTTATACGTTGTACGTTATACGTTGTACGTTATACGTTATACGTTATACGTTATACGATATACGTTATACGATATACGTTATACGTTATACGTTATACGTTATACGTTATACGTTATACGTTAAACGCTGTACGTTATAAGCTGTACGTTATACGTTATACGTTATACGTTACACGTTGTACGTTGTACGTTGTTCGTTATACGTTGAACGTTATACGTTGTACGTTATACGTTATACGTTATACGTTATACGTTATACGTTATACGATATACGTTACACGTTATACGTTATACTTTATACGTTATACGTTATACGTTATACGTTATACGCTGTACGTTATACGCTGTACGTTATACGCTGTACGTTATACGCTGTACGTTATACGTTATACGTTATACGTTACACGTTGTACGTTGTACGTTGTACGTTATACGTTGTACGTTATACGTTGTACGTTATACGTTATACGTTATACGTTATACGTTATACGTTATACGTTATACGTTATACGTTATACGTTATACGTTATACGTTATACGTTATACGTTATACGTTATACGTTATACGTTATACGTTATACGTTATACGTTATACGTTATACGTTATACGTTATACGTTATACGTTATACGTTATACGTTATACGTTATACGTTGTACGTTATACGTTGTACGTTATACGTTGTACGTTATACGTTATACGTTATACGTTATACGATATACGTTATACGATATACGTTATACGTTATACGTTATACGTTATACGTTATACGTTATACGTTATACGTTATACGTTATACGTTATACGTTATACGTTATACGTTATACGTTATACGTTATACGTTATACGTTAAACGCTGTACGTTATAAGCTGTACGTTATACGTTATACGTTATACGTTATACGTTACACGTTGTACGTTGTACGTTGTTCGTTATACGTTGAACGTTATACGTTGTACGTTATACGTTATACGTTATACGTTATACGTTATACGTTATACGATATACGTTACACGTTATACGTTATACTTTATACGTTATACGTTATACGTTATACGTTATACGCTGTACGTTATACGCTGTACGTTATACGCTGTACGTTATACGCTGTACGTTATACGTTATACGTTATACGTTACACGTTGTACGTTGTACGTTATACGTTATACGTTACACGTTGTACGTTGTACGTTATACGTTGTACGTTATACGTTGTACGTTATACGTTATACGTTATACGTTATACGATATACGTTATACGATATACGTTATACGTTATACGTTATACGTTATACGTTGTACGTTGTACGTTATACGTTGTACGTTATACGTTGTACGTTATACGTTGTACGTTATACGTTATACGTTATACGTTATACGATATACGTTATACGATATACGTTATACGTTATACGTTATACGTTATACGTTATACGTTATACGTTATACGTTATACGTTATACGTTATACGCTGTACGTTATAAGCTGTACGTTATACGTTATACGTTATACGTTACACGTTGTACGTTGTACGTTATACGTTATACGTTACACGTTGTACGTTGTACGTTGTACGTTGTACGTTATACGTTGTACGTTATACGTTGTACGTTATACGCTGTACGTTATCCGTTGTATGTTATACGTTATACGTTATACGTTATACGTTATACGTTATACGTTATACGTTATACGTTATAAGCTGTACGTTATACGTTATACGTTATACGTTACACGTTGTACGTTGTACGTTGTACGTTATACGTTGAACGTTATACGTTGTACGTTATACGTTATACGTTATACGTTATACGTTATACGTTATACGTTACACGTTGTACGTTGTACGTTGTTCGTTATACGTTGAACGTTATACGTTGTACGTTATACGTTATACGTTATACGTTATACGTTATACGTTATACGTTATACGTTACACGTTGTACGTTGTACGTTGTACGTTATACGTTGAACGTTATACGTTGTACGTTATACGTTATACGTTATACGTTATACGTTATACGTTATACGTTATACGTTATACGTTATACGTTATACGTTATACGTTATACGTTATACGTTATACGTTATACGTTATACGTTATACGTTATACGTTATACGTTATACGTTATACGTTATACGTTATACGTTATACGTTATACGTTATACGTTATACGTTATACGTTATACGTTGTACGTTATACGTTGTACGTTATACGTTATACGTTATACGTTATACGATATACGTTATACGATATACGTTATACGTTATACGTTATACGTTATACGTTATACGTTATACGTTAAACGCTGTACGTTATAAGCTGTACGTTATACGTTATACGTTATACGTTACACGTTGTACGTTGTACGTTGTTCGTTATACGTTGAACGTTATACGTTGTACGTTATACGTTATACGTTATACGTTATACGTTATACGTTATACGATATACGTTACACGTTATACGTTATACTTTATACGTTATACGTTATACGTTATACGTTATACGCTGTACGTTATACGCTGTACGTTATACGCTGTACGTTATACGCTGTACGTTATACGCTGTACGTTATACGTTATACGTTACACGTTGTACGTTGTACGTTGTACGTTATACGTTGAACGTTATACGTTGTACGTTGTACGTTATACGTTATACGTTATACGTTATACGTTATACGTTATACGTTATACGTTATACGTTATACGTTATACGTTATACGTTATACGTTATACGTTATACGTTATACGTTATACGTTATACGTTATACGTTATACGTTATACGTTATACGTTATACGTTATACGTTATACGTTGTACGTTATACGTTGTACGTTATACGTTATACGTTATACGTTATACGATATACGTTATACGATATACGTTATACGTTATACGTTATACGTTATACGTTATACGTTATACGTTATACGTTATACGTTATACGTTATACGTTATACGTTATACGTTATACGTTATACGTTAAACGCTGTACGTTATAAGCTGTACGTTATACGTTACACGTTGTACGTTGTACGTTGTACGTTGTACGTTATACGTTGTACGTTATACGTTGTACGTTATACGCTGTACGTTATCCGTTGTATGTTATACGTTATACGTTATACGTTATACGTTATACGTTATACGTTATAAGCTGTACGTTATACGTTATACGTTATACGTTACACGTTGTACGTTGTACGTTGTACGTTATACGTTGAACGTTATACGTTGTACGTTATACGTTATACGTTATACGTTATACGTTATACGTTATACGTTATACGTTATACGTTATACGTTATACGTTATACATTATACGTTATACGTTATACGTTATACGTTATACGTTATACGTTATACGTTATACGTTAGACGTTATACGTTATACGTTATACGTTAGACGTTATACGTTATACGTTATACGTTATACGTTATACGTTATACGTTATACGTTATACGTTATACGTTATACGTTATACGTTATACGTTATACGTTATACGTTATACGTTATACGTTATACGTTATACGTTATACGTTATACGTTATACGTTATACGTTATACGTTATACGTTATACGTTATACGTTATACGTTATACGTTATACGTTATACGTTATACGTTATACGTTATACGTTATACGTTATACGTTATACGTTATACGTTATACGTTATACGTTATACGTTATACGTTATACGTTATACGTTATACGTTATACGTTATACGTTATACGTTATACGTTATACGTTATACGTTATACGTTATACGTTATACGTTATACGTTATACGTTATACGTTATCCGTTATACGATATACGTTACACGTTATACGTTATACGTTATACGCTGTACGTTATACGCTGTACGTTATACGCTGTACGTTATACGTTATACTTTATACGTTATACGTTATACGTTATACGTTATACGTTATACGTTATACGTTATACGTTATACGTTATACGTTATACGTTATACGTTATACGTTATACGTTATACGTTATACGGTATACGTTATAGGTTATACGTTATACGTTATACGTTATACGTTATACGTTATACGTTATACGTTATACGCTGTACGTTATACGCTGTACGTTATACGCTGTACGTTATACGTTATACGTTATACGTTACACGTTGTACGTTGTACGTTATACGTTATACGTTGTACGTTATACGTTATACGTTATACGTTATACGTTATACGATGTACGATATACGTTATACGTTACACGTTGTACGTTGTACGTTGTTCGTTATACGTTGAACGTTATACGTTGTACGTTATACGTTATACGTTATACGTTATACGTTATACGTTATACGTTATACGTTACACGTTGTACGTTGTACGTTGTACGTTATACGTTGAACGTTATACGTTGTACGTTATACGTTATACGTTATACGTTATACGTTATACGTTATACGTTATACGTTATACGTTATACGTTATACGTTATACGTTATACGTTATACGTTATACGTTATACGTTATACGTTATACGTTATACGTTATACGTTATACGTTATACGTTATACGTTATACGTTATACGTTATACGTTATACGTTATACGTTATACGTTATACGTTATACGTTATACGTTATACGTTATACGTTATACGTTATACGTTGTACGTTATACGTTGTACGTTATACGTTATACGTTATACGTTATACGATATACGTTATACGATATACGTTATACGTTATACGTTATACGTTATACGTTATACGTTATACGTTAAACGCTGTACGTTATAAGCTGTACGTTATACGTTATACGTTATACGTTACACGTTGTACGTTGTACGTTCTACGTTATACGTTGAACGTTATACGTTGTACGTTATACGTTATACGTTATACGTTATACGTTATACGTTATACGATATACGTTACACGTTATACGTTATACTTTATACGTTATACGTTATACGTTATACGTTATACGCTGTACGTTATACGCTGTACGTTATACGCTGTACGTTATACGCTGTACGTTATACGCTGTACGTTATACGTTATACGTTATACGTTACACGTTGTACGTTGTACGTTGTACGTTATACGTTGAACGTTATACGTTGTACGTTGTACGTTATACGTTATACGTTATACGTTATACGTTATACGTTATACGTTATACGTTATACGTTATACGTTATACGTTATACGTTATACGTTATACGTTATACGTTATACGTTATACGTTATACGTTATACGTTATACGTTATACGTTATACGTTATACGTTATACGTTATACGTTATACGTTATACGTTATACGTTGTACGTTATACGTTGTACGTTATACGTTATACGTTATACGTTATACGTTATACGTTATACGTTATACGTTATACGTTACACGTTGTACGTTGTACGTTGTTCGTTATACGTTGAACGTTATACGTTGTACGTTATACGTTATACGTTATACGTTATACGTTATACGTTATACGTTATACGTTACACGTTGTACGTTGTACGTTGTACGTTATACGTTGAACGTTATACGTTGTACGTTATACGTTATACGTTATACGTTATACGTTATACGTTATACGTTATACGTTATACGTTATACGTTATACGTTATACGTTATACGTTATACGTTATACGTTATACGTTATACGTTATACGTTATACGTTATACGTTATACGTTATACGTTATACGTTATACGTTATACGTTATACGTTATACGTTATACGTTATACGTTGTACGTTATACGTTGTACGTTATACGTTATACGTTATACGTTATACGATATACGTTATACGATATACGTTATACGTTATACGTTATACGTTATACGTTATACGTTATACGTTAAACGCTGTACGTTATAAGCTGTACGATATACGTTATACGTTATACGTTACACGTTGTACGTTGTACGTTGTTCGTTATACGTTGAACGTTATACGTTGTACGTTATACGTTATACGTTATACGTTATACGTTATACGTTATACGATATACGTTACACGTTATACGTTATACTTTATACGTTATACGTTATACGTTATACGTTATACGCTGTACGTTATACGCTGTACGTTATACGCTGTACGTTATACGCTGTACGTTATACGCTGTACGTTATACGTTATACGTTATACGTTACACGTTGTACGTTGTACGTTGTACGTTATACGTTGAACGTTATACGTTGTACGTTGTACGTTATACGTTATACGTTATACGTTATACGTTATACGTTATACGTTATACGTTATACGTTATACGTTATACGTTATACGTTATACGTTATACGTTATACGTTATACGTTATACGTTATACGTTATACGTTATACGTTATACGTTATACGTTATACGTTATACGTTATACGTTGTACGTTATACGTTGTACGTTATACGTTATACGTTATACGTTATACGTTATACGTTATACGTTATACGTTATACGTTATACGTTGTACGTTATACGTTGTACGTTATACGTTATACGTTATACGTTATACGATATACGTTATACGATATACGTTATACGTTATACGTTATACGTTATACGTTATACGTTAAACGCTGTACGTTATAAGCTGTACGTTATACGTTATACGTTATACGTTACACGTTGTACGTTGTACGTTGTTCGTTATACGTTGAACGTTATACGTTGTACGTTATACGTTATACGTTATACGTTATACGTTATACGTTATACGATATACGTTACACGTTATACGTTATACTTTATACGTTATACGTTATACGTTATACGTTATACGCTGTACGTTATACGCTGTACGTTATACGCTGTACGTTATACGCTGTACGTTATACGCTGTACGTTATACGTTATACGTTATACGTTACACGTTGTACGTTGTACGTTGTACGTTATACGTTGAACGTTATACGTTGTACGTTGTACGTTATACGTTATACGTTATACGTTATACGTTATACGTTATACGTTATACGTTATACGTTATACGTTATACGTTATACGTTATACGTTATACGTTATACGTTATACGTTATACGTTATACGTTATACGTTATACGTTATACGTTATACGTTATACGTTATACGTTATACGTTATACGTTGTACGTTATACGTTGTACGTTATACGTTATACGTTATACGTTATACGATATACGTTATACGATATACGTTATACGTTATACGTTATACGTTATACGTTATACGTTATACGTTATACGTTATACGTTATACGTTATACGTTATACGTTATACGTTATACGTTATACGTTATACGTTAAACGCTGTACGTTATAAGCTGTACGTTATACGTTACACGTTGTACGTTGTACGTTGTACGTTGTACGTTATACGTTGTACGTTATACGTTGTACGTTATACGCTGTACGTTATCCGTTGTATGTTATACGTTATACGTTATACGTTATACGTTATACGTTATACGTTATAAGCTGTACGTTATACGTTATACGTTATACGTTACACGTTGTACGTTGTACGTTGTACGTTATACGTTGAACGTTATACGTTGTACGTTATACGTTATACGTTATACGTTATACGTTATACGTTATACGTTATACGTTATACATTATACGTTATACGTTATACGTTATACGTTATACGTTATACGTTATACGTTATACGTTAGACGTTATACGTTATACGTTATACGTTAGACGTTATACGTTATACGTTATACGTTATACGTTATACGTTATACGTTATACGTTAGACGTTATACGTTATACGTTATACGTTATACGTTATACGTTATACGTTATACGTTATACGTTATACGTTATACGTTATACGTTATACGTTATACGTTATACGTTATACGTTATACGTTATACGTTATACGTTATACGTTATACGTTATACGTTATACGTTATACGTTATACGTTATACGTTATACGTTATACGTTATACGTTATACGTTATACGTTATACGTTATACGTTATACGTTATACGTTATACGTTATACGTTATACGTTATACGTTATACGTTATACGTTATACGTTATACGTTATACGTTATACGTTATCCGTTATACGTTATACGTTATACGTTATACGTTATCCGTTATACGATATACGTTACACGTTATACGTTATACGTTATACGCTGTACGTTATACGCTGTACGTTATACGCTGTACGTTATACGTTATACTTTATACGTTATACGTTATACGTTATACGTTATACGTTATACGTTATACGTTATACGTTATACGTTATACGTTATACGTTATACGTTATACGTTATACGTTATACGGTATACGTTATAGGTTATACGTTATACGTTATACGTTATACGTTATACGTTATACGTTATACGTTATACGCTGTACGTTATACGCTGTACGTTATACGCTGTACGTTATACGTTATACGTTATACGTTACACGTTGTACGTTGTACGTTATACGTTATACGTTATACGTTATACGATATACGTTATACGTTGTACGTTATACGTTATACGCTGTACGTTATACGTTATACGTTATACGCTGTACGTTATACGTTATACGTTACACGTTGTACGCTGTACGTTATACGTTGTACGTTATACGTTGTACGTTATACGTTATACGCTGTACGTTATACGCTGTACGTTATACGCTGTACGTTATACGTTATACGTTACACGTTGTATGTTGTACGTTGTACGTTATACGTTGTACGTTATAAGTTGTACGTTATACGCTGTACGTTATCCGTTGTACGTTATACGTTATACGTTATACGTTATACGTTATACGTTATACGCTGTACGTTATCCGTTGTACGTTATACGTTATACGTTATACGTTATACGTTATACGTTATACGTTATACGTTATACGTTATACGTTATACGTTATACGTTATACGTTATACGTTATACGTTATACGTTATACGTTATACGTTATACGTTATACGTTATACGTTATACGTTATACGTTATACGTTATACGTTATACGTTATACGTTATACGTTATACGTTATACGTTATACGTTATACGTTATACGTTGTACGTTATACGTTGTACGTTATACGTTATACGTTATACGTTATACGATATACGTTATACGATATACGATATACGTTATACGTTATACGTTATACGTTATACGTTATACGTTAAACGCTGTACGTTATAAGCTGTACGTTATACGTTATACGTTATACGTTACACGTTGTACGTTGTACGTTGTTCGTTATACGTTGAACGTTATACGTTGTACGTTATACGTTATACGTTATACGTTATACGTTATACGTTATACGATATACGTTACACGTTATACGTTATACTTTATACGTTATACGTTATACGTTATACGTTATACGCTGTACGTTATACGCTGTACGTTATACGCTGTACGTTATACGCTGTACGTTATACGCTGTACGTTATACGTTATACGTTATACGTTACACGTTGTACGTTGTACGTTGTACGTTATACGTTGAACGTTATACGTTGTACGTTGTACGTTATACGTTATACGTTATACGTTATACGTTATACGTTATACGTTATACGTTATACGTTATACGTTATACGTTATACGTTATACGTTATACGTTATACGTTATACGTTATACGTTATACGTTATACGTTATACGTTATACGTTATACGTTATACGTTATACGTTATACGTTATACGTTGTACGTTATACGTTGTACGTTATACGTTATACGTTATACGTTATACGTTATACGTTATACGTTATACGTTATACGTTACACGTTGTACGTTGTACGTTGTTCGTTATACGTTGAACGTTATACGTTGTACGTTATACGTTATACGTTATACGTTATACGTTATACGTTATACGTTATACGTTACACGTTGTACGTTGTACGTTGTACGTTATACGTTGAACGTTATACGTTGTACGTTATACGTTATACGTTATACGTTATACGTTATACGTTATACGTTATACGTTATACGTTATACGTTATACGTTATACGTTATACGTTATACGTTATACGTTATACGTTATACGTTATACGTTATACGTTATACGTTATACGTTATACGTTATACGTTATACGTTATACGTTATACGTTATACGTTATACGTTATACGTTGTACGTTATACGTTGTACGTTATACGTTATACGTTATACGTTATACGATATACGTTATACGATATACGTTATACGTTATACGTTATACGTTATACGTTATACGTTATACGTTAAACGCTGTACGTTATAAGCTGTACGTTATACGTTATACGTTATACGTTACACGTTGTACGTTGTACGTTGTTCGTTATACGTTGAACGTTATACGTTGTACGTTATACGTTATACGTTATACGTTATACGTTATACGTTATACGATATACGTTACACGTTATACGTTATACTTTATACGTTATACGTTATACGTTATACGTTATACGCTGTACGTTATACGCTGTACGTTATACGCTGTACGTTATACGCTGTACGTTATACGCTGTACGTTATACGTTATACGTTATACGTTACACGTTGTACGTTGTACGTTGTTCGTTATACGTTTAACGTTATACGTTGTACGTTGTACGTTATACGTTATACGTTATACGTTATACGTTATACGTTATACGTTATACGTTATACGTTATACGTTATACGTTATACGTTATACGTTATACGTTATACGTTATACGTTATACGTTATACGTTATACGTTATACGTTATACGTTATACGTTATACGTTATACGTTATACGTTATACGTTGTACGTTATACGTTGTACGTTATACGTTATACGTTATACGTTATACGTTATACGTTATACGTTATACGTTATACGTTATACGTTGTACGTTATACGTTGTACGTTATACGTTATACGTTATACGTTATACGATATACGTTATACGATATACGTTATACGTTATACGTTATACGTTATACGTTATACGTTAAACGCTGTACGTTATAAGCTGTACGTTATACGTTATACGTTATACGTTACACGTTGTACGTTGTACGTTGTTCGTTATACGTTGAACGTTATACGTTGTACGTTATACGTTATACGTTATACGTTATACGTTATACGTTATACGATATACGTTACACGTTATACGTTATACTTTATACGTTATACGTTATACGTTATACGTTATACGCTGTACGTTATACGCTGTACGTTATACGCTGTACGTTATACGCTGTACGTTATACGCTGTACGTTATACGTTATACGTTATACGTTACACGTTGTACGTTGTACGTTGTACGTTATACGTTGAACGTTATACGTTGTACGTTGTACGTTATACGTTATACGTTATACGTTATACGTTATACGTTATACGTTATACGTTATACGTTATACGTTATACGTTATACGTTATACGTTATACGTTATACGTTATACGTTATACGTTATACGTTATACGTTATACGTTATACGTTATACGTTATACGTTATACGTTATACGTTATACGTTGTACGTTATACGTTGTACGTTATACGTTATACGTTATACGTTATACGATATACGTTATACGATATACGTTATACGTTATACGTTATACGTTATACGTTATACGTTATACGTTATACGTTATACGTTATACGTTATACGTTATACGTTATACGTTATACGTTATACGTTATACGTTAAACGCTGTACGTTATAAGCTGTACGTTATACGTTACACGTTGTACGTTGTACGTTGTACGTTGTACGTTATACGTTGTACGTTATACGTTGTACGTTATACGCTGTACGTTATCCGTTGTATGTTATACGTTATACGTTATACGTTATACGTTATACGTTATACGTTATAAGCTGTACGTTATACGTTATACGTTATACGTTACACGTTGTACGTTGTACGTTGTACGTTATACGTTGAACGTTATACGTTGTACGTTATACGTTATACGTTATACGTTATACGTTATACGTTATACGTTATACGTTATACGTTATACGTTATACGTTATACGTTATACATTATACGTTATACGTTATACGTTATACGTTATACGTTATACGTTATACGTTATACGTTAGACGTTATACGTTATACGTTATACGTTAGACGTTATACGTTATACGTTATACGTTATACGTTATACGTTATACGTTATACGTTATACGTTATACGTTATACGTTATACGTTATACGTTATACGTTATACGTTATACGTTATACGTTATACGTTATACGTTATACGTTATACGTTATACGTTATACGTTATACGTTATACGTTATACGTTATACGTTATACGTTATACGTTATACGTTATACGTTATACGTTATACGTTATACGTTATACGTTATACGTTATACGTTATACGTTATACGTTATACGTTATACGTTATACGTTATACGTTATACGTTATACGTTATACGTTATACGTTATACGTTATACGTTATACGTTATACGTTATACGTTATACGTTATACGTTATACGTTATCCGTTATACGTTATACGTTATACGTTATACGTTATCCGTTATACGATATACGTTACACGTTATACGTTATACGTTATACGCTGTACGTTATACGCTGTACGTTATACGCTGTACGTTATACGTTATACGTTATACGTTATACGTTATACGTTATACGTTATACGTTATACGTTATACGTTATACGTTATACGTTATACGTTATACGTTATACGTTATACGTTATACGTTATACGTTATACGGTATACGTTATAGGTTATACGTTATACGTTATACGTTATACGTTATACGTTATACGTTATACGTTATACGCTGTACGTTATACGCTGTACGTTATACGCTGTACGTTATACGTTATACGTTATACGTTACACGTTGTACGTTGTACGTTATACGTTATACGTTATACGTTATACGATATACGTTATACGTTGTACGTTATACGTTATACGCTGTACGTTATACGTTATACGTTATACGCTGTACGTTATACGTTATACGTTACACGTTGTACGCTGTACGTTATACGTTGTACGTTATACGTTGTACGTTATACGTTATACGCTGTACGTTATACGCTGTACGTTATACGCTGTACGTTATACGTTATACGTTACACGTTGTATGTTGTACGTTGTACGTTATACGTTGTACGTTATAAGTTGTACGTTATACGCTGTACGTTATCCGTTGTACGTTATACGTTATACGTTATACGTTATACGTTATACGTTATACGCTGTACGTTATCCGTTGTACGTTATACGTTATACGTTATACTTTATACGTTATACGTTTTACGTTATACGCTGTACGTTATACGTTATACGTTATACTTTATACGTTATACGTTATACGTTATACGTTATACGCTGTACGTTATACGCTGTACAATATACGCTGTACGTTATACGTTATACGTTATACGTTACACGTTGTACGTTGTACGTTATACGTTATACGTTACACGTTGTACGTTGTACGTTGTACGTTGTACGTTATACGTTGTACGTTATACGTTGTACGTTATACGCTGTACGTTATACGTTGTATGTTATACGTTATACGTTATACGTTATACGTTATACGTTATACGTTATACGTTATACGTTATACGTTATACGCTGTACGTTATCCGTTGTACGTTATACGTTATACGTTATACGTTATACTTCATACGTTATACGTTTTACGTTATACGCTGTACGTTATAAGCTGTACGTTATACGTTATACGTTATACGTTACACGTTGTACGTTGTACGTTGTACGTTATACGTTGAACGTTATACGTTGTACGTTATACGTTATACGTTATACGTTATACGTTATACGTTATACGTTATACGTTATACGTTATACGTTATACGTTATACGTTATACGTTATACGTTATACGTTATACGTTATACGTTATACGTTATACGTTATACGTTATACGTTATACGTTATTCGTTATACGTTATACGTTATACGTTATACGTTATACGTTATACGTTATACGTTATACGTTATACGTTATACGTTATACGTTATACGTTATACGTTATACGTTATACGTTATACGTTATACGTTATACGATATACGTTATACGTTATACGTTATACGATATACGTTACACGTTATACGTTATACGCTGTACGTTATACGCTGTACGTTATACGCTGTACGTTATCCTTTATACGTTATACGTTTTACGTTATACGCTGTACGTTATACGCTGTACGTTATACGCTGTACGTTATACGTTATACGTTATACGTTATATGTTACACGTTGTACGTTGTACGTTATACGTTGTACGTTATACGTTGTACGTTATACGTTGTACGTTATACGTTGTACGTTATACGTTATACGTTATACGTTATACGATATACGTTATACGATATACGTTATACGTTATACGTTATACGTTATACGCTATACGTTATACGTTATACGTTATACGTTATACGTTATACGTTATACGTTATACGTTATACGTTATACGTTATACGTTATACGTTATACGTTATACGTTATACGTTATACGTTATACGTTATACGTTATACGTTATACGTTATACGTTATACGTTATACGTTATACGTTATACGTTATACGTTATACGTTATACGTTATACGTTATACGTTATACGTTATACGTTATACGTTATACGTTATACGTTATACGTTATACGTTATACGTTATACGTTATACGTTATACGTTATACGTTATACGTTATACGTTATACGTTATACGTTATACGTTATACGTTATACGTTATACGTTATACGTTATACGTTATACGTTATACGTTATACGTTATACGTTATACGTTATACGTTATACGTTATACGTTATACGTTATACGTTATACGTTATACGTTATACGTTATACGTTATACGTTATACGTTATACGTTAAACGTTATACGTTATACGTTATACGTTATACGTTATACGTTATACGTTATACGTTATACGTTATACGTTATACGTTATACGTTATACGTTATACGTTATACGTTATACGTTATACGTTATACGTTATACGTTATACGTTATACGTTATACGTTATACGTTATACGTTATACGTTATACGTTATCCGTTATACGATATACGTTACACGTTATACGTTATACGTTATACGCTGTACGTTATACGCTGTACGTTATACGCTGTACGTTATACGTTATACTTTATACGTTATACGCTGTACGTTATACGTTATACGTTACACGTTGTACGCTGTACGTTATACGTTGTACGTTATACGTTGTACGTTATACGTTATACGCTGTACGTTATACGCTGTACGTTATACGCTGTACGTTATACGTTATACGTTACACGTTGTATGTTGTACGTTGTACGTTATACGTTGTACGTTATAAGTTGTACGTTATACGCTGTACGTTATCCGTTGTACGTTATACGTTATACGTTATACGTTATACGTTATACGTTATACGTTATACGCTGTACGTTATCCGTTGTACGTTATACGTTATACGTTATACGTTATACGTTATACGTTTTACGTTATACGCTGTACGTTATACGTTATACGTTATACTTTATACGTTATACGTTATACGTTATACGTTATACGCTGTACGTTATACGCTGTACGTTATACGCTGTACGTTATACGTTATACGTTATACGTTACACGTTGTACGTTGTACGTTATACGTTATACGTTACACGTTGTACGTTGTACGTTGTACGTTGTACGTTGTACGTTATACGTTGTACGTTATACGTTGTACGTTATACGCTGTACGTTATCCGTTGTATGTTATACGTTATACGTTATACGTTATACGTTATACGTTATACGTTGTACGTTATACGTTGTACGTTATACGTTATACGTTATACGTTATACGATATACGTTATACGATATACGTTATAAGCTGTACGTTATACGTTATACGTTATACGTTACACGTTGTACGTTGTACGTTGTTCGTTATACGTTGAACGTTATACGTTGTACGTTATACGTTATACGTTATACGTTATACGTTATACGTTATACGATATACGTTACACGTTATACGTTATACTTTATACGTTATACGTTATACGTTATACGTTATACGCTGTACGTTATACGCTGTACGTTATACGCTGTACGTTATACGCTGTACGTTATACGTTATACGTTATACGTTACACGTTGTACGTTGTACGTTGTACGTTATACGTTGAACGTTATACGTTGTACGTTATACGTTATACGTTATACGTTATACGTTATACGTTATACGTTATACGTTATACGTTATACGTTATACGTTATACGTTATACGTTATACGTTATACGTTATACGTTATACGTTATACGTTATACGTTATACGTTATACGTTATACGTTATACGTTATACGTTATACGTTATACGTTATACGTTATACGTTATACGTTATACGTTATACGTTATACGTTATACGTTATACGTTATACGTTATACGTTATACGTTATACGTTATACGTTATACGTTATACGTTATACGTTATACGTTATACGTTATACGTTATACGTTATACGTTATACGTTATACGTTATACGTTATACGTTATACGTTATACGTTATACGTTATACGTTATACGTTATACGTTATACGTTATACGTTATACGTTATACGTTATACGTTATACGTTATACGTTATACGTTATACGTTATACGTTATACGTTATACGTTATACGTTATACGTTATACGTTATACGTTATACGTTATACGTTATACGTTATACGTTATACGTTATACGTTATACGTTATACGTTATACGTTATACGTTATACGTTATACGTTATACGTTATACGTTAAACGTTATACGTTATACGTTATACGTTATACGTTATACGTTATACGTTATACGTTATACGTTATACGTTATACGTTATACGTTATACGTTATACGTTATACGTTATACGTTATACGTTATACGTTATACGTTATACGTTATACGTTATACGTTATACGTTATACGTTATACGTTATACGTTATACGTTATCCGTTATACGATATACGTTACACGTTATACGTTATACGTTATACGCTGTACGTTATACGCTGTACGTTATACGCTGTACGTTATACGTTATACTTTATACGTTATACGCTGTACGTTATACGTTATACGTTACACGTTGTACGCTGTACGTTATACGTTGTACGTTATACGTTGTACGTTATACGTTATACGCTGTACGTTATACGCTGTACGTTATACGCTGTACGTTATACGTTATACGTTACACGTTGTATGTTGTACGTTGTACGTTATACGTTGTACGTTATAAGTTGTACGTTATACGCTGTACGTTATCCGTTGTACGTTATACGTTATACGTTATACGTTATACGTTATACGTTATACGTTATACGCTGTACGTTATACGTTGTACGTTATACGTTATACGTTATACTTTATACGTTATACGTTTTACGTTATACGCTGTACGTTATACGTTATACGTTATACTTTATACGTTATACGTTATACGTTATACGTTATACGCTGTACGTTATACGCTGTACAATATACGCTGTACGTTATACGTTATACGTTATACGTTACACGTTGTACGTTGTACGTTATACGTTATACGTTACACGTTGTACGTTGTACGTTGTACGTTGTACGTTGTACGTTATACGTTGTACGTTATACGTTGTACGTTATACGCTGTACGTTATCCGTTGTATGTTATACGTTATACGTTATACGTTATACGTTATACGTTATACGTTGTACGTTATACGTTGTACGTTATACGTTATACGTTATACGTTATACGATATACGTTATACGATATACGTTATAAGCTGTACGTTATACGTTATACGTTATACGTTACACGTTGTACGTTGTACGTTGTTCGTTATACGTTGAACGTTATACGTTGTACGTTATACGTTATACGTTATACGTTATACGTTATACGTTATACGATATACGTTACACGTTATACGTTATACTTTATACGTTATACGTTATACGTTATACGTTATACGCTGTACGTTATACGCTGTACGTTATACGCTGTACGTTATACGCTGTACGTTATACGTTATACGTTATACGTTACACGTTGTACGTTGTACGTTGTACGTTATACGTTGAACGTTATACGTTGTACGTTATACGTTATACGTTATACGTTATACGTTATACGTTATACGTTATACGTTATACGTTATACGTTATACGTTATACGTTATACGTTATACGTTATACGTTATACGTTATACGTTATACGTTATACGTTATACGTTATACGTTATACGTTATACGTTATACGTTATACGTTATACGTTATACGTTATACGTTATACGCTGTACGTTATACGTTGTACGTTATACGTTATACGTTATACGTTATACGATATACGTTATACGATATACGTTATACGTTATACGTTATACGTTATACGTTATACGTTATACGTTATACGTTATACGTTATACGTTATACGTTATACGTTATACGTTATACGTTATACGTTATACGTTATACGTTATACGTTATACGTTATACGTTATACGTTATACGTTATACGTTATACGTTAAACGCTGTACGTTATAAGCTGTACGTTATACGTTATACGTTATACGTTATACGTTACACGTTGTACGTTGTACGTTGTTCGTTATACGTTGAACGTTATACGTTGTACGTTATACGTTATACGTTATACGTTATACGTTATACGTTATACGATATACGTTACACGTTATACGTTATACTTTATACGTTATACGTTATACGTTATACGTTATACGCTGTACGTTATACGCTGTACGTTATACGCTGTACGTTATACGCTGTACGTTATACGTTATACGTTATACGTTACACGTTGTACGTTGTACTTTATACGTTATACGTTACACGTTGTACGTTGTACGTTGTACGTTGTACGTTATACGTTGTACGTTATACGTTGTACGTTATACGCTGTACGTTATCCGTTGTATGTTATACGTTATACGTTATACGTTATACGTTATACGTTATACGTTATAAGCTGTACGTTATACGTTATACGTTATACGTTACACGTTGTACGTTGTACGTTGTACGTTATACGTTGAACGTTATACGTTGTACGTTATACGTTATACGTTATACGTTATACGTTATACGTTATACGTTATACGTTATACGTTATACGTTATACGTTATACATTATACGTTATACGTTATACGTTATACGTTATACGTTATACGTTATACGTTATACGTTATACGTTAGACGTTATACGTTATACGTTATACGTTATACGTTATACGTTATACGTTATACGTTATACGTTATACGTTATACGTTATACGTTATACGTTATACGTTATACGTTATACGTTATACGTTATACGTTATACGTTATACGTTATACGTTATACGTTATACGTTATACGTTATACGTTATACGTTATACGTTATACGTTATACGTTATACGTTATACGTTATACGTTATACGTTATACGTTATACGTTATACGTTATACGTTATACGTTATACGTTATACGTTATACGTTATACGTTATACGTTATACGTTATACGTTATACGTTATACGTTATACGTTATACGTTATACGTTATACGTTATACGTTATACGTTATACGTTATACGTTATACGTTATACGTTATACGTTATACGTTATACGTTATACGTTATACGTTATACGTTATACGTTATACGTTATACGTTATACGTTATACGTTATACGTTATACGTTATACGTTATACGTTATACGTTATACGTTATACGTTATACGTTATACGTTATACGATATACGTTACACGTTATACGTTACACGTTATACGCTGTACGTTATACGCTGTACGTTATACGCTGTACGTTATACGTTATACGTTATACGTTATACGTTATACGTTATACGTTATACGTTATACGTTATACGTTATACGTTATACGTTATACGTTATACGTTATACGTTATACGTTATACGGTATACGTTATAGGTTATACGTTATACGTTATACGTTATACGTTATACGTTATACGTTATACGTTATACGCTGTACGTTATACGCTGTACGTTATACGCTGTACGTTATACGTTATACGTTATACGTTATACGTTATACGTTATACGTTATACGTTATACGTTATACGCTGTACGTTATACGCTGTACGTTATACGCTGTACGTTATACGTTATACGTTATACGTTACACGTTGTACGTTGTACGTTATACGTTATACGTTATACGTTATACGATATACGTTATACGTTATACGTTGTACGTTATACGTTATACGCTGTACGTTATACGTTATACGTTATACGCTGTACGTTATACGTTATACGTTACACGTTGTACGCTGTACGTTATACGTTGTACGTTATACGTTGTACGTTATACGTTATACGCTGTACGTTATACGCTGTACGTTATACGCTGTACGTTATACGTTATACGTTACACGTTGTATGTTGTACGTTGTACGTTATACGTTGTACGTTATAAGTTGTACGTTATACGCTGTACGTTATCCGTTGTACGTTATACGTTATACGTTATACGTTATACGTTATACGTTATACGCTGTACGTTATCCGTTGTACGTTATACGTTATACGTTATACTTTATACGTTATACGTTTTACGTTATACGCTGTACGTTATACGTTATACGTTATACTTTATACGTTATACGTTATACGTTATACGTTATACGCTGTACGTTATACGCTGTACAATATACGCTGTACGTTATACGTTATACGTTATACGTTACACGTTGTACGTTGTACTTTATACGTTATACGTTACACGTTGTACGTTGTACGTTGTACGTTGTACGTTATACGTTGTACGTTATACGTTGTACGTTATACGCTGTACGTTATCCGTTGTATGTTATACGTTATACGTTATACGTTATACGTTATACGTTATACGTTATACGTTATACGTTATACGCTGTACGTTATCCGTTGTACGTTATACGTTATACGTTATACGTTATACTTCATACGTTATACGTTTTACGTTATACGCTGTACGTTATAAGCTGTACGTTATACGTTATACGTTATACGTTACACGTTGTACGTTGTACGTTGTACGTTATACGTTGAACGTTATACGTTGTACGTTATACGTTATACGTTATACGTTATACGTTATACGTTATACGTTATACGTTATACGTTATACGTTATACGTTATACGTTATACGTTATACGTTATACGTTATACGTTATACGTTATACGTTATTCGTTATACGTTATACGTTATACGTTATACGTTATACGTTATACGTTATACGTTATACGTTATACGTTATACGTTATACGTTATACGTTATACGTTATACGTTATACGTTATACGTTATACGTTATACGTTATACGTTATACGTTATACGTTATACGATATACGTTATACGTTATACGTTATACGATATACGTTACACGTTATACGTTATACGCTGTACGTTATACGCTGTACGTTATACGCTGTACGTTATACTTTATACGTTATACGTTTTACGTTATACGCTGTACGTTATACGCTGTACGTTATACGCTGTACGTTATACGTTATACGTTATACGTTATACGTTACACGTTGTACGTTGTACGTTATACGTTGTACGTTATACGTTGTACGTTATACGTTGTACGTTATACGTTGTACGTTATACGTTATACGTTATACGTTATACGATATACGTTATACGATATACGTTATACGTTATACGTTATACGTTATACGCTATACGTTGTACGTTATACGTTGTACGTTATACGTTATACGTTATACGTTATACGATATACGTTATACGATATACGTTATACGTTATACGTTATACGTTATACGCTATACGTTATACGTTATACGTTATACGTTATACGTTATACGTTATACGTTATACGTTATACGTTATACGTTATACGTTATACGTTATACGTTATACGTTATACGTTATACGTTATACGTTATACGTTATACGTTATACGTTATACGTTATACGTTATACGTTATACGTTATACGTTATACGTTATACGTTATACGTTATACGTTATACGTTATACGTTATACGTTATACGTTATACGTTATACGTTATACGTTATACGTTATACGTTATACGTTATACGTTATACGTTATACGTTATACGTTATACGTTATACGTTATACGTTATACGTTATACGTTATACGTTATACGTTATACGTTATACGTTATACGTTATACGTTATACGTTATACGTTATACGTTATACGTTATACGTTATACGTTATACGTTATACGTTATACGTTATACGTTATACGTTATACGTTATACGTTAAACGTTATACGTTATACGTTATACGTTATACGTTATACGTTATACGTTATACGTTATACGTTATACGTTATACGTTATACGTTATACGTTATACGTTATACGTTATACGTTATACGTTATACGTTATACGTTATACGTTATACGTTATACGTTATACGTTATACGTTATACGTTATACGTTATCCGTTATACGATATACGTTACACGTTATACGTTATACGTTATACGCTGTACGTTATACGCTGTACGTTATACGCTGTACGTTATACGTTATACTTTATACGTTATACGCTGTACGTTATACGTTATACGTTACACGTTGTACGCTGTACGTTATACGTTGTACGTTATACGTTGTACGTTATACGTTATACGCTGTACGTTATACGCTGTACGTTATACGCTGTACGTTATACGTTATACGTTACACGTTGTATGTTGTACGTTGTACGTTATACGTTGTACGTTATAAGTTGTACGTTATACGCTGTACGTTATCCGTTGTACGTTATACGTTATACGTTATACGTTATACGTTATACGTTATACGTTATACGCTGTACGTTATCCGTTGTACGTTATACGTTATACGTTATACTTTATACGTTATACGTTTTACGTTATACGCTGTACGTTATACGTTATACGTTATACTTTATACGTTATACGTTATACGTTATACGTTATACGCTGTACGTTATACGCTGTACGTTATACGCTGTACGTTATACGTTATACGTTATACGTTACACGTTGTACGTTGTACGTTATACGTTATACGTTACACGTTGTACGTTGTACGTTGTACGTTGTACGTTGTACGTTATACGTTGTACGTTATACGTTGTACGTTATACGCTGTACGTTATCCGTTGTATGTTATACGTTATACGTTATACGTTATACGTTATACGTTATACGTTGTACGTTATACGTTGTACGTTATACGTTATACGTTATACGTTATACGATATACGTTATACGATATACGTTATAAGCTGTACGTTATACGTTATACGTTATACGTTACACGTTGTACGTTGTACGTTGTTCGTTATACGTTGAACGTTATACGTTGTACGTTATACGTTATACGTTATACGTTATACGTTATACGTTATACGATATACGTTACACGTTATACGTTATACTTTATACGTTATACGTTATACGTTATACGTTATACGCTGTACGTTATACGCTGTACGTTATACGCTGTACGTTATACGCTGTACGTTATACGTTATACGTTATACGTTACACGTTGTACGTTGTACGTTGTACGTTATACGTTGAACGTTATACGTTGTACGTTATACGTTATACGTTATACGTTATACGTTATACGTTATACGTTATACGTTATACGTTATACGTTATACGTTATACGTTATACGTTATACGTTATACGTTATACGTTATACGTTATACGTTATACGTTATACGTTATACGTTATACGTTATACGTTATACGTTATACGTTATACGTTATACGTTATACGTTATACGTTATACGTTATACGTTATACGTTATACGTTATACGTTATACGTTATACGTTATACGTTATACGTTATACGTTATACGTTATACGTTATACGTTATACGTTATACGTTATACGTTATACGTTATACGTTATACGTTATACGTTATACGTTATACGTTATACGTTATACGTTATACGTTATACGTTATACGTTATACGTTATACGTTATACGTTATACGTTATACGTTATACGTTATACGTTATACGTTATACGTTATACGTTATACGTTATACGTTATACGTTATACGTTATACGTTATACGTTATACGTTATACGTTATACGTTATACGTTATACGTTATACGTTATACGTTATACGTTATACGTTATACGTTATACGTTATACGTTATACGTTAAACGTTATACGTTATACGTTATACGTTATACGTTATACGTTATACGTTATACGTTATACGTTATACGTTATACGTTATACGTTATACGTTATACGTTATACGTTATACGTTATACGTTATACGTTATACGTTATACGTTATACGTTATACGTTATACGTTATACGTTATACGTTATACGTTATACGTTATACGTTATCCGTTATACGATATACGTTACACGTTATACGTTATACGTTATACGCTGTACGTTATACGCTGTACGTTATACGCTGTACGTTATACGTTATACTTTATACGTTATACGCTGTACGTTATACGTTATACGTTACACGTTGTACGCTGTACGTTATACGTTGTACGTTATACGTTGTACGTTATACGTTATACGCTGTACGTTATACGCTGTACGTTATACGCTGTACGTTATACGTTATACGTTACACGTTGTATGTTGTACGTTGTACGTTATACGTTGTACGTTATAAGTTGTACGTTATACGCTGTACGTTATCCGTTGTACGTTATACGTTATACGTTATACGTTATATGTTATACGTTATACGTTATACGCTGTACGTTATCCGTTGTACGTTATACGTTATACGTTATACGTTATACGTTATACGTTATACGTTATACGATATACGTTACACGTTATACGTTATACTTTATACGTTATACGTTATACGTTATACGTTATACGCTGTACGTTATACGCTGTACGTTATACGCTGTACGTTATACGTTATACGTTATACGTTACACGTTGTACGTTGTACGTTATACGTTATACGTTACACGTTGTACGTTGTACGTTGTACGTTGTACGTTGTACGTTATACGTTGTACGTTATACGTTGTACGTTATACGCTGTACGTTATCCGTTGTATGTTATACGTTATACGTTATACGTTATACGTTATACGTTATACGTTGTACGTTATACGTTGTACGTTATACGTTATACGTTATACGTTATACGATATACGTTATACGATATACGTTATAAGCTGTACGTTATACGTTATACGTTATACGTTACACGTTGTACGTTGTACGTTGTACGTTATACGTTGAACGTTATACGTTGTACGTTATACGTTATACGTTATACGTTATACGTTATACGTTATACGATATACGTTACACGTTATACGTTATACTTTATACGTTATACGTTATACGTTATACGTTATACGCTGTACGTTATACGCTGTACGTTATACGCTGTACGTTATACGCTGTACGTTATACGTTATACGTTATACGTTACACGTTGTACGTTGTACGTTGTACGTTATACGTTGAACGTTATACGTTGTACGTTATACGTTATACGTTATACGTTATACGTTATACGTTATACGATATACGTTATACGTTATACGTTATACGTTATACGTTATACGTTATACGTTATACGTTATACGTTATACGTTATACGTTATACGTTATACGTTATACGTTATACGTTATACGTTATACGTTATACGTTATACGTTATACGTTATACGTTATACGTTGTACGTTATACGTTGTACGTTATACGTTATACGTTATACGTTATACGATATACGTTATACGATATACGTTATACGTTATACGTTATACGTTATACGTTATACGTTATACGTTATACGTTATACGTTATACGTTATACGTTATACGTTATACGTTATACGTTATACGTTATACGTTATACGTTATACGTTATACGTTATACGTTATACGTTATACGTTATACGTTATACGTTAAACGCTGTACGTTATAAGCTGTACGTTATACGTTATACGTTATACGTTATACGTTACACGTTGTACGTTGTACGTTGTACGTTATACGTTGAACGTTATACGTTGTACGTTATACGTTATACGTTATACGTTATACGTTATACGTTATACGATATACGTTACACGTTATACGTTATACTTTATACGTTATACGTTATACGTTATACGTTATACGCTGTACGTTATACGCTGTACGTTATACGCTGTACGTTATACGCTGTACGTTATACGTTATACGTTATACGTTACACGTTGTACGTTGTACTTTATACGTTATACGTTACACGTTGTACGTTGTACGTTGTACGTTGTACGTTATACGTTGTACGTTATACGTTGTACGTTATACGCTGTACGTTATCCGTTGTATGTTATACGTTATACGTTATACGTTATACGTTATACGCTGTACGTTATAAGCTGTACGTTATACGTTATACGTTATACGTTACACGTTGTACGTTGTACGTTGTACGTTATACGTTGAACGTTATACGTTGTACGTTATACGTTATACGTTATACGTTATACGTTATACGTTATACGTTATACGTTATACGTTATACGTTATACGTTATACATTATACGTTATACGTTATACGTTATACGTTATACGTTATACGTTATACGTTATACGTTATACGTTAGACGTTATACGTTATACGTTATACGTTATACGTTATACGTTATACGTTATACGTTATACGTTATACGTTATACGTTATACGTTATACGTTATACGTTATACGTTATACGTTATACGTTATACGTTATACGTTATACGTTATACGTTATACGTTATACGTTATACGTTATACGTTATACGTTATACGTTATACGTTATACGTTATACGTTATACGTTATACGTTATACGTTATACGTTATACGTTATACGTTATACGTTATACGTTATACGTTATACGTTATACGTTATACGTTATACGTTATACGTTATACGTTATACGTTATACGTTATACGTTATACGTTATACGTTATACGTTATACGTTATACGTTATACGTTATACGTTATACGTTATACGTTATACGTTATACGTTATACGTTATACGTTATACGTTATACGTTATACGTTATACGTTATACGTTATACGTTATACGTTATACGTTATACGTTATACGTTATACGTTATACGTTATACGTTATACGATATACGTTACACGTTATACGTTACACGTTATACGCTGTACGTTATACGCTGTACGTTATACGCTGTACGTTATACGTTATACTTTATACGTTATACGTTATACGTTATACGTTATACGTTATACGTTATACGTTATACGTTATACGTTATACGTTATACGTTATACGTTATACGTTATACGGTATACGTTATAGGTTATACGTTATACGTTATACGTTATACGTTATACGTTATACGTTATACGTTATACGCTGTACGTTATACGCTGTACGTTATACGCTGTACGTTATACGTTATACGTTATACGTTATACGTTATACGTTATACGTTATACGTTATACGTTATACGCTGTACGTTATACGCTGTACGTTATACGCTGTACGTTATACGTTATACGTTATACGTTACACGTTGTACGTTGTACGTTATACGTTATACGTTATACGTTATACGATATACGTTATACGTTATACGTTGTACGTTATACGTTATACGCTGTACGTTATACGTTATACGTTATACGCTGTACGTTATACGTTATACGTTACACGTTGTACGCTGTACGTTATACGTTGTACGTTATACGTTGTACGTTATACGTTATACGCTGTACGTTATACGCTGTACGTTATACGCTGTACGTTATACGTTATACGTTACACGTTGTATGTTGTACGTTGTACGTTATACGTTGTACGTTATAAGTTGTACGTTATACGCTGTACGTTATCCGTTGTACGTTATACGTTATACGTTATACGTTATACGTTATACGTTATACGCTGTACGTTATCCGTTGTACGTTATACGTTATACGTTATACTTTATACGTTATACGTTTTACGTTATACGCTGTACGTTATACGTTATACGTTATACTTTATACGTTATACGTTATACGTTATACGTTATACGCTGTACGTTATACGCTGTACAATATACGCTGTACGTTATACGTTATACGTTATACGTTACACGTTGTACGTTGTACGTTATACGTTATACGTTACACGTTGTACGTTGTACGTTGTACGTTGTACGTTATACGTTGTACGTTATACGTTGTACGTTATACGCTGTACGTTATCCGTTGTATGTTATACGTTATACGTTATACGTTATACGTTATACGTTATACTTCATACGTTATACGTTTTACGTTATACGCTGTACGTTATCCGTTGTACGTTATACGTTATACGTTATACGTTATACTTCATACGTTATACGTTTTACGTTATACGCTGTACGTTATACGCTGTACGTTATACGTTATACGTTATACGTTACACGTTGTACGTTGTACGTTGTACGTTATACGTTGAACGTTATACGTTGTACGTTATACGTTATACGTTATACGTTATACGTTATACGTTATACGTTATACGTTATACGTTATACGTTATACGTTATACGTTATACGTTATACGTTATACGTTATACGTTATACGTTATACGTTATTCGTTATACGTTATACGTTATACGTTATACGTTATACGTTATACGTTATACGTTATACGTTATACGTTATACGTTATACGTTATACGTTATACGTTATACGTTATACGTTATACGTTATACGTTATACGTTATACGTTATACGTTATACGTTATACGATATACGTTATACGTTATACGTTATACGATATACGTTACACGTTATACGTTATACGCTGTACGTTATACGCTGTACGTTATACGCTGTACGTTATACTTTATACGTTATACGTTTTACGTTATACGCTGTACGTTATACGCTGTACGTTATACGCTGTACGTTATACGTTATACGTTATACGTTATACGTTACACGTTGTACGTTGTACGTTATACGTTGTACGTTATACGTTGTACGTTATACGTTGTACGTTATACGTTGTACGTTATACGTTGTACGTTATACGTTATACGTTATACGTTATACGATATACGTTATACGATATACGTTATACGTTATACGTTATACGTTATACGCTATACGTTATACGTTATACGTTATACGTTATACGTTATACGTTATACGTTATACGTTATACGTTATACGTTATACGTTATACGTTATACGTTATACGTTATACGTTATACGTTATACGTTATACGTTATACGTTATACGTTATACGTTATACGTTATACGTTATACGTTATACGTTATACGTTATACGTTATACGTTATACGTTATACGTTATACGTTATACGTTATACGTTATACGTTATACGTTATACGTTATACGTTATACGTTATACGTTATACGTTATACGTTATACGTTATACGTTATACGTTATACGTTATACGTTATACGTTATACGTTATACGTTATACGTTATACGTTATACGTTATACGTTATACGTTATACGTTATACGTTATACGTTATACGTTATACGTTATACGTTATACGTTATACGTTATACGTTATACGTTATACGTTATACGTTATACGTTATACGTTATACGTTATACGTTATACGTTATACGTTATACGTTATACGTTATACGTTATACGTTATACGTTATACGTTATACGTTATACGTTATACGTTATACGTTATACGTTATACGTTATACGTTATACGTTATACGTTATACGTTATACGTTATACGTTATACGTTATACGTTATACGTTATACGTTATACGTTATACGTTATACGTTATACGTTATACGTTATACGTTATACGTTATACGTTATACGTTATACGTTATACGTTATACGTTATACGTTATACGTTATACGTTATACGTTATACGTTATCCGTTATACGATATACGTTACACGTTATACGTTACACGTTATACGCTGTACGTTATACGCTGTACGTTATACGCTGTACGTTATACGTTATACTTTATACGTTATACGCTGTACGTTATACGTTATACGTTACACGTTGTACGCTGTACGTTATACGTTATACGTTATACGTTGTACGTTATACGTTATACGCTGTACGTTATACGCTGTACGTTATACGCTGTACGTTATACGTTATACGTTACACGTTGTATGTTGTACGTTGTACGTTATACGTTGTACGTTATAAGTTGTACGTTATACGCTGTACGTTATCCGTTGTACGTTATACGTTATACGTTATACGTTATACGTTATACGTTATACGTTATACGCTGTACGTTATCCGTTGTACGTTATACGTTATACGTTATACTTTATACGTTATACGTTTTACGTTATACGCTGTACGTTATACGTTATACGTTATACTTTATACGTTATACGTTATACGTTATACGTTATACGCTGTACGTTATACGCTGTACAATATACGCTGTACGTTATACGTTATACGTTATACGTTACACGTTGTACGTTGTACGTTATACGTTATACGTTACACGTTGTACGTTGTACGTTGTACGTTGTACGTTATACGTTGTACGTTATACGTTGTACGTTATACGCTGTACGTTATCCGTTGTATGTTATACGTTATACGTTATACGTTATACGTTATACGTTATACGTTATACGTTATACGTTATACGCTGTACGTTATCCGTTGTACGTTATACGTTATACGTTATACGTTATACTTCATACGTTATACGTTTTACGTTATACGCTGTACGTTATAAGCTGTACGTTATACGTTATACGTTATACGTTACACGTTGTACGTTGTACGTTGTACGTTATACGTTGAACGTTATACGTTGTACGTTATACGTTATACGTTATACGTTATACGTTATACGTTATACGTTATACGTTATACGTTATACGTTATACGTTATACGTTATACGTTATACGTTATACGTTATACGTTATACGTTATACGTTATACGTTATTCGTTATACGTTATACGTTATACGTTATACGTTATACGTTATACGTTATACGTTATACGTTATACGTTATACGTTATACGTTTTACGTTATACGTTATACGTTATACGTTATACGTTATACGTTATACGTTATACGTTATACGTTATACGTTATACGTTATACGTTATACGTTATACGTTATACGTTATACGTTATACGTTATACGTTATACGTTATACGTTATACGTTATACGTTATCCGTTATACGATATACGTTACACGTTATACGTTACACGTTATACGCTGTACGTTATACGCTGTACGTTATACGCTGTACGTTATACGTTATACTTTATACGATATACGTTATACGTTATACGTTATACGTTATACGTTATACGTTATACGTTATACGTTATACGTTATACGGTATACGTTATACGTTATACGTTATACGTTATACGTTATACGTTATACGTTATACGTTATACGTTATACGTTATACGTTATACGTTATACGCTGTACGTTATACGCTGTACGTTATACGCTGTACGTTATACGTTATACGTTATACGTTACACGTTGTACGTTGTACGTTATACGTTATACGTTATACGTTATACGATATACGTTATACGTTATACGTTCTACGTTATACGTTATACGCTGTACGTTATACGTTATACGTTATACGCTGTACGTTATACGTTATACGTTACACGTTGTACGCTGTACGTTATACGTTGTACGTTATACGTTGTACGTTATACGTTATACGCTGTACGTTATACGCTGTACGTTATACGCTGTACGTTATACGTTATACGTTACACGTTGTATGTTGTACGTTGTACGTTATACGTTGTACGTTATAAGTCGTACGTTATACGCTGTACGTTATCCGTTGTACGTTATACGTTATACGTTATACGTTATACGTTATACGTTATACGCTGTACGTTATCCGTTGTACGTTATACGTTATACGTTATACTTTATACGTTATACGTTTTACGTTATACGCTGTACGTTATACGTTATACGTTATACTTTATACGTTATACGTTATACGTTATACGTTATACGCTGTACGTTATACGCTGTACAATATACGCTGTACGTTATACGTTATACGTTACACGTTGTACGTTGTACGTTATACGTTATACGTTACACGTTGTACGTTGTACGTTGTACGTTGTACGTTATACGTTGTACGTTATACGTTGTACGTTATACGCTGTACGTTATCCGTTGTATGTTATACGTTATACGTTATACGTTATACGTTATACGTTATACGTTATACGTTATACGTTATACGTTATACGCTGTACGTTATCCGTTGTACGTTATACGTTATACGTTATACGTTATACTTCATACGTTATACGTTTTACGTTATACGCTGTACGTTATAAGCTGTACGTTATACGTTATACGTTATACGTTACACGTTGTACGTTGTACGTTGTACGTTATACGTTGAACGTTATACGTTGTACGTTATACGTTATACGTTATACGTTATACGTTATACGTTATACGTTATACGTTATACGTTATACGTTATACGTTATACGTTATACGTTATACGTTATACGTTATACGTTATACGTTATACGTTATACGTTATACGTTATACGTTATACGTTATACGTTATACGTTATACGTTATACGTTATTCGTTATACGTTATACATTATACGTTATACGTTATACGTTATACGTTATACGTTATACGTTATACGTTATACGTTATACGTTATACGTTATACGTTATACGTTATACGTTATACGATATACGTTATACGTTATACGTTATACGATATACGTTACACGTTATACGTTATACGCTGTACGTTATACGCTGTACGTTATACGCTGTACGTTATACTTTATACGTTATACGTTTTACGTTATACGCTGTACGTTATACGCTGTACGTTATACGCTGTACGTTATACGTTATACGTTATACGTTATACGTTAGACGTTGTACGTTGTACGTTATACGTTATACGTTGTACGTTATACGTTGTACGTTATAAGTTGTACGTTATACGCTGTACGTTATCCGTTGTACGTTATACGTTATACGTTATACGTTATACGTTATACGTTATACGCTGTACGTTATCCGTTGTACGTTATACGTTATACGTTATACTTTATACGTTATACGTTTTACGTTATACGCTGTACGTTATACGTTATACGTTATACTTTATACGTTATACGTTATACGTTATACGTTATACGCTGTACGTTATACGCTGTACAATATACGCTGTACGTTATACGTTATACGTTATACGTTACACGTTGTACGTTGTACGTTATACGTTATACGTTACACGTTGTACGTTGTACGTTGTACGTTGTACGTTATACGTTGTACGTTATACGTTGTACGTTATACGCTGTACGTTATCCGTTGTATGTTATACGTTATACGTTATACGTTATACGTTATACGTTATACGTTATACGTTATACGTTATACGTTATACGTTATACGTTATACGTTATACGCTGTACGTTATCCGTTGTACGTTATACGTTATACGTTATACGTTATACTTCATACGTTATACGTTTTACGTTATACGCTGTACGTTATAAGCTGTACGTTATACGTTATACGTTATACGTTACACGTTGTACGTTGTACGTTGTACGTTATACGTTGAACGTTATACGTTGTACGTTATACGTTATACGTTATACGTTATACGTTATACGTTATACGTTATACGTTATACGTTATACGTTATACGTTATACGTTATACGTTATACGTTATACGTTATACGTTATACGTTATACGTTATACGTTATACGTTATACGTTATTCGTTATACGTTATACGTTATACGTTATACGTTATACGTTATACGTTATACGTTATACGTTATACGTTATACGTTATACGTTATACGTTATACGTTATACGTTATACGTTATACGTTATACGTTATACGTTATACGATATACGTTATACGTTATACGTTATACGATATACGTTACACGTTATACGTTATACGCTGTACGTTATACGCTGTACGTTATACGCTGTACGTTATACTTTATACGTTATACGTTTTACGTTATACGCTGTACGTTATACGCTGTACGTTATACGCTGTACGTTATACGTTATACGTTATACGTTATACGTTAGACGTTGTACGTTGTACGTTATACGTTGTACGTTATACGTTGTACGTTATACGTTGTACGTTATACGTTGTACGTTATACGTTATACGTTATACGTTATACGATATACGTTATACGATATACGTTATACGTTATACGTTATACGTTATACGTTATACGTTATACGTTATACGTTATACGTTATACGTTATACGCTGTACGTTATAAGCTGTACGTTATACGTTATACGTTATACGTTACACGTTGTACGTTGTACGTTGTACGTTATACGTTGAACGTTATACGTTGTACGTTATACGTTATACGTTATACGTTATACGTTATACGTTATACGTTATATGATATACGTTACACGTTATTCGTTATACTTTATACGTTATACGTTATACGTTATACGTTATACGTTATACGTTATACGTTATACGTTATACGTTATACGTTATACGTTATACTTTATACGTTATACGTTATACGTTATACGTTATACGTTATACGTTATACGTTATACGATATACGTTATACGTTATACGATATACGTTACACGTTATACGTTATACGCTGTACGTTATACGCTGTACGTTATACGCTGTACGTTATACGTTATACGCTGTACGTTATACGTTATACTTTATACGTTATACGTTATACGTTATACGTTATACGTTATACGTTATACGTTATACGTTATACGTAATACGTTATACGTTTTACGTTATACGTTATACGTTATACGGTATACGTTATACGTTATACGTTATACGTTATACGTTATACGTTATACGTTATACGTTATACGTTATACGCTGTACGTTATACGCTGTACGTTATACGCTGTACGTTATACGTTATACGTTATACGTTACACGTTGTACGTTGTACGTTATACGTTATACGTTATACGTTATACGATATACGTTATACGTTATACGTTGTACGTTATACGTTATACGCTGTACGTTATACGTTATACGTTATACGCTGTACGTTATACGTTATACGTTACACGTTGTACGCTGTACGTTATACGTTGTACGTTATACGTTGTACGTTATACGTTATACGCTGTACGTTATACGCTGTACGTTATACGCTGTACGTTATACGTTATACGTTACACGTTGTATGTTGTACGTTGTACGTTATACGTTGTACGTTATACGTTGTACGTTATACGCTGTACGTTATCCGTTGTACGTTATACGTTATACGTTATACGTTATACGTTATACGTTATACGTTATACGCTGTACGTTATCCGTTGTACGTTATACGTTATACTTTATACGTTATACGTTTTACGTTATACGCTGTACGTTATACGTTATACGTTATACTTTATACGTTATACGTTATACGTTATACGTTATACGCTGTACGTTATACGCTGTACAATATACGCTGTACGTTATACGTTATACGTTATACGTTATACGTTACACGTTGTACGTTGTACGTTATACGTTATTCGTTACACGTTGTACGTTGTACGTTGTACGTTGTACGTTATACGTTGTACGTTATACGTTGTACGTTATACGCTGTACGTTATCCGTTGTATGTTAAACGTTATACGTTATACGTTATACGTTATACGTTATACGTTATACGTTATACGTTATACGTTATACGTTATACGCTGTACGTTATCCGTTGTACGTTATACGGTATACGTTATACGTTATACTTCATACGTTATACGTTTTACGTTATACGCTGTACGTTATAAGCTGTACGTTATACGTTATACGTTATACGTTACACGTTGTACGTTGTACGTTGTACGTTGTACGTTATACGTTATACGTTATACGTTATACGTTATACGTTATACGTTATACGTTATACGTTATACGTTATACGTTATACGTTATACGTTATACGTTATACGTTATACGTTATTCGTTATACGTTATACGTTATACGTTATACGTTATACGTTATACGTTATACGTTATACGTTATACGTTATACGTTATACGTTATACGTTATACGTTATACGTTATACGTTATACGTTATACGTTATACGTTATACGTTATACGTTATACGATATACGTTATACGTTATACGTTATACGATATACGTTACACGTTATACGTTATACGCTGTACGTTATACGCTGTACGTTATACGCTGTACGTTATACTTTATACGTTATACGTTTTACGTTATACGCTGTACGTTATACGCTGTACGTTATACGCTGTACGTTATACGTTATACGTTATACGTTATACGTTACACGTTGTACGTTGTACGTTATACGTTGTACGTTATACGTTGTACGTTATACGTTGTACGTTATACGTTGTACGTTATACGTTATACGTTATACGTTATACGATATACGTTATACGATATACGTTATACGTTATACGTTATACGTTATACGTTATACGTTATACGTTATACGTTATACGTTATACGCTGTACGTTATAAGCTGTACGTTATACGTTATACGTTATACGTTACACGTTGTACGTTGTACGTTGTACGTTATACGTTGAACGTTATACGTTGTACGTTATACGTTATACGTTACACGTTATACGTTATACGTTATACGACATACGTTACACGTTATTCGTTATACTTTATACGTTATACGTTATACGTTATACGTTATACGCTGTACGTTATACGCTGTACGTTATACGCTGTACGTTATACGTTATACGTTATACGTTACACGTTGTACGTTGTACGTTGTACGTTATACGTTATACGTTATACGTTACACGTTGTACGTTATACGTTGTACGTTATACGCTGTACGTTATCCGTTGTATGTTATACGTTATACGTTATACGTTATACGTTATACGCTGTACGTTATACGCTGTACGTTATACGTTATACGTTATACGTTATACTTCATACGTTATACGTTTTACGTTATACGCTGTACGTTATAAGCTGTACGTTATACGTTATACGTTATACGTTACACGTTGTACGTTGTACGTTGTACGTTATACGTTGAACGTTATACGTTGTACGTTATACGTTATACGTTATACGTTATACGTTATACGTTATACGTTATACGTTATACGTTATACGTTATACGTTATACGTTATACGTTATACGTTATACGTTATACGTTATACGTTATACGTTATACGTTATACGTTATACGTTATACGTTACACGTTGTACGCTGTACGTTATACGTTGTACGTTATACGTTGTACGTTATACGTTATACGCTGTACGTTATACGCTGTACGTTATACGCTGTACGTTATACGTTATACGTTACACGTTGTATGTTGTACGTTGTACGTTATACGTTGTACGTTATACGTTGTACGTTATACGCTGTACGTTATCCGTTGTACGTTATACGTTATACGTTATACGCTGTACGTTATACGTTATACGTTATACGCTGTACGTTATACCTTATACGTTACACGTTGTACGCTGTACGTTATACGTTGTACGTTATACGTTGTACGTTATACGTTATACGCTGTACGTTATACGCTGTACGTTATACGCTGTACGTTATACGTTATACGTTACACGTTGTACGTTGTACGTTATACGTTATTCGTTACACGTTGTACGTTGTACGTTGTACGTTGTACGTTATACGTTGTACGTTATACGTTGTACGTTATACGTTATACGCTGTACGTTATACGCTGTACGTTATACGCTGTACGTTGTACGTTATACGTTGTACGTTATACGTTGTACGTTATACGCTGTACGTTATCCGTTGTACGTTATACGTTATACGTTATACGTTATACGTTATACGTTATACGCTGTACGTTATCCGTTGTACGTTATACGTTATACTTTATACGTTATACGTTTTACGTTATACGCTGTACGTTATACGTTATACGTTATACTTTATACGTTATACGTTATACGTTATACGTTATACGCTGTACGTTATACGCTGTACAATATACGCTGTACGTTATACGTTATACGTTATACGTTACACGTTGTACGTTGTACGTTATACGTTATTCGTTACACGTTGTACGTTGTACGTTGTACGTTGTACGTTATACGTTGTACGTTATACGTTGTACGTTATACGCTGTACGTTATCCGTTGTATGTTATACGTTATACGTTATACGTTATACGTTATACGTTATACGTTATACGTTATACGTTATACGTTATACGTTATACGTTACACGTTGTACGTTGTACGTTGTACGTTATACGTTGAACGTTATACGTTGTACGTTATACGTTATACGTTATACGTTATACGTTATACGTTATACGTTATACGTTATACGTTATACGTTATACGTTATACGTTATACGTTATACGTTATACGTTATACGTTATTCGTTATACGTTATACGTTATACGTTATACGTTATACGTTATACGTTATACGTTATACGTTGTACGTTATACGTTATACGTTATACGTTATACGTTATACGTTATACGTTATACGTTATACGTTATACGTTATACGTTATACGTTATACGTTATACGTTATACGTTATACGATATACGTTATACGTTATACGTTATACGATATACGTTACACGTTATACGTTATACGCTGTACGTTATACGCTGTACGTTATACGCTGTACGTTATACTTTATACGTTATACGTTTTACGTTATACGCTGTACGTTATACGCTGTACGTTATACGCTGTACGTTATACGTTATACGTTATACGTTACACGTTGTACGTTGTACGTTATACGTTGTACGTTATACGTTGTACGTTATACGTTGTACGTTATACGTTATACGTTATACGTTATACGATATACGTTATACGATATACGTTATACGTTATACGTTATACGTTATACGTTATACGTTATACGTTATACGCTGTACGTTATAAGCTGTACGTTATACGTTATACGTTATACGTTACACGTTGTACGTTGTACGTTGTACGTTATACGTTGAACGTTATACGTTGTACGTTATACGTTATACGTTACACGTTATACGTTATACGTTATACGACATACGTTACACGTTATTCGTTATACTTTATACGTTATACGTTATACGTTATACGTTATACGCTGTACGTTATACGCTGTACGTTATACGCTGTACGTTATACGTTATACGTTATACGTTACACGTTGTACGTTGTACGTTGTACGTTATACGTTATACGTTATACGTTACACGTTGTACGTTATACGTTGTACGTTATACGCTGTACGTTATCCGTTGTATGTTATACGTTATACGTTATACGTTATACGTTATACGCTGTACGTTATCCGTTGTACGTTATACGTTATACGTTATACGTTATACTTCATACGTTATACGTTTTACGTTATACGCTGTACGTTATAAGCTGTACGTTATACGTTATACGTTATACGTTACACGTTGTACGTTGTACGTTGTACGTTATACGTTGAACGTTATACGTTGTACGTTATACGTTATACGTTATACGTTATACGTTATACGTTATACGTTATACGTTATACGTTATACGTTATACGTTATACGTTATACGTTATACGTTATACGTTATACGTTATACGTTATACGTTATACGTTATACGTTATGCGTTTTACGTTATACGTTATACGTTATACGTTATACGTTATACGTTATATGTTATACGTTATACGTTATACGTTATACGTTATCCGTTATCCGTTATACGTTACACGTTATACGTTATACGTTATACGCTGTACGTTAGACGCTGTACGTTATACGCTGTACGTTATACGTTATACGTTATACGTTATACGTTATACGCTGTACGTTATCCGTTGTATGTTATACGTTATACGTTATACGTTATACGTTATACGCTGTACGTTATCCGTTGTACGTTATACGTTATACGTTATACGTTATACTTCATACGTTATACGTTTTACGTTATACGCTGTACGTTATACGTTATACGTTATACGTTATACGTTATACGTTATACGTTATACGTTATACGTTATACGTTATACGTTATACGTTATACGTTATACGTTATACGTTATACGTTATACGTTATACGTTATACGTTATACGTTATACGTTATACGTTATACGTTATACGTTATACGTTATACGTTATACGTTATACGTTATACGTTATACGTTATACGTTATACGTTATACGTTATACGTTATACGTTATACGTTATACGTTATACGTTATACGTTATACGTTATACGTTATACGTTATACGTTATACGTTATACGTTATACGTTATACGTTATACGTTATACGTTATACGTTATACGTTATACGTTATACGTTATACGTTATACGTTATACGTTATACGTTATACGTTATACGTTATACGTTATACGTTATACGTTATACGTTATACGTTATACGTTATACGTTATCCGTTATACGATATACGTTACACGTTATACGTTATACGTTACACGTTGTACGTTGTACGTTGTACGTTATACGTTACACGTTGTACGTTGTACGTTATACGTTATACGTTACACGTTGTACGTTGTACGTTGTACGTTGTACGTTATACGTTGTACGTTATACGTTATACGTTATACGTTACACGTTGTACGTTGTACGTTGTACGTTATACGTTATACGTTATACGTTACACGTTGTACGTTATACCGTGTACGTTATACGCTGTACGTTATCCGTTGTATGTTATACGTTATACGTTATACGTTATACGATATACGTTATACGTTATACCTTGTACGTTATACGTTATACGCTGTACGTTATACGTTATACGTTATACGCTGTACGTTATACGCTGTACGTTATACGCTGTACGTTATACGTTATACGTTACACGTTGTACGTTGTACGTTATACGTTATACGTTACACGTTGTACGTTGTACGTTGTACGTTGTACGTTATACGTTGTACGTTATACGTTATACGTTATACGTTATACATTATACGTTAAACGTTATACGTTATACGTTATACGTTATACGTTATACGTTATACGTTATACGTTATACGTTATACGTTATACGTTATACGTTATACGTTATACGTTATACGTTATACGTTATACGATATACGTTACACGTTATACGTTATACTTTATACGTTATACGTTATACGTTATACGTTATACGCTGTACGTTATACGCTGTACGTTATACGTTATACGTTATACGTTATACGTTATACGTTATACGTTATACGTTATACGTTATACGTTATACGTTATACGTTATACGTTATACGTTATACGTTATACGTTATACGTTATACGTTATACGTTATACGTTATACGTTATACGTTATACGTTATACGTTATACGATATACGTTACACGTTATACGTTATACTTTATACGTTATACGTTATACGTTATACGCTGTACGTTATACGCTGTACGTTATACGCTGTACGTTATACGCTGTACGTTATACGTTATACGTTATACGTTACACGTTGTACGTTGTACGTTATACGTTATACGTTACACGTTGTACGTTGTACGTTGTACGTTATACGTTGTACGTTATACGTTATACGTTATACGTTATACGTTATACGATATACGTTATACGTTATACCTTGTACGTTATACGTTATACGCTGTACGTTATACGTTATACGTTATACGCTGTACGTTATACGCTGTACGTTATACGCTGTACGTTATACGTTATACGTTACACGTTGTACGTTGTACGTTATACGTTATACGTTACACGTTGTACGTTGTACGTTGTACGTTGTACGTTGTACGTTATACGTTGTACGTTATACGTTATACGTTATACGTTATACGTTATACGTTATACGTTATACGTTATACGTTATACGTTATACGTTATACGTTATACGTTATACGTTATACGTTATACGTTATACGTTATACGTTATACGTTATACGTTATACGTTATACGTTATACGTTATACGTTATACGTTATACGTTATACGTTATACGTTATACGTTATACGTTATACGTTATACGTTATACGTTATACGTTATATGTTATACGTTATACGTTATACGTTATACGATATACGTTACACGTTATACGTTATACTTTATACGTTATACGTTATACGTTATACGTTATACGCTGTACGTTATACGCTGTACGTTATACGCTGTACGTTATACGTTATACGTTATACGTTACACGTTGTACGTTGTACGTTATACGTTATACGTTACACGTTGTACGTTATACATTATACGTTACACGTTGTACGTTGTATGTTGTACGTTATACGTTGTACGTTATACGTTATACGTTATACGTTATACGTTATACGTTATACGTTATACGTTATACGTTATACGTTATACGTTATACGTTATACGTTATACGTTATACGTTATACGTTATACGTTATACGTTATACGTTATACGTTATACGTTATACGTTATACGTTATACGTTATACGTTATACGTTATACGTTATACGTTATACGTTATACGTTATACGTTATACGTTATACGTTATACGTTACACGTTGTACGTTGTACGTTATACGTTATACGTTATACGTTATACGTTATACGTTATACGTTATACGTTATACGTTATACGTTATACGTTATACGTTATACGTTATACGTTATACGTTATACGTTATACGTTATACGTTATACGTTATACGTTATACGTTATACGTTATACGTTATACGTTATACGTTATACGTTATACGTTATACGTTATACGTTATACGTTATACGTTATACGTTACACGTTGTACGTTGTACGTTATACGTTATACGTTACACGTTGTACGTTGTACGTTGTACGTTGTACGTTGTACGTTGTACGTTATACGTTATACGTTATACGCTGTACGTTATACGCTGTACGTTATACGCTGTACGTTATACGTTATACGTTACACGTTGTACGCTGTACGTTATACGTTGTACGTTATACGTTGTACGTTATACGTTATACGCTGTACGTTATACGCTGTACGTTATACGCTGTACGTTATACGTTATACGTTATACGTTACACGTTGTATGTTGTACGATGTACGTTATACGTTGTACGTTGTACGTTATACGCTGTACGTTATACGCTGTACGTTATCCATTGTACGTTATACGTTATACGTTATACGTTATACGTTATACGTTATACGTTATACGTTATACGCTGTACGTTATCCGTTGTACGTTATAAGTTATACGTTATACTTTATACGTTATACGTTTTACGTTACACGCTGTACGTTATACGCTGTACGTTATACGCTGTACGTTATACGTTATACGTTATACGTTATACGTTATACGTTACACGTTGTATGTTGTACGTTGTACGTTATACGTTGTACGTTATACGTTGTACGTTATACGTTGTACGTTATACGTTATACGCTGTACGTTATACGCTGTACGTTATACGCTGTACGTTATACGTTATACGTTATACGTTAAACGTTGTATGTTGTACGTTGTACGTTGTACGTTATACGTTGTACGTTATACGTTGTACGTTATACGCTGTACGTTATCCGTTGTACGTTATACGTTATACGTTATACGTTATACGCTGTACGTTATCCGTTGTACGTTATACGTTATACGTTATACTTTATACGTTATACGTTTTACGTTATACGCTGTACGTTATACGCTGTACGTTATACGCTGTACGTTATACGTTATACGTTATACGTTACACGTTGTACGTTGTACGTTGTACGTTATACGTTATACGTTATACGTTATACGTTATACGCTGTACGTTATCCGTTGTACGTTATACGTTATACGTTATACTTTATACGTTATACGTTTTACGTTATACGCTGTACGTTATACGCTGTACGTTATACGTTATACGTTACACGTTGTACGCTGTACGTTATACGTTGTACGTTATACGTTGTACGTTATACGTTATACGCTGTACGTTATACGCTGTACGTTATACGCTGTACGTTATACGCTGTACGTTATACGTTATACGTTATACGTTACACGTTGTATGTTGTACGATGTACGTTATACGTTGTACGTTATACGTTGTACGTTATACGCTGTACGTTATCCGTTGTACGTTATACGTTATACGTTATACGTTATACGTTATACGTTATACGTTGTACGTTATACGTTGTACGTTATACGTTATACGCTGTACGTTATACGCTGTACGTTATACGTTACACGTTGTACGTTGTACGTTATACGTTATTCGTTACACGTTGTACGTTGTACGTTGTACGTTGTACGTTATACGTTGTACGTTATACGTTGTACGTTATACGCTGTACGTTATCCGTTGTATGTTATACGTTATACGTTATACGTTATACGTTATACGTTATACGTTATACGTTATACGTTATACGTTATACGTTATACGTTATACGTTACACGTTGTACGTTGTACGTTGTACGTTATACGTTGAACGTTATACGTTGTACGTTATACGTTATACGTTATACGTTATACGTTATACGTTATACGTTATACGTTATACGTTATACGTTATACGTTATACGTTATACGTTATACGTTATACGTTATACGTTATTCGTTATACGTTATACGTTATACGTTATACGTTATACGTTATACGTTATACGTTATACGTTGTACGTTATACGTTATACGTTATACGTTATACGTTATACGTTATACGTTATACGTTATACGTTATACGTTATACGTTATACGTTATACGTTATACGTTATACGTTATACGATATACGTTATACGTTATACGTTATACGATATACGTTACACGTTATACGTTATACGCTGTACGTTATACGCTGTACGTTATACGCTGTACGTTATACGTTATACGTTATACGTTTTACGTTATACGCTGTACGTTATACGCTGTACGTTATACGCTGTACGTTATACGTTATACGTTATACGTTACACGTTGTACGTTGTACGTTATACGTTGTACGTTATACGTTGTACGTTATACGTTGTACGTTATACGTTATACGTTATACGTTATACGATATACGTTATACGATATACGTTATACGTTATACGTTATACGTTATACGTTATACGTTATACGTTATACGCTGTACGTTATAAGCTGTACGTTATACGTTATACGTTATACGTTACACGTTGTACGTTGTACGTTGTACGTTATACGTTGAACGTTATACGTTGTACGTTATACGTTATACGTTACACGTTATACGTTATACGTTATACGATATACGTTACACGTTATTCGTTATACTTTATACGTTATACGTTATACGTTATACGTTATACGCTGTACGTTATACGCTGTACGTTATACGCTGTACGTTATACGTTATACGTTATACGTTACACGTTGTACGTTGTACGTTGTACGTTATACGTTATACGTTATACGTTACACGTTGTACGTTATACGTTGTACGTTATACGCTGTACGTTATCCGTTGTATGTTATACGTTATACGTTATACGTTATACGTTATACGCTGTACGTTATCCGTTGTACGTTATACGTTATACGTTATACGTTATACTTCATACGTTATACGTTTTACGTTATACGCTGTACGTTATAAGCTGTACGTTATACGTTATACGTTATACGTTACACGTTGTACGTTGTACGTTGTACGTTATACGTTGAACGTTATACGTTGTACGTTATACGTTATACGTTATACGTTATACGTTATACGTTATACGTTATACGTTATACGTTATACGTTATACGTTATACGTTATACGTTATACGTTATACGTTATACGTTATACGTTATACGTTATACGTTATACGTTATACGTTATGCGTTTTACGTTATACGTTATACGTTATACGTTATACGTTATACGTTATATGTTATACGTTATACGTTATACGTTATACGTTATCCGTTATCCGTTATACGTTACACGTTATACGTTATACGTTATACGCTGTACGTTAGACGCTGTACGTTATACGCTGTACGTTATACGTTATACGTTATACGTTATACGTTATACGCTGTACGTTATCCGTTGTATGTTATACGTTATACGTTATACGTTATACGTTATACGCTGTACGTTATCCGTTGTACGTTATACGTTATACGTTATACGTTATACTTCATACGTTATACGTTTTACGTTATACGCTGTACGTTATACGTTATACGTTATACGTTATACGTTATACGTTATACGTTATACGTTATACGTTATACGTTATACGTTATACGTTATACGTTATACGTTATACGTTATACGTTATACGTTATACGTTATACGTTATACGTTATACGTTATACGTTATACGTTATACGTTATACGTTATACGTTATACGTTATACGTTATACGTTATACGTTATACGTTATACGTTATACGTTATACGTTATACGTTATACGTTATACGTTATACGTTATACGTTATACGTTATACGTTATACGTTATACGTTATACGTTATACGTTATACGTTATACGTTATACGTTATACGTTATACGTTATACGTTATACGTTATACGTTATACGTTATACGTTATACGTTATACGTTATACGTTATACGTTATACGTTATACGTTATACGTTATACGTTATACGTTATACGTTATACGTTATACGTTATACGTTATCCGTTATACGATATACGTTACACGTTATACGTTATACGTTACACGTTGTACGTTGTACGTTGTACGTTATACGTTACACGTTGTACGTTGTACGTTATACGTTATACGTTACACGTTGTACGTTGTACGTTGTACGTTGTACGTTATACGTTGTACGTTATACGTTATACGTTATACGTTACACGTTGTACGTTGTACGTTGTACGTTATACGTTATACGTTATACGTTACACGTTGTACGTTATACCGTGTACGTTATACGCTGTACGTTATCCGTTGTATGTTATACGTTATACGTTATACGTTATACGATATACGTTATACGTTATACCTTGTACGTTATACGTTATACGCTGTACGTTATACGTTATACGTTATACGCTGTACGTTATACGCTGTACGTTATACGCTGTACGTTGTACGTTGTACGTTATACGTTATACGTTACACGTTGTACGTTGTACGTTGTACGTTGTACGTTATACGTTGTACGTTATACGTTATACGTTATACGTTATACGTTATACGTTAAACGTTATACGTTATACGTTATACGTTATACGTTATACGTTATACGTTATACGTTATACGTTATACGTTATACGTTATACGTTATACGTTATACGTTATACGTTATACGTTATACGATATACGTTACACGTTATACGTTATACTTTATACGTTATACGTTATACGTTATACGTTATACGCTGTACGTTATACGCTGTACGTTATACGTTATACGTTATACGTTATACGTTATACGTTATACGTTATACGTTATACGTTATACGTTATACGTTATACGTTATACGTTATACGTTATACGTTATACGTTATACGTTATACGTTATACGTTATACGTTATACGTTATACGTTATACGTTATACGTTATACGATATACGTTACACGTTATACGTTATACTTTATACGTTATACGTTATACGTTATACGCTGTACGTTATACGCTGTACGTTATACGCTGTACGTTATACGCTGTACGTTATACGTTATACGTTATACGTTACACGTTGTACGTTGTACGTTATACGTTATACGTTACACGTTGTACGTTGTACGTTGTACGTTATACGTTGTACGTTATACGTTATACGTTATACGTTATACGTTATACGATATACGTTATACGTTATACGTTATACGTTATACGTTATACGCTGTACGTTATACGTTATACGTTATACGCTGTACGTTATACGCTGTACGTTATACGCTGTACGTTATACGTTATACGTTACACGTTGTACGTTGTACGTTATACGTTATACGTTACACGTTGTACGTTGTACGTTGTACGTTGTACGTTGTACGTTATACGTTGTACGTTATACGTTATACGTTATACGTTATACGTTATACGTTATACGTTATACGTTATACGTTATACGTTATACGTTATACGTTATACGTTATACGTTATACGTTATACGTTATACGTTATACGTTATACGTTATACGTTATACGTTATACGTTATACGTTATACGTTATACGTTATACGTTATACGTTATACGTTATACGTTATACGTTATACGTTATACGTTATACGTTATACGTTATACGTTATATGTTATACGTTATACGTTATACGTTATACGATATACGTTACACGTTATACGTTATACTTTATACGTTATACGTTATACGTTATACGTTATACGCTGTACGTTATACGCTGTACGTTATACGCTGTACGTTATACGTTATACGTTATACGTTACACGTTGTACGTTGTACGTTATACGTTATACGTTACACGTTGTACGTTATACGTTATACGTTACACGTTGTACGTTGTATGTTGTACGTTATACGTTGTACGTTATACGTTATACGTTATACGTTATACGTTATACGTTATACGTTATACGTTATACGTTATACGTTATACGTTATACGTTATACGTTATACGTTATACGTTATACGTTATACGTTATACGTTATACGTTATACGTTATACGTTATACGTTATACGTTATACGTTATACGTTATACGTTATACGTTATACGTTATACGTTATACGTTATACGTTATACGTTATACGTTACACGTTGTACGTTGTACGTTATACGTTATACGTTATACGTTATACGTTATACGTTATACGTTATACGTTATACGTTATACGTTATACGTTATACGTTATACGTTATACGTTATACGTTATACGTTATACGTTATACGTTATACGTTATACGTTATACGTTATACGTTATACGTTATACGTTATACGTTATACGTTATACGTTATACGTTATACGTTATACGTTATACGTTATACGTTACACGTTGTACGTTGTACGTTATACGTTATACGTTACACGTTGTACGTTGTACGTTGTACGTTGTACGTTGTACGTTGTACGTTATACGTTATACGTTATACGCTGTACGTTATACGCTGTACGTTATACGCTGTACGTTATACGTTATACGTTACACGTTGTACGCTGTACGTTATACGTTGTACGTTATACGTTGTACGTTATACGTTATACGCTGTACGTTATACGCTGTACGTTATACGCTGTACGTTATACGTTATACGTTATACGTTACACGTTGTATGTTGTACGATGTACGTTATACGTTGTACGTTGTACGTTATACGCTGTACGTTATACGCTGTACGTTATCCATTGTACGTTATACGTTATACGTTATACGTTATACGTTATACGTTATACGTTATACGTTATACGCTGTACGTTATCCGTTGTACGTTATAAGTTATACGTTATACTTTATACGTTATACGTTTTACGTTACACGCTGTACGTTATACGCTGTACGTTATACGCTGTACGTTATACGTTATACGTTATACGTTATACGTTATACGTTACACGTTGTATGTTGTACGTTGTACGTTATACGTTGTACGTTATACGTTGTACGTTATACGTTGTACGTTATACGTTATACGCTGTACGTTATACGCTGTACGTTATACGCTGTACGTTATACGTTATACGTTATACGTTAAACGTTGTATGTTGTACGTTGTACGTTGTACGTTATACGTTGTACGTTATACGTTGTACGTTATACGCTGTACGTTATCCGTTGTACGTTATACGTTATACGTTATACGTTATACGCTGTACGTTATCCGTTGTACGTTATACGTTATACGTTATACTTTATACGTTATACGTTTTACGTTATACGCTGTACGTTATACGCTGTACGTTATACGCTGTACGTTATACGTTATACGTTATACGTTACACGTTGTACGTTGTACGTTGTACGTTATACGTTATACGTTATACGTTATACGTTATACGCTGTACGTTATCCGTTGTACGTTATACGTTATACGTTATACTTTATACGTTATACGTTTTACGTTATACGCTGTACGTTATACGCTGTACGTTATACGTTATACGTTACACGTTGTACGCTGTACGTTATACGTTGTACGTTATACGTTGTACGTTATACGTTATACGCTGTACGTTATACGCTGTACGTTATACGCTGTACGTTATACGCTGTACGTTATACGTTATACGTTATACGTTACACGTTGTATGTTGTACGATGTACGTTATACGTTGTACGTTATACGTTGTACGTTATACGCTGTACGTTATCCGTTGTACGTTATACGTTATACGTTATACGTTATACGTTATACGTTATACGTTGTACGTTATACGTTGTACGTTATACGTTATACGCTGTACGTTATACGCTGTACGTTATACGCTGTACGTTATACGTTATACGTTATACGTTACACGTTGTATGTTGTACGATGTACGTTATACGTTGTACGTTATACGTTGTACGTTATACGCTGTACGTTATCCGTTGTACGTTATACGTTATACGTTATACGTTATACGTTATACGTTATACGCTGTACGTTATCCGTTGTACGTTATAAGTTATACGTTATACTTTATACGTTATACGTTTTACGTTACACGCTGTACGTTATACGCTGTACGTTATACGCTGTACGTTATACGTTATACGTTATACGTTATACGTTATACGTTATACGTTACACGTTGTATGTTGTACGTTGTACGTTATACGTTGTACGTTATACGTTGTACGTTATACGTTGTACGTTATACGTTATACGCTGTACGTTATACGCTGTACGTTATACGCTGTACGTTATACGCTGTACGTTATACGTTATACGTTATACGTTATACGTTACACGTTGTATGTTGTAGGATGTACGTTATACGTTGTACGTTATACGTTGTACGTTATACGCTGTACGTTATCCGTTGTACGTTATACGTTATACGTTATACGTTATACGTTGTACGTTATACGTTGTACGTTATACGTTATACGCTGTACGTTATACGCTGTACGTTATACGCTGTACGTTATACGTTATACGTTATACGTTACACGTTGTATGTTGTACGATGTACGTTATACGTTGTACGTTATACGTTGTACGTTATACGCTGTACGTTATCCGTTGTACGTTATACGTTATACGTTATACGTTATACGTTATACGTTATACGCTGTACGTTATCCGTTGTACGTTATAAGTTATACGTTATACTTTATACGTTATACGTTTTACGTTACACGCTGTACGTTATACGCTGTACGTTATACGCTGTACGTTATACGTTATACGTTATACGTTATACGTTATACGTTATACGTTATACGTTACACGTTATACGTTATACGTTACACGTTGTATGTTGTACGTTGTACGTTGTACGTTATACGTTGTACGTTATACGTTATACGTTATACGTTATACGTTATACGTTATACGTTATACGTTATACGTTATACGTTATACGTTATACGTTATACGTTATACGTTATACGTTATACGTTATACGTTATACGTTATACGTTATACGTTATACGTTATACGTTATACGTTATACGTTATACGTTATACGTTATACGTTATACGTTATACGTTATACGTTATACGTTATATGTTATACGTTATACGTTATACGTTATACGATATACGTTACACGTTATACGTTATACTTTATACGTTATACGTTATACGTTATACGTTATACGCTGTACGTTATACGCTGTACGTTATACGCTGTACGTTATACGTTATACGTTATACGTTACACGTTGTACGTTGTACGTTATACGTTATACGTTACACGTTGTACGTTATACGTTATACGTTACACGTTGTACGTTGTACGTTGTACGTTGTACGTTGTACGTTATACGTTGTACGTTATACGTTATACGTTATACGTTATACGTTATACGTTATACGTTATACGTTATACGTTATACGTTATACGTTATACGTTATACGTTATACGTTATACGTTATACGTTATACGTTATACGTTATACGTTATACGTTATACGTTATACGTTATACGTTATACGTTATACGTTATACGTTATACGTTATACGTTATACGTTATACGTTATACGTTACACGTTGTACGTTGTACGTTATACGTTATACGCTGTACGTTATACGCTGTACGTTATACGCTGTACGTTATACGTTATACGTTATACGTTACACGTTGTATGTTGTACGATGTACGTTATACGTTGTACGTTATACGTTGTACGTTATACGCTGTACGTTATCCGTTGTACGTTATACGTTATACGTTATACGTTATACGTTATACGTTATACGCTGTACGTTATCCGTTGTACGTTATAAGTTATACGTTATACTTTATACGTTATACGTTTTACGTTACACGCTGTACGTTATACGCTGTACGTTATACGCTGTACGTTATACGTTATACGTTATACGTTATACGTTATACGTTATACGTTACACGTTGTATGTTGTACGTTGTACGTTATACGTTGTACGTTATACGTTGTACGTTATACGTTGTACGTTATACGTTATACGCTGTACGTTATACGCTGTACGTTATACGCTGTACGTTATACGTTATACGTTATACGTTAAACGTTGTATGTTGTACGTTGTACGTTGTACGTTATACGTTGTACGTTATACGTTGTACGTTATACGCTGTACGTTATCCGTTGTACGTTATACGTTATACGTTATACGTTATACGTTGTACGTTATACGTTGTACGTTATACGTTATACGCTGTACGTTATACGCTGTACGTTATACGCTGTACGTTATACGTTATACGTTATACGTTACACGTTGTATGTTGTACGATGTACGTTATACGTTGTACGTTATACGTTGTACGTTATACGCTGTACGTTATCCGTTGTACGTTATACGTTATACGTTATACGTTATACGTTATACGTTATACGCTGTACGTTATCCGTTGTACGTTATAAGTTATACGTTATACTTTATACGTTATACGTTTTACGTTACACGCTGTACGTTATACGCTGTACGTTATACGCTGTACGTTATACGTTATACGTTATACGTTATACGTTATACGTTATACGTTACACGTTGTATGTTGTACGTTGTACGTTATACGTTGTACGTTATACGTTGTACGTTATACGTTGTACGTTATACGTTATACGCTGTACGTTATACGCTGTACGTTGTACGTTATACGTTGTACGTTATACGTTATACGTTATACGTTATACGTTATACGTTATACGTTATACGTTATACGTTATACGTTATACGTTATACGTTATACGTTATACGTTATACGTTATACGTTATACGTTATACGTTATACGTTATACGTTATACGTTATACGTTATACGTTATACGTTATACGTTATACGTTATACGTTATACGTTATACGTTATACGTTATACGTTACACGTTGTACGTTGTACGTTATACGTTATACGTTACACGTTGTACGTTGTACGTTGTACGTTGTACGTTATACGTTGTACGTTATACGATATACGCTGTACGTTATACGTTATACGCTGTACGTTATACGCTGTACGTTATACGTTATACGTTATACGTTATACGTTGTACGTTATACGTTATACGTTATACGCTGTACGTTATACGCTGTACGTTATACGCTGTACGTTATACGTTATACGTTACACGTTGTACGCTGTACGTTATACGTTGTACGTTATACGTTGTACGTTATACGTTATACGCTGTACGTTATACGCTGTACGTTATACGCTGTACGTTATACGTTATACGTTATACGTTACACGTTGTATGTTGTACGATGTACGTTATACGTTGTACGTTATACGTTGTACGTTATACGCTGTACGTTATCCGTTGTACGTTATACGTTATACGTTATACGTTATACGTTATACGTTATACGCTGTACGTTATCCGTTGTACGTTATAAGTTATACGTTATACTTTATACGTTATACGTTTTACGTTACACGCTGTACGTTATACGCTGTACGTTATACGCTGTACGTTATACGTTATACGTTATACGTTATACGTTATACGTTATACGTTACACGTTGTATGTTGTACGTTGTACGTTATACGTTGTACGTTATACGTTGTACGTTATACGTTGTACGTTATACGTTATACGCTGTACGTTATACGCTGTACGTTATACGCTGTACGTTATACGTTATACGTTATACGTTAAACGTTGTACGTTGTACGTTGTACGTTGTACGTTATACGTTGTACGTTATACGTTGTACGTTATACGCTGTACGTTATCCGTTGTACGTTATACGTTATACGTTATACGTTATACGCTGTACGTTATCCGTTGTACGTTATACGTTATACGTTATACTTTATACGTTATACGTTTTACGTTATACGCTGTACGTTATACGCTGTACGTTATACGCTGTACGTTATACGTTATACGTTATACGTTACACGTTGTACGCTGTACGTTATACGTTGTACGTTATACGTTGTACGTTATACGTTATACGCTGTACGTTATACGCTGTACGTTATACGCTGTACGTTATACGCTGTACGTTATACGTTATACGTTATACGTTACACGTTGTATGTTGTACGATGTACGTTATACGTTGTACGTTATACGTTGTACGTTATACGCTGTACGTTATCCGTTGTACGTTATACGTTATACGTTATACGTTATACGTTGTACGTTATACGTTGTACGTTATACGTTATACGCTGTACGTTATACGCTGTACGTTATACGCTGTACGTTATACGTTATACGTTATACGTTACACGTTGTATGTTGTACGATGTACGTTATACGTTGTACGTTATACGTTGTACGTTATACGCTGTACGTTATCCGTTGTACGTTATACGTTATACGTTATACGTTATACGTTATACGTTATACGCTGTACGTTATCCGTTGTACGTTATAAGTTATACGTTATACTTTATACGTTATACGTTTTACGTTACACGCTGTACGTTATACGCTGTACGTTATACGCTGTACGTTATACGTTATACGTTATACGTTATACGTTATACGTTATACGTTATACGTTACACGTTGTATGTTGTACGTTGTACGTTATACGTTGTACGTTATACGTTGTACGTTATACGTTGTACGTTATACGTTATACGTTGTACGTTATACGTTATACGCTGTACGTTATACGCTGTACGTTATACGCTGTACGTTATACGTTATACGTTATACGTTACACGTTGTATGTTGTACGATGTACGTTATACGTTGTACGTTATACGTTGTACGTTATACGCTGTACGTTATCCGTTGTACGTTATACGTTATACGTTATACGTTATACGTTATACGTTATACGCTGTACGTTATCCGTTGTACGTTATAAGTTATACGTTATACTTTATACGTTATACGTTTTACGTTACACGCTGTACGTTATACGCTGTACGTTATACGTTATACGTTATACGTTAAACGTTGTATGTTGTACGTTGTACGTTGTACGTTATACGTTGTACGTTATACGTTGTACGTTATACGCTGTACGTTATCCGTTGTACGTTATACGTTATACGTTATACGTTATACGTTATACGCTGTACGTTATCCATTGTACGTTATACGTTATACGTTATACGTTATACGTTATACGTTTTACGTTATACGCTGTACGTTATACGCTGTACGTTATACGCTGTACGTTATACGTTATACGTTATACGTTACACGTTGTACGTTGTACGTTGTACGTTATACGTTATACGTTATACGTTATACGCTGTACGTTATCCGTTGTACGTTATACGTTATACGTTATACTTTATACGTTATACGTTTTACGTTATACGCTGTACGTTATACGCTGTACGTTATACGTTATACGTTACACGTTGTACGTTGTACGTTATACGTTGTACGTTATACGTTGTACGTTATACGTTATACGCTGTACGTTATACGCTGTACGTTATACGCTGTACGTTATACGCTGTACGTTATACGTTATACGTTATACGTTATACGTTATACGTTATACGTTATACGTTATACGTTATCCGTTATACGATATACGTTACACGTTATACGTTATACGTTATACGCTGTACGTTATACGCTGTACGTTATACGCTGTACGTTATACGTTATACGTTATACGTTATACGTTATACGTTATACGTTATACGTTATACGTTATACGTTATACGTTATACGTTATACGTTATACGTTATACGTTATACGTTATACGTTATACGTTATACGTTATACGTTATACGTTATACGTTATACGTTATACGTTATACGTTATACGTTATACGTTATACGTTATACGTTATACGTTATACGTTATACGTTATACGTTATACGTTATACGTTATACGTTATACGTTATACGTTATACGTTATACGTTATACGTTATACGTTATACGTTATACGTTATACGTTATACGTTATACGTTATACGTTATACGTTATACGTTATACGTTATACGTTATACGTTATACGTTATACGTTATACGTTATACGTTATACGTTATACGTTATACGTTATACGTTATACGTTATACGTTATACGTTATACGTTATACGTTATACGTTATACGTTATACGTTATACGTTATACGTTATACGTTATACGTTATACGTTATACGTTATACGTTATACGTTATACGTTATACGTTATACGTTATACGTTATACGTTATACGTTATACGTTATACGTTATACGTTATACGTTATACGTTATACGTTATACGTTATACGTTATACGTTATACGTTATACGTTATACGTTATACTTTATACGTTATACGTTTTACGTTATACGCTGTACGTAATACGCTGTACGTTATACGTTATACGTTACACGTTGTACGCTGTACGTTATACGTTGTACGTTATACGTTGTACGTTATACGTTATACGCTGTACGTTATACGCTGTACGTTATACGCTGTACGTTATACGCTGTACGTTATACGTTATACGTTATACGTTATACGTTATACGTTATACGTTATACGTTATACGTTATACGTTATACGTTATCCGTTATACGATATACGTTACACGTTATACGTTATACGTTATACGCTGTACGTTATACGCTGTACGTTATACGTTATACGTTATACGTTATACGTTATACGTTATACGTTATACGTTATACGTTATACGTTATACGTTATACGTTATACGTTATACGTTATACGTTATACGTTATACGTTATACGTTATACGTTATACGTTATACGTTATACGTTATACGTTATACGTTATACGTTATACGTTATACGTTATACGTTATACGTTATACGTTATACGTTATACGTTATACGTTATACGTTATACGTTATACGTTATACGCTGTACGTTATCCGTTGTACGTTATACGTTATACGTTATACGTTATACGTTGTACGTTATACGTTGTACGTTATACGTTATACGCTGTACGTTATACGCTGTACGTTATACGCTGTACGTTATACGTTATACGTTATACGTTACACGTTGTATGTTGTACGATGTACGTTATACGTTGTACGTTATACGTTGTACGTTATACGCTGTACGTTATCCGTTGTACGTTATACGTTATACGTTATACGTTATACGTTATACGTTATACGCTGTACGTTATCCGTTGTACGTTATAAGTTATACGTTATACTTTATACGTTATACGTTTTACGTTACACGCTGTACGTTATACGCTGTACGTTATACGCTGTCCGTTATACGTTATACGTTATACGTTATACGTTATACGTTATACGTTATACGTTACACGTTATATGTTGTACGTTGTACGTTATACGTTGTACGTTATACGTTGTACGTTATACGTTGTACGTTATACGTTATACGTTGTACGTTATACGTTATACGCTGTACGTTATACGCTGTACGTTATACGCTGTACGTTATACGTTATACGTTATACGTTACACGTTGTATGTTGTACGATGTACGTTATACGTTGTACGTTATACGTTGTACGTTATACGCTGTACGTTATCCGTTGTACGTTATACGTTATACGTTATACGTTATACGTTATACGTTATACGCTGTACGTTATCCGTTGTACGTTATAAGTTATACGTTATACTTTATACGTTATACGTTTTACGTTACACGCTGTACGTTATACGCTGTACGTTATACGTTATACGTTATACGTTAAACGTTGTATGTTGTACGTTGTACGTTGTACGTTATACGTTGTACGTTATACGTTGTACGTTATACGCTGTACGTTATCCGTTGTACGTTATACGTTATACGTTATACGTTATACGTTATACGCTGTACGTTATCCATTGTACGTTATACGTTATACGTTATACTTTATACGTTATACGTTTTACGTTATACGCTGTACGTTATACGCTGTACGTTATACGCTGTACGTTATACGTTATACGTTATACGTTACACGTTGTACGTTGTACGTTGTACGTTATACGTTATACGTTATACGTTATACGCTGTACGTTATCCGTTGTACGTTATACGTTATACGTTATACTTCATACGTTATACGTTTTACGTTATACGCTGTACGTTATACGCTGTAAGTTATACGTTATACGTTACACGTTGTACGCTGTACGTTATACGTTGTACGTTATACGTTGTACGTTATACGTTATACGCTGTACGTTATACGCTGTACGTTATACGCTGTACGTTATACGCTGTACGTTATACGTTATACGTTATACGTTATACGTTATACGTTATACGTTATACGTTATACGTTATACGTTATCCGTTATACGATATACGTTACACGTTATACGTTATACGTTATACGCTGTACGTTATACGCTGTACGTTATACGCTGTACGTTATACGTTATACGTTATACGTTATACGTTATACGTTATACGTTATACGTTATACGTTATACGTTATACGTTATACGTTATACGTTATACGTTATACGTTATACGTTATACGTTATACGTTATACGTTATACGTTATACGTTATACGTTATACGTTATACGTTATACGTTATACGTTATACGTTATACGTTATACGTTATACGTTATACGTTATACGTTATACGTTATACGTTATACGTTATACGTTATACGTTATACGTTATACGTTATACGTTATACGTTATACGTTATACGTTATACGTTATACGTTATACGTTATACGTTATACGTTATACGTTATACGTTATACGTTATACGTTATACGTTATACGTTATACGTTATACGTTATACGTTATACGTTATACGTTATACGTTATACGTTATACGTTATACGTTATACGTTATACGTTATACGTTATACGTTATACGTTATACGTTATACGTTATACGTTATACGTTATACGTTATACGTTATACGTTATACGTTATACGTTATACGTTATACGTTATACGTTATACGTTATACGTTATACGTTATACGTTATACGTTATACGTTATACGTTATACGTTATACGTTATACGTTATACGTTATACGTTATACGTTATACGTTATACTTTATACGTTATACGTTTTACGTTACACGCTGTACGTTATACGCTGTACGTTATACGTTATACGTTATACGTTAAACGTTGTATGTTGTACGTTGTACGTTGTACGTTATACGTTGTACGTTATACGTTGTACGTTATACGCTGTACGTTATCCGTTGTACGTTATACGTTATACGTTATACGTTATACGTTATACGCTGTACGTTATCCATTGTACGTTATACGTTATACGTTATACTTTATACGTTATACGTTTTACGTTATACGCTGTACGTTATACGCTGTACGTTATACGCTGTACGTTATACGTTATACGTTATACGTTACACGTTGTACGTTGTACGTTGTACGTTATACGTTATACGTTATACGTTATACGCTGTACGTTATCCGTTGTACGTTATACGTTATACGTTATACTTTATACGTTATACGTTTTACGTTATACGCTGTACGTTATACGCTGTACGTTATACGTTATACGTTACACGTTGTACGTTGTACGTTATACGTTGTACGTTATACGTTGTACGTTATACGTTATACGCTGTACGTTATACGCTGTACGTTATACGCTGTACGTTATACGCTGTACGTTATACGTTATACGTTATACGTTATACGTTATACGTTATACGTTATACGTTATACGTTATACGTTATCCGTTATACGATATACGTTACACGTTATACGTTATACGTTATACGCTGTACGTTATACGCTGTACGTTATACGCTGTACGTTATACGTTATACGTTATACGTTATACGTTATACGTTATACGTTATACGTTATACGTTATCCGTTATACGATATACGTTACACGTTATACGTTATACGTTATACGCTGTACGTTATACGCTGTACGTTATACGCTGTACGTTATACGTTATACGTTATACGTTATACGTTATACGTTATACGTTATACGTTATACGTTATACGTTATACGTTATACGTTATACGTTATACGTTATACGTTATACGTTATACGTTATACGTTATACGTTATACGTTATACGTTATACGTTATACGTTATACGTTATACGTTATACGTTATACGTTATACGTTATACGTTATACGTTATACGTTATACGTTATACGTTATACGTTATACGTTATACGTTATACGTTATACGTTATACGTTATACGTTATACGTTATACGTTATACGTTATACGTTATACGTTATACGTTATACGTTATACGTTATACGTTATACGTTATACGTTATACGTTATACGTTATACGTTATACGTTATACGTTATACGTTATACGTTATACGCTGTACGTTATACGCTGTACGTTATACGCTGTACGTTATACGTTATACGTTATACGTTACACGTTGTACGTTGTACGTCATACGTTATACGTTATACGTTATACGATATACGTTATACGTTATACCTTGTACGTTATACGTTATACGCTGTACGTTATACGTTATACGTTATACGCTGTACGTTATACGCTGTACGTTATACGCTGTACGTTATACGTTATACGTTACACGTTGTACGTTGTACGTTATACGTTATACGTTACACGTTGTACGTCGTACGTTGTACGTTTGCGTTATACGTTGTACGTTATACGTTATACGTTATACGTTATACGTTATACGTTATACGTTATACGTTATACGTTATACGTTATACGTTATACGTTATACGTTATACGTTATACGTTATACGTTATACGTTATACGTTACACGTTGTACGTTGTACGTTATACGTTATACGTTACACGTTGTACGTTGTACGTTGTACGTTGTACGTTGTACGTTGTACGTTATACGTTATACGCTGTACGTTATACGTTATACGCTGTACGTTATACGCTGTACGTTATACGTTATACGTTATACGTTGTACGTTATACGTTATACGTTATACGCTGTACGTTATACGCTGTACGTTATACGCTGTACGTTATACGTTATACGTTACACGTTGTACGCTGTACGTTATACGCTGTACGTTATACGCTGTACGTTATACGTTATACGTTATACGTTACACGTTGTACGTTGTACGTCATACGTTATACGTTATACGTTATACGATATACGTTATACGTTATACCTTGTACGTTATACGTTATACGCTGTACGTTATACGTTTTACGTTATACGCTGTACGTAATACGCTGTACGTTATACGTTATACGTTACACGTTGTACGCTGTACGTTATACGTTGTACGTTATACGTTGTACGTTATACGTTATACGCTGTACGTTATACGCTGTACGTTATACGCTGTACGTTATACGCTGTACGTTATACGTTATACGTTATACGTTATACGTTATACGTTATACGTTATACGTTATACGTTATACGTTATACGTTATCCGTTATACGATATACGTTACACGTTATACGTTATACGTTATACGCTGTACGTTATACGCTGTACGTTATACGCTGTACGTTATACGTTATACGTTATACGTTATACGTTATACGTTATACGTTATACGTTATACGTTATACGTTATACGTTATACGTTATACGTTATACGTTATACGTTATACGTTATACGTTATACGTTATACGTTATACGTTATACGTTATACGTTATACGTTATACGTTATACGTTATACGTTATACGTTATACGTTATACGTTATACGTTATACGTTATACGTTATACGTTATACGTTATACGTTATACGTTATACGTTATACGTTATACGTTATACGTTATACGTTATACGTTATACGTTATACGTTATACGTTATACGTTATACGTTATACGTTATACGTTATACGTTATACGTTATACGTTATACGTTATACGTTATACGTTATACGTTATACGTTATACGTTATACGCTGTACGTTATACGCTGTACGTTATACGCTGTACGTTATACGTTATACGTTATACGTTACACGTTGTACGTTGTACGTCATACGTTATACGTTATACGTTATACGATATACGTTATACGTTATACCTTGTACGTTATACGTTATACGCTGTACGTTATACGTTATACGTTATACGCTGTACGTTATACGCTGTACGTTATACGCTGTACGTTATACGTTATACGTTACACGTTGTACGTTGTACGTTATACGTTATACGTTACACGTTGTACGTCGTACGTTGTACGTTTGCGTTATACGTTGTACGTTATACGTTATACGTTATACGTTATACGTTATACGTTATACGTTATACGTTATACGTTATACGTTATACGTTATACGTTATACGTTATACGTTATACGTTATACGTTATACGTTATACGTTACACGTTGTACGTTGTACGTTATACGTTATACGTTACACGTTGTACGTTGTACGTTGTACGTTGTACGTTGTACGTTGTACGTTATACGTTATACGCTGTACGTTATACGTTATACGCTGTACGTTATACGCTGTACGTTATACGTTATACGTTATACGTTGTACGTTATACGTTATACGTTATACGCTGTACGTTATACGCTGTACGTTATACGCTGTACGTTATACGTTATACGTTACACGTTGTACGCTGTACGTTATACGCTGTACGTTATACGCTGTACGTTATACGTTATACGTTATACGTTACACGTTGTACGTTGTACGTCATACGTTATACGTTATACGTTATACGATATACGTTATACGTTATACGATATACGTTATACGTTATACCTTGTACGTTATACGTTATACGTTATACGCTGTACGTTATACGCTGTACGTTATACGCTGTACGTTATACGCTGTACGTTATACGTTATACGTTATACGTTATACGTTATACGTTATACGTTATACGTTATACGTTATACGTTATACGTTATACGATATACGTTACACGTTATACGTTATACTTTATACGTTATACGTTATACGTTATACGTTATACGCTGTACGTTATACGCTGTACGTTATACGCTGTACGTTATACGTTATACGTTATACGTTACACGTTGTACGTTGTACGTTATACGTTATACGTTACACGTTGTACGTTGTACGTTGTACGTTGTACGTTGTACGTTGTACGTTGTACGTTATACGTTATACGCTGTACGTTATACGTTATACGCTGTACGTTATACGCTGTACGTTATACGTTATACGTTATACGTTGTACGTTATACGTTATACGTTATACGCTGTACGTTATACGCTGTACGTTATACGCTGTACGTTATACGTTATACGTTACACGTTGTACGCTGTACGTTATACGTTGTACGTTATACGTTGTACGTTATACGTTATACGCTGTACGTTATACGCTGTACGTTATACGCTGTACGTTATACGTTATACGTTATACGTTACACGTTGTATGTTGTACGATGTACGTTATACGTTGTACGTTATACGTTGTACGTTATACGCTGTACGTTATCCGTTGTACGTTATACGTTATACGTTATACGTTATACGTTATACGTTATACGTTGTACGTTGTACGTTATACGTTATACGTTATACGTTATACGTTATACGATATACGTTACACGTTATACGTTATACGCTGTACGTTATACGCTGTACGTTATACGTTATACGTTATACGTTATACGTTATACGTTATACGTTATACGTTATACGTTATACGTTATACGTTATACGTTATACGTTATACGTTATACGTTATACGTTATACGTTATACGTTATACGTTATATGTTATACGTTATACGTTATACGTTAACGTTACTCGTTGTACGTTGTACGTTGTACGTTATACGTTGAACGTTATACGTTGTACGTTATACGTTATACGTTATACGTTATACGTTATACGTTATACGTTATACGTTATACGTTATACGTTATACGTTATACGTTATACGTTATACGTTATACGTTATACGTTGTACGTTGTACGTTATACGTTATGCGTTATACGTTATACGTTATACGATATACGTTACACGTTATACGTTATACGTTATACGCTGTACGTTATACGCTGTACGTTATACGTTATACTTTATACGTTATACGTTATACGTTATACGTTATACGTTATACGTTATACGTTATACGTTATACGTTATACGTTATACGTTATACGTTATACGTTATACGTTATACGTTATACGTTATACGTTATACGTTATACGTTATACGTTATACGTTATACGTTATACGTTATACGTTATACGTTATACGTTATACGTTATACGTTATACGTTATACGTTATACTTCATACGTTATACGTTTTACATTATACGCTGTACGTTATACGCTGTAAGTTATACGCTGTTCGTTATACGTTATACGTTATACGTTATACGTTATACGTTATACGGTACACGTTGTACGTTGAACGTTATACGTTATACGTTGTACGTTATACGTTGTACGTTATACGTTATACGTTATACGTTATACGTTATACGATATACGTTATACGTTATACGTTATACGTTATACGTTATACGCTGTACGTTATACGTTGTACGTTATACTTTCTACGCTGTACGTTATACGTTATACGTTATACCTTATACGTTATACGTTGTACGTTATACGTTATACGTTATATGCTGTACGTTATCCGTTGTACGTTATACATTATACGTTATACGTTATACGCTGTACGTTATACGCTGTACGTTATAAGCTGTACGTTATACGTTATACGTTATACGTTACACGTTGCACGTTATACGCTGTACGTTACACGCGGTACGTTATACGCTGTACGTTATACGATATACGTTATACGTTATACGTTACACGTTATACGTTATACGTTATACGTTATACGTTATACGTTATACGTTATACGTTATACGTTATACGTTATACGTTATACGTTATACGTTATACGTTATACGTTATACGTTATACGTTATACGTTATACGTTATACGTTATACGTTATACGTTATACGTTATACGTTATACGTTATACGTTATACGTTATACGTTATACGTTATACGTTATACGTTATACGTTATACGTTATACGTTATACGTTATACGTTATACGTTATACGTTATACGTTATACGTTATACGTTATACGTTATACGTTATACGTTATACGTTATACGTTATACGTTATACGTTATACGTTATACGTTATACGTTATACGTTATACGTTATACGTTATACGTTATACGTTATACGTTATACGTTATACGTTATACGTTATACGTTATACGTTATACGTTATACGTTATACGTTATACGTTATACGTTATACGTTATACGTTATACGTTATACGTTATACGTTATACGTTATACGTTATACGTTATACGTTATACGTTATACGTTATACGTTATACGTTATACGTTGTACGTTGTACGTTATACGTTATGCGTTATACGTTATACGTTATACGATATACGTTACACGTTATACGTTATACGTTATACGCTGTACGTTATACGCTGTACGTTATACGTTATACTTTATACGTTATACGTTATACGTTATACGTTATACGTTATACGTTATACGTTATACGTTATACGTTATACGTTATACGTTATACGTTATACGTTATACGTTATACGTTATACGATATACGTTATACGTTATACCTTGTACGTTATACGTTATACGCTGTACGTTATACGTTATACGTTATACGCTGCACGTTATACGTTATACGTTATACGTTATACGTTATACGTTATACGTTATACGTTATACGTTATACGTTATACGTTATACGTTATACGTTATACGTTATACGTTATACGTTATACGTTATACGTTATACGTTATACGTTATACGTTATACGTTATACGTTATACGTTATACGTTATACGTTATACGTTATACGTTATACGTTATACGTTATACGTTATACGTTATACGTTATACGTTATACGTTATACGTTATACGTTATACGTTATACGTTATACGTTATACGTTATACGTTATACGTTATACGTTATACGTTATACGTTATACGTTATACGTTATACGTTATACGTTATACGTTATACGCTGTACGTTATACGCTGTACGTTATACGCTGTACGTTATACGTTATACGTTATACGTTACACGTTGTACGTTGTACGTCATACGTTATACGTTATACGTTATACGATATACGTTATACGTTATACCTTGTACGTTATACGTTATACGCTGTACGTTATACGTTATACGTTATACGCTGTACGTTATACGCTGTACGTTATACGCTGTACGTTATACGTTATACGTTACACGTTGTACGTTGTACGTTATACGTTATACGTTACACGTTGTACGTCGTACGTTGTACGTTGTACGTTATACGTTGTACGTTATACGTTATACGTTATACGTTATACGTTATACGTTATACGTTATACGTTATACGTTATACGTTATACGTTATACGTTATACGTTATACGTTATACGTTATACGTTATACGTTATACGTTACACGTTGTACGTTGTACGTTATACGTTATACGTTACACGTTGTACGTTGTACGTTGTACGTTGTACGTTGTACGTTGTACGTTGTACGTTATACGTTATACGCTGTACGTTATACGTTATACGCTGTACGTTATACGCTGTACGTTATACGTTATACGTTATACGTTGTACGTTATACGTTATACGTTATACGCTGTACGTTATACGCTGTACGTTATACGCTGTACGTTATACGTTATACGTTACACGTTGTACGCTGTACGTTATACGCTGTACGTTATACGCTGTACGTTATACGTTATACGTTATACGTTACACGTTGTACGTTGTACGTCATACGTTATACGTTATACGTTATACGATATACGTTATACGTTATACCTTGTACGTTATACGTTATACGCTGTACGTTATACGTTATACGTTATACGCTGTACGTTATACGCTGTACGTTATACGCTGTACGTTATACGTTATACGTTATACGTTATACGTTATACGTTATACGTTATACGTTATACGTTATACGTTATACGTTATACGATATACGTTATACGTTATACGATATACGTTACACGTTATACGTTATACTTTATACGTTATACGTTATACGTTATACGTTATACGCTGTACGTTATACGCTGTACGTTATACGCTGTACGTTATACGTTATACGTTATACGTTACACGTTGTACGTTGTACGTTATACGTTATACGTTACACGTTGTACGTTGTACGTTGTACGTTGTACGTTGTACGTTGTACGTTATACGTTATACGCTGTACGTTATACGTTATACGCTGTACGTTATACGCTGTACGTTATACGTTATACGTTATACGTTGTACGTTATACGTTATACGTTATACGCTGTACGTTATACGCTGTACGTTATACGCTGTACGTTATACGTTATACGTTACACGTTGTACGCTGTACGTTATACGTTGTACGTTATACGTTGTACGTTATACGTTATACGCTGTACGTTATACGCTGTACGTTATACGCTGTACGTTATACGTTATACGTTATACGTTACACGTTGTATGTTGTACGATGTACGTTATACGTTGTACGTTATACGTTGTACGTTATACGCTGTACGTTATCCGTTGTACGTTATACGTTATACGTTATACGTTATACGTTATACGTTGTACGTTGTACGTTATACGTTATACGTTATACGTTATACGTTATACGATATACGTTACACGTTATACGTTATACGTTATACGCTGTACGTTATACGCTGTACGTTATACGTTATACGTTATACGTTATACGTTATACGTTATACGTTATACGTTATACGTTATACGTTATACGTTATACGTTATACGTTATACGTTATACGTTATACGTTATACGTTATACGTTATACGTTATACGTTATATGTTATACGTTATACGTTATACGTTAACGTTACTCGTTGTACGTTGTACGTTGTACGTTATACGTTGAACGTTATACGTTGTACGTTATACGTTATACGTTATACGTTATACGTTATACGTTATACGTTATACGTTATACGTTATACGTTATACGTTATACGTTATACGTTATACGTTATACGTTGTACGTTGTACGTTATACGTTATGCGTTATACGTTATACGTTATACGATATACGTTACACGTTATACGTTATACGTTATACGCTGTACGTTATACGCTGTACGTTATACGTTATACTTTATACGTTATACGTTATACGTTATACGTTATACGTTATACGTTATACGTTATACGTTATACGTTATACGTTATACGTTATACGTTATACGTTATACGTTATACGTTATACGTTATACGTTATACGTTATACGTTATACGTTATACGTTATACGTTATACGTTATACGTTATACGTTATACGTTATACGTTATACGTTATACGTTATACGTTATACGTTATACGTTATACGTTATACGTTATACTTCATACGTTATACGTTTTACATTATACGCTGTACGTTATACGCTGTAAGTTATACGCTGTTCGTTATACGTTATACGTTATACGTTATACGTTATACGTTATACGGTACACGTTGTACGTTGAACGTTATACGTTATACGTTGTACGTTATACGTTGTACGTTATACGTTATACGTTATACGTTATACGTTATACGATATACGTTATACGTTATACGTTATACGTTATACGCTGTACGTTATACGTTGTACGTTATACTTTCTACGCTGTACGTTATACGTTATACGTTATACCTTATACGTTATACGTTGTACGTTATACGTTATACGTTATACGCTGTACGTTATCCGTTGTACGTTATACATTATACGTTATACGTTATACGCTGTACGTTATACGCTGTACGTTATAAGCTGTACGTTATACGTTATACGTTATACGTTACACGTTGCACGTTATACGCTGTACGTTACACGCGGTACGTTATACGCTGTACGTTATACGATATACGTTATACGTTATACGTTACACGTTATACGTTATACGTTATACGTTATACGTTATACGTTATACGTTATACGTTATACGTTATACGTTATACGTTATACGTTATACGTTATACGTTATACGTTATACGTTATACGTTATACGTTATACGTTATACGTTATACGTTATACGTTATACGTTATACGTTATACGTTATACGTTATACGTTATACGTTATACGTTATACGTTATACGTTATACGTTATACGTTATACGTTATACGTTATACGTTATACGTTATACGTTATACGTTATACGTTATACGTTATACGTTATACGTTATACGTTATACGTTATACGTTATACGTTATACGTTATACGTTATACGTTATACGTTATACGTTATACGTTATACGTTATACGTTATACGTTATACGTTATACGTTATACGTTATACGTTATACGTTATACGTTATACGTTATACGTTATACGTTATACGTTATACGTTATACGTTATACGTTATACGTTATACGTTATACGTTATACGTTATACGTTGTACGTTGTACGTTATACGTTATGCGTTATACGTTATACGTTATACGATATACGTTACACGTTATACGTTATACGTTATACGCTGTACGTTATACGCTGTACGTTATACGTTATACTTTATACGTTATACGTTATACGTTATACGTTATACGTTATACGTTATACGTTATACGTTATACGTTATACGTTATACGTTATACGTTATACGTTATACGTTATACGTTATACGTTATACGTTATACGTTATACGTTATACGTTATACGTTATACGTTATACGTTATACGTTATACGTTATACGTTATACGTTATACGTTATACGTTATACGTTATACGTTATACGTTATACTTCATACGTTATACGTTTTACATTATACGCTGTACGTTATACGCTGTAAGTTATACGCTGTTCGTTATACGTTATACGTTATACGTTATACGTTATACGTTATACGGTACACGTTGTACGTTGAACGTTATACGTTATACGTTGTACGTTATACGTTGTACGTTATACGTTATACGTTATACGTTATACGATATACGTTATACGTTATACGTTATACGTTATACGTTATACGCTGTACGTTATACGTTGTACGTTATACTTTCTACGCTGTACGTTATACGTTATACGTTATACCTTATACGTTATACGTTGTACGTTATACGTTATACGTTATACGCTGTACGTTATCCGTTGTACGTTATACATTATACGTTATACGTTATACGCTGTACATTATACGCTGTACGTTATAAGCTGTACGTTATACGTTATACGTTATACGTTACACGTTGTACGTTATACGCTGTACGTTACACGCGGTACGTTATACGCTGTACGTTATACGATATACGTTATACGTTATACGTTACACGTTATACGTTATACGTTATACGTTATACGTTATACGTTATACGTTATACGTTATACGTTATACGTTATACGTTATACGTTATACGTTATACGTTATACGTTATACGTTATACGTTATACGTTATACGTTATACGTTATACGTTATACGTTATACGTTATACGTTATACGTTATACGTTATACGTTATACGTTATACGTTATACGTTATACGTTATACGTTATACGTTATACGTTATACGTTATACGTTATACGTTATACGTTATACGTTATACGTTATACGTTATACGTTATACGTTATACGTTATACGTTATACGTTATACGTTATACGTTATACGTTATACGTTATACGTTATACGTTATACGTTATACGTTATACGTTATACGTTATACGTTATACGTTATACGTTATACGTTATACGTTATACGTTATACGTTATACGTTATACGTTATACGTTATACGTTATACGTTATACGTTATACGTTATACGTTATACGTTATACGTTATACGTTATACGTTATACGTTATACGTTATACGTTATACGTTATACGTTATACGTTATACGTTATACGTTATACGTTATACGTTATACGTTATACGTTATACGTTATACGTTATACGTTATACGTTATACGTTATACGTTATACGTTATACGTTATACGTTATACGTTATACGTTATACGTTATACGTTATACGTTATACGTTATACGTTATACGTTATACGTTATACGTTATACGTTATACGTTATACGTTATACGTTATACGTTATACGTTATACGTTATACGTTATACGTTATACGTTATACGTTATACGTTATACGTTATACGTTATACGTTATACGTTATACGTTATACGTTATACGTTATACGTTATACGTTATACGTTATACGTTATACGTTATACGTTATACGTTATACGTTATACGTTATACGTTATACGTTATACGTTATACGTTATACGTTATACGTTATACGTTATACGTTATACGTTATACGTTATACGTTATACGTTATACGTTATACGTTATACGTTATACGTTATACGTTATACGTTATACGTTATACGTTATACGTTATACGTTATACGTTATACGTTATACGTTATACGTTATACGTTATACGTTATACGTTATACGTTATACGTTATACGTTATACGTTATACGTTATACGTTATACGTTATACGTTATACGTTATACGGTATACGTTATACGTTATACGTTATACGTTATACGTTATACGGTATACGTTATACGTTATACGTTATACGTTATACGTTATACGTTATACGTTATACGTTATACGTTATACGTTATACGTTATACGTTATACGTTATACGTTATACGTTATACGTTATACGTTATACGTTATACGTTATACGTTATACGTTATACGTTATACGTTATACGTTATACGTTATACGTTATACGTTATACGTTATACGTTATACGTTATACGTTATACGTTATACGTTATACGTTATACGTTATACGTTATACGTTATACGTTATACGTTATACGTTATACGTTATACGTTATACGTTATACGTTATACGTTATACGTTATACGTTATACGTTATACGTTATACGTTATACGTTATACGTTATACGTTATACGTTATACGTTATACGTTGTACGTTATACGTTATACGTTATACGTTGTACGTTATACGTTATACGTTATACGTTATACGTTATACGTTATACGCTGTACGTTATAGGCTGTACGTTATACGTTGTACGTTATACGTTGTACGTTATCCGTTGTATGTTATACGTTATACGTTATACGTTATACGTTATACGTTATACGTTATACGTTATACGTTATACGTTATACGTTATACGTTATACGTTATACGTTATACGTTATACGTTATACGTTATACGTTATACGTTATACGTTATACGTTATACGTTATACGTTATACGTTATACGTTACACGTTGTATGTTGTACGTTGTACGTTATACGTTGTACGTTATACGTTGTACGTTATACGTTGTACGTTATACGTTATACGTTGTACGTTATACGTTATACGCTGTACGTTATACGCTGTACGTTATACGCTGTACGTTATACGTTATACGTTATACGTTACACGTTGTATGTTGTACGATGTACGTTATACGTTGTACGTTATACGTTGTACGTTATACGCTGTACGTTATCCGTTGTACGTTATACGTTATACGTTATACGTTATACGTTATACGTTATACGCTGTACGTTATCCGTTGTACGTTATAAGTTATACGTTATACTTTATACGTTATACGTTTTACGTTACACGCTGTACGTTATACGCTGTACGTTATACGTTATACGTTATACGTTAAACGTTGTATGTTGTACGTTGTACGTTGTACGTTATACGTTGTACGTTATACGTTGTACGTTATACGCTGTACGTTATCCGTTGTACGTTATACGTTATACGTTATACGTTATACGTTATACGCTGTACGTTATCCATTGTACGTTATACGTTATACGTTATACTTTATACGTTATACGTTTTACGTTATACGCTGTACGTTATACGCTGTACGTTATACGCTGTACGTTATACGTTATACGTTATACGTTACACGTTGTACGTTGTACGTTGTACGTTATACGTTATACGTTATACGTTATACGCTGTACGTTATCCGTTGTACGTTATACGTTATACGTTATACTTTATACGTTATACGTTTTACGTTATACGCTGTACGTTATACGCTGTACGTTATACGTTATACGTTACACGTTGTACGCTGTACGTTATACGTTGTACGTTATACGTTGTACGTTATACGTTATACGCTGTACGTTATACGCTGTACGTTATACGCTGTACGTTATACGCTGTACGTTATACGTTATACGTTATACGTTATACGTTATACGTTATACGTTATACGTTATACGTTATCCGTTATACGATATACGTTATACGTTATACGTTATACGTTATACGTTATACGTTATACGTTATCCGTTATACGATATACGTTACACGTTATACGTTATACGTTATACGCTGTACGTTATACGTTATACGTTATACGTTATACGTTATACGTTATACGTTATACGTTATACGTTATACGTTATACGTTATACGTTATACGTTATACGTTATACGTTATACGTTATACGTTATACGTTATACGTTATACGTTATACGTTATACGCTGTACGTTATACGTTATACGTTATACGTTATACGTTATACGTTATACGTTATACGTTATACGTTATACGTTATACGTTATACGTTATACGTTATACGTTATACGTTATACGTTATACGTTATACGTTATACGTTATACGTTATACGTTATACGTTATACGTTATACGTTATACGTTATACGTTATACGTTATACGTTATACGTTATACGTTATACGTTATACGTTATACGTTATACGTTATACGTTATACGTTATACGTTATACGTTATACGTTATACGTTATACGTTATACGTTATACGTTATACGTTATACGTTATACGTTATACGTTATACGTTATACGTTATACGTTATACGTTATACGTTATACGTTATACGTTATACGTTATACGTTATACGCTGTACGTTATACGCTGTACGTTATACGCTGTACGTTATACGTTATACGTTATACGTTATACGTTATACGTTATACGTTATACGTTATACGTTATACGTTATACTTTATACGTTATACGTTTTACGTTACACGCTGTACGTTATACGCTGTACGTTATACGTTATACGTTATACGTTAAACGTTGTATGTTGTACGTTGTACGTTGTACGTTATACGTTGTACGTTATACGTTGTACGTTATACGCTGTACGTTATCCGTTGTACGTTATACGTTATACGTTATACGTTATACGTTATACGCTGTACGTTATCCATTGTACGTTATACGTTATACGTTATACTTTATACGTTATACGTTTTACGTTATACGCTGTACGTTATACGCTGTACGTTATACGCTGTACGTTATACGTTATACGTTATACGTTACACGTTGTACGTTGTACGTTGTACGTTATACGTTATACGTTATACGTTATACGCTGTACGTTATCCGTTGTACGTTATACGTTATACGTTATACTTTATACGTTATACGTTTTACGTTATACGCTGTACGTTATACGCTGTACGTTATACGTTATACGTTACACGTTGTACGCTGTACGTTATACGTTGTACGTTATACGTTGTACGTTATACGTTATACGCTGTACGTTATACGCTGTACGTTATACGCTGTACGTTATACGCTGTACGTTATACGTTATACGTTATACGTTATACGTTATACGTTATACGTTATACGTTATCCGTTATACGATATACGTTATACGTTATACGTTATACGTTATACGTTATACGTTATACGTTATCCGTTATACGATATACGTTACACGTTATACGTTATACGTTATACGCTGTACGTTATACGTTATACGTTATACGTTATACGTTATACGTTATACGTTATACGTTATACGTTATACGTTATACGTTATACGTTATACGTTATACGTTATACGTTATACGCTGTACGTTATACGTTATACGTTATACGTTATACGTTATACGTTATACGTTATACGTTATACGTTATACGTTATACGTTATACGTTATACGTTATACGTTATACGTTATACGTTATACGTTATACGTTATACGTTATACGTTATACGTTATACGTTATACGTTATACGTTATACGTTATACGTTATACGTTATACGTTATACGTTATACGTTATACGTTATACGTTATACGTTATACGTTATACGTTATACGTTATACGTTATACGTTATACGTTATACGTTATACGTTATACGTTATACGTTATACGTTATACGTTATACGTTATACGTTATACGTTATACGTTATACGTTATACGTTATACGTTATACGTTATACGTTATACGTTATACGTTATACGTTATACGTTATACGTTATACGTTATACGTTATACGTTATACGTTATACGTTATACGCTGTACGTTATACGCTGTACGTTATACGCTGTACGTTATACGTTATACGTTATACGTTACACGTTGTACGTTGTACGTCATACGTTATACGTTATACGTTATACGATATACGTTATACGTTATACCTTGTACGTTATACGTTATACGCTGTACGTTATACGTTATACGTTATACGCTGTACGTTATACGCTGTACGTTATACGCTGTACGTTATACGTTATACGTTACACGTTGTACGTTGTACGTTATACGTTATACGTTACACGTTGTACGTCGTACGTTGTACGTTGTACGTTATACGTTGTACGTTATACGTTATACGTTATACGTTATACGTTATACGTTATACGTTATACGTTATACGTTATACGTTATACGTTATACGTTATACGTTATACGTTATACGTTATACGTTATACGTTATACGTTATACGTTATACGTTATACGTTATACGTTATACGTTATACGTTATACGTTATACGTTATACGTTATACGTTATACGTTATACGTTATACGTTATACGTTATACGTTATACGTTATACGTTATACGTTATACGTTATACGATATACGTTACACGTTATACGTTATACTTTATACGTTATACGTTATACGTTATACGTTATACGCTGTACGTTATACGCTGTACGTTATACGCTGTACGTTATACGTTATACGTTATACGTTACACGTTGTACGTTGTACGTTATACGTTATACGTTACACGTTGTACGTTGTACGTTGTACGTTGTACGTTGTACGTTGTACGTTATACGTTATACGCTGTACGTTATACGTTATACGCTGTACGTTATACGCTGTACGTTATACGTTATACGTTATACGTTGTACGTTATACGTTATACGTTATACGCTGTACGTTATACGCTGTACGTTATACGCTGTACGTTATACGTTATACGTTACACGTTGTACGCTGTACGTTATACGTTGTACGTTATACGTTGTACGTTATACGTTATACGCTGTACGTTATACGCTGTACGTTATACGCTGTACGTTATACGTTATACGTTATACGTTACACGTTGTATGTTGTACGATGTACGTTATACGTTGTACGTTATACGTTGTACGTTATACGCTGTACGTTATCCGTTGTACGTTATACGTTATACGTTATACGTTATACGTTATACGTTATACGTTGTACGTTGTACGTTATACGTTATACGTTATACGTTATACGTTATACGATATACGTTACACGTTATACGTTATACGTTATACGCTGTACGTTATACGCTGTACGTTATACGTTATACGTTATACGTTATACGTTATACGTTATACGTTATACGTTATACGTTATACGTTATACGTTATACGTTATACGTTATACGTTATACGTTATACGTTATACGTTATACGTTATACGTTATACGTTATACGTTATACGTTATATGTTATACGTTATACGTTATACGTTAACGTTACTCGTTGTACGTTGTACGTTGTACGTTATACGTTGAACGTTATACTTTATACGTTATACGTTATACGTTATACGTTATACGTTATACGTTATACGTTATACGTTATACGTTATACGTTATACGTTATACTTCATACGTTATACGTTTTACATTATACGCTGTACGTTATACGCTGTAAGTTATACGCTGTTCGTTATACGTTATACGTTATACGTTATACGTTATACGTTATACGGTACACGTTGTACGTTGAACGTTATACGTTATACGTTGTACGTTATACGTTGTACGTTATACGTTATACGTTATACGTTATACGATATACGTTATACGTTATACGTTATACGTTATACGTTATACGCTGTACGTTATACGTTGTACGTTTTACTTTCTACGCTGTACGTTATACGTTATACGTTATACCTTATACGTTATACGTTGTACGTTATACGTTATACGTTATACGCTGTACGTTATCCGTTGTACGTTATACATTATACGTTATACGTTATACGCTGTACGTTATACGCTGTACGTTATAAGCTGTACGTTATACGTTATACGTTATACGTTACACGTTGTACGTTATACGCTGTACGTTACACGCGGTACGTTATACGCTGTACGTTATACGATATACGTTATACGTTATACGTTACACGTTATACGTTATACGTTATACGTTATACGTTATACGTTATACGTTATACGTTATACGTTATACGTTATACGTTATACGTTATACGTTATACGTTATACGTTATACGTTATACGTTATACGTTATACGTTATACGTTATACGTTATACGTTATACGTTATACGTTATACGTTATACGTTATACGTTATACGTTATACGTTATACGTTATACGTTATACGTTATACGTTATACGTTATACGTTATACGTTATACGTTATACGTTATACGTTATACGTTATACGTTATACGTTATACGTTATACGTTATACGTTATACGTTATACGTTATACGTTATACGTTATACGTTATACGTTATACGTTATACGTTATACGTTATACGTTATACGTTATACGTTATACGTTATACGTTATACGTTATACGTTATACGTTATACGTTATACGTTATACGTTATACGTTATACGTTATACGTTATACGTTATACGTTATACGTTATACGTTATACGTTATACGTTATACGTTATACGTTATACGTTATACGTTATACGTTATACGTTATACGTTATACGTTATACGTTATACGTTATACGTTATACGTTATACGTTATACGTTATACGTTATACGTTATACGTTATACGTTATACGTTATACGTTATACGTTATACGTTATACGTTATACGTTATACGTTATACGTTATACGTTATACGTTATACGTTATACGTTATACGTTATACGTTATACGTTATACGTTATACGTTATACGTTATACGTTATACGTTATACGTTATACGTTATACGTTATACGTTATACGTTATACGTTATACGTTATACGTTATACGTTATACGTTATACGTTATACGTTATACGTTATACGTTATACGTTATACGTTATACGTTATACGTTATACGTTATACGTTATACGTTATACGTTATACGTTATACGTTATACGTTATACGTTATACGTTATACGTTATACGTTATACGTTATACGTTATACGTTATACGTTATACGTTATACGTTATACGTTATACGTTATACGTTATACGTTATACGTTATACGTTATACGTTATACGTTATACGTTATACGTTATACGTTATACGTTATACGTTATACGTTATACGTTATACGTTATACGTTATACGTTATACGTTATACGTTATACGTTATACGTTATACGTTATACGTTATACGTTATACGTTATACGTTATACGTTATACGTTATACGTTATACGTTATACGTTATACGTTATACGTTATACGTTATACGTTATACGTTATACGTTATACGTTATACGTTATACGTTATACGTTATACGTTATACGTTATACGTTATACGTTATACGTTATACGTTATACGTTATACGTTATACGTTATACGTTATACGTTATACGTTATACGTTATACGTTATACGTTATACGTTATACTTTATACGTTATACGTTTTACGTTATACGCTGTACGTAATACGCTGTACGTTATACGTTATACGTTACACGTTGTACGCTGTACGTTATACGTTGTACGTTATACGTTGTACGTTATACGTTATACGCTGTACGTTATACGCTGTACGTTATACGCTGTACGTTATACGCTGTACGTTATACGTTATACGTTATACGTTATACGTTATACGTTATACGTTATACGTTATACGTTATACGTTATCCGTTATACGATATACGTTACACGTTATACGTTATACGTTATACGCTGTACGTTATACGCTGTACGTTATACGCTGTACGTTATACGTTATACGTTATACGTTATACGTTATACGTTATACGTTATACGTTATACGTTATACGTTATACGTTATACGTTATACGTTATACGTTATACGTTATACGTTATACGTTATACGTTATACGTTATACGTTATACGTTATACGTTATACGTTATACGTTATACGTTATACGTTATACGTTATACGTTATACGTTATACGTTATACGTTATACGTTATACGTTATACGTTATACGTTATACGTTATACGTTATACGTTATACGTTATACGTTATACGTTATACGTTATACGTTATACGTTATACGTTATACGTTATACGTTATACGTTATACGTTATACGTTATACGTTATACGTTATACGTTATACGTTATACGTTATACGTTATACGTTATACGTTATACGTTATACGTTATACGTTATACGTTATACGTTATACGTTATACGTTATACGTTATACGTTATACGTTATACGTTATACGTTATACGTTATACGTTATACGTTATACGTTATACGCTGTACGTTATACGCTGTACGTTATACGCTGTACGTTATACGTTATACGTTATACGTTACACGTTGTACGTTGTACGTCATACGTTATACGTTATACGTTATACGATATACGTTATACGTTATACCTTGTACGTTATACGTTATACGCTGTACGTTATACGTTATACGTTATACGCTGTACGTTATACGCTGTACGTTATACGCTGTACGTTATACGTTATACGTTACACGTTGTACGTTGTACGTTATACGTTATACGTTACACGTTGTACGTCGTACGTTGTACGTTGTACGTTATACGTTGTACGTTATACGTTATACGTTATACGTTATACGTTATACGTTATACGTTATACGTTATACGTTATACGTTATACGTTATACGTTATACGTTATACGTTATACGTTATACGTTATACGTTATACGTTATACGTTATACGTTATACGTTATACGTTA